>VZTR01031780.1:1052-32296 GCA_013400775.1 Chaetops frenatus
AAAAAAGACTGCCTGGACAGACTGATAAAAACAGTGGAAAATGTTGAGTCATGCGGGCCATTAATTACAAAAAACAAACAAACAAACAAACAAACAAAAAAAAAACCATCCAGGGAATGTTGTTACGACACAACTGCCTTTTGATGGGTAGAAAAAATCAGACTAAAATTACTTTAAAGCATAGTAGTCAGAGTAAGTGATGATGAAATGAGATGGAGGAAAAACACCTTTCTATGATCATAGGTATTTTGGTTTAAAACAGGATGGAAATATTTGTTTAGCTCAGTCTAAACACTTATATGACACATTTAGCTTTTAAAATACTCAAATCTCTTTGGCATTCTTTTACACTGGCATATGGAGTGATAAATGTGCCACAGTTTCTCAATTCTGCCCTTTATGTTCTAATTAAAGGAGAAACAACCCACTTTTCTGACTGTTTTCCAGCAGGAGGAATGAGGAAATTTATGCTGGTTTGTGAGTTAGAGCCTTCTCCCACTTTCCCTTCACAGGACCTGAGAGAACAGAATCTATTTCATAACTGCTGGAGGTAGGAATCTTGTAATGAGGGAATCTTGACATAAAAATATCACAGTTTATTTCTTATCCTGAGAGAGGGTAAACAATGAAAGATTTCCTATGTTCTTTAGTAATGGTGGTGTTTTGGAGGAGCAAAAATCAGAATCTTTCTCTCAAGGACTAATTTGACATGTGGCTGGTCACTCTAATTGAAACAAAATTAATGTTCCAGGTTTTTATGTGGAAAAACAAATACTTAGTATTCTCAAAGGAAGTTTCTTTACATATCACTCCAGTTTATCATTCCCTCCCAGCATCAGAGAGTGGAAAGGACCCCTGAGTGTTCCTGTTACAGAGCTTTTGCTGCCTGGTAATTGTAATTAATGAGGCAAAATGCCCATAGCCTGTCCTCTGGGTGTTGCTTCTGTTTGTAGGAGCTTTGTCTTGTCCAGACTCAGCAGGATGTGCAGGAGCCAAGGGCAGGGCTGCTGAAAGTGCCAGAACCAAGAGCAGCTCCAGCAAGGCCCAGGAAATGCTGCCTGGTGAAAAATGGGCACAGGGGATTTCAAACCAAACACCATTTGAGGCATCTTTCACAACGGAGGGTATGAGAAAATTCACATCAATCAAATACTACCAGCGAGAGAATTGCCTGAGGCCGTCCAGGCAGAAGCCAGAAGGGGCAGAATTTTTGGAGTGAGCCACCAGAGGAGCGGCAGAGGCTGGAGAAGTTCTCTGGAGACCAGCTGGACGAGGCTGCCAGGCAGACAGGGCTGTGCCTGCCCCGTGGGTGTGAGCAGCCGGCCAGGGCACAGCCGCACCCCCTGGGCACTGCAGGGCTGCTGGGAGCCTTGGTGTGCACGGCCGAGGGCCAGCAGCCAGCGCCGGGCTGGGCCTGCTGCCCCGCCTGGGCTCCCTCTCGGCTCTGCCCCACAGCTCCCACCTGCTGCCACTGTCCCCTCCCCTGTGCCACCCAGATCTTCAATTCAGCCCTCCAATTAAAAACAAATGCACTTTTACTCTGTCTCCCACGGGAAGTATTTCTTTTTGGTTTTGAGTGTAGCTGCCTCTTACATTACAGGGCTTCCTCAACTTTGCCATCTCCCACAACTGCTATTCCTGCCTGAGGAATCCCTGCTTTCTCAGCCCTTCCCGCAAAACAACTTCCCTGCTCTCCTTACTGGGGTTTTTTTCCCCTTCTGTTTATCAGTTCCAATCCATCTGTGTTTTTTGAGGTGGAAGTCTCAGTTCCCCCAAGTGTTCATTATAAGAGTGTTATTAAGTAGCAGAACACCTTCTGATCTTCCAATTTCTTCTTAATCCATTTCCTATTACATTCTTATATTTTCAGTGTCTTTTCACCTTAATCCTGTGTTCTTAGCCATCAGAATATCTTCTGTATATTTTCTGAGAGCTAACAGTTAATTTTAAAGTTGTAATTGAGTAAGCAAAGTAATTTTTCCTGACTATGCATTGCTCTGCACTTCTTGACTTTGTGCATTTAATTTTCTCCTCACTCAATGAGATCCCTGAAGCCTGCTTTAGATTTTAGTGTACTGGAAAACTCAGTGGCTTTCAGCCTTTGAAAACTCAGTGTTTTTCACCCTTTCTTGCAGAACATTCCTGCAAGTGTTTAACTGCACCAGCCCCCAGAATTGGGCTTGGTGACTCAATATTAATATTGCTTCTTCGTGAAAACTCTCCATTTATTCCTAAACTTTTTTGTTTATTAAAAGATTAGTCCATGAAAAGGCTTTATCTTTTTGTTCTCTGGAAACTTATTTTCCTGAAGAGCCTTTGGTGAGATGTCAGAGGTGTGACATCTCCCATTACAGAGATTGCACTTCTGTAGTTTTAGCTGATACATTTACTGATTTCTTTGAAGGGCTCTGGAAGATTTCACTTAGCCTTTCTCTGATGGCTCCATCTTCTCTTTTTGCCTTAACTTATATTTTCCCAGAGAATTTTCTGCTCTCCTGAAGTTCATGTCCTCATCTGGTTTTAGTGTTTGTTTCTTTATTTGTTTTTTTCCCACTAGCTTTTATGCCTAATAAAATAGCTTAGATAATTTTAAGCAAATACAGGATGCACAGAATGAGCTAAATTGTGGAAATAGCAGAGCTGTCATTGTAGTTTTTAAGGAGAAGCCAATTAATAAATGCAGCTTTCAAAATGAGGTCTGAAAATGTTATAGAAGCTGACTGGACTGAAAGCAGCAGAAAGTTGTTTAGTTCTGGCTGATTAAATAGAATCCTTAAATTGTCTGGATATGTCTATGCCCAATCTTACAGATGGGGTGGGGATTTTTCAGAGTTGCATTTATTCCATTTTTTGTAGTGGCTCACTACTTCTCCAGTTTACAGCTGGGGCAGATATTGTTACATAACTGAGTTTGTCATTGTGTATGGATGGGATTTCCACACAGGAGCAATGGAAGGGCCGCTCACTGGGAGAGACTTTCTGAACTTCCTTCAAGAGAATTAAAAGTATGGGCATGCCATTTGTTGGAGTGCCACTTGTGACACTGACTGACTGCTGCTGGAAATGTGAAAATGAAAATACTTGTGCTTTGTGGCTGTCTGGAGACCAGACCCAAACCCCTGATTTTGTGGTGACACAAATTCCCACATAAAGAACAAAACAGGAACCACAAAAGGAAGGAGTTTGTTTCTATTTTTAGCCTCTCAATTTTCTTCTAAAACCTGAGTGATTAGGGCCACATTTCCCATGGCAAACCCAGCATTTTCCTGATAATTTTCAATCACATCCCTGCAGGGAGGGCAGTTTTTACAAAGCACTGACTTCTGTTAATGATCAATGACAATTGTAAAAGCACTGCTGACCAATATGGAAAAATACTACCTTGGTGTTCAGTTTCCTGCATAATCCCCAATTTTATTTTTCTGCAGATGCATTAGATACTGTGCAGTAGAAATATCTGCTCCAACAAGGGACTTGTGAGCAAGTTTGATAAATTGTAGATGTGAAAGGCAAGAAAGAACTCACACACTGGTAACTCACTCACACATGTAGGGATGCTGCTGTTCTGTGCTGCAGACACCTCCAGCAGCTGGGAATCAGGACTGCACATTCCAGCCCAAAAAAATCCCCTCTCTCCTCTGACTGTGGTGGTTATGCACAATTACAGCATTTACCCACTTTTAATTTCAAGTGTTTTTTTTCACTAAAAGACACATTCATATCAATAGCCTCTAACTTAGCCTGATGGTTTTTGCCGTATCATGGAATCACAGGATGCTTTGGGTTTGGAGGGTCCCAAAAAGAGATCCAGTGCCAGCCCTGCCTAGGGCAGGGACACCTCCCACTGTCCCAGGGTGTTCCAAGCCCCAGTGTCCAACCTGGCCTTGGGCACTGCCAGGGATCCAGGGGCAGCCACAGCTTCTCTGGGAACCCTGTGCCAGGGCCTGCCCACCCTCACAGGGAAGGATTTCTTCCTAATTTCCAATCTGAACCCACTCTCTGTCAGTTTGAAGCCATTCCCTTTGTCCCACCACCACAAGCTCTCCTAAAAAGTCTCTCTCCATCTTTCCCGCAGCTCCTTCAGGCACTGCAAGGCCACACTGAGGTCACTCCAAAGCTTCTCCTCTCCAGGCTGGACAATTCTCCCAGCCCTTCCTCCTGCTCCATCCCTCTGATCCCATCCTGGTGCCTCCTCTGGACTCTCTCCAGCAGGTCCAGCTCCTCCCTGTGCTGGCCCAGGGCTGGGTCAGCTCTGCAGGTGGGCTCTCACCTGGGCACAGGGGCAGAGGGGCAAAATCCCAATCCCTTCCTGCTGCCCATGCTGGGGATGGAGGTTCTGGGTTGGGGCAGGTCCAGCTCTCACCCACAGCACCCAAATCCTTCCCCCAGGGCTGATTTGGAGCTGGTCATCCCCTGGATTGGTCAGCAGCAGAAACCTGATTTATGAACTGGTGGTGTTTGTAATGCACAATCTCTGCAGCTGAAAGGTCCCTAAATATTGTTTTTCCAAAGGCTTTGTTCTTACAAGTCTCTGTCTCTTCAAGTGGCACGCAGTGTGGGAAGGCACCAATATCATGTGAGTCAGAGTGTGACTGCTGGCAAAATATTCCAAAAACAGGGAGTATCACTGGAGCCCTAGAGATGGAGCATTGCATCTGGGGGGTTTCTCAGCTTTTTCTGGGAGATCTGGGCTCCAGTCTTTCAGCTACTAAAAAAAAAAAAAAAAAAAAAAAGAAAAAAAAAGAAAAAGGAAAGAAAAAGAAAATAAGGGAAGAATTCATCTGGATTATAAGCTTCCAAATGAAAACACAGTTAGGAAAGGCTGCCCTCCCAGCAAAGGGATACCATTGGAAAAGAGGCAGGGAGCACAAAGTAATGAGTGGGTGCCTTATACTGCCACAGGGAGTGCCTTTAATGACAAGATGCAGCAAAAGCTCTGGGTAACCTGACTTTCCCAAGGTTCAGGTGAGCATCCCTGTGTGTCCTTCTGCCAGTCCTCCCCCAGACAATCTGGCAGCCCAGGTTCTTTGCATTTCTGCCCTCGCATAGCCCCTCATCTTTCCATTTTCTTATTTGAATATCAGAGATGTCATTAGAGAATTTGATTCCAGCTCCCCGTGAAGGCATGGGACTCGCTGCTGTTTTATCAGGGGTCTAATCTGAAAGCTTAACAATTAACTTGACTATTTCCCACTAATAATGTTAGGTAGGTGCAGTCTGTTCTTTTCAACAGATAACTTGAATAAAAAGCCTCTTTTGGGGCCTGCTTTGAGGGAAAACAGCAGCATGAAATAAGAATTTGAGGTTTGCCATGGGTGCAGTCTCTGCCACCTTCCATGTGGTGGTTACTTTTATGAAACACAGAGCTTAAAAAATATTCCAGAGTGACTGTAGAGGTGAATAATGGTGAATAGTGCTTCTTTGTTCATCTCCAATATATCAATTTTTCCTCCCCCAGGGGAAAAGAGCATAGGACAGGTGAGTAGGAAGGTGGGAGCAGCAGGGACTCTTTGGATAGAGCATCACCCTATTGATAAACATCTGCTGCTGCCTGGGAACAGCCTGTTCCTGCCTCTGGAGTCACCCTGACCCAGCAATTCTCTGTTATTTGCTTTGTTCCAGCAAGCCCTGTACCAGGATACAGATAACTGCAACACCAGATTTGAGTTGGGCTCTTTCTGAGCCTTTGATTTCCTTGGGAGGTGGGGAGGGAGGGAATCCTTCTGCTTTCCAGTGTAAAACAGCATCAGCAGTTTGTATGTTTTGCTTGTATTGCTTTTTCTAAGTTATTTTACACACAACTGGTGTTGAAACTTTTCCACTGAAAAAGGTAAACAGAATTGATTTTTCTCTTCATGCATATTTATCTTCAGAAAATCATTTATATATTCTCTAATTTGTGTTAATAGTTGAAGTCCTCAGATGTATTCCATCAATCTCTTGGAAGGCTGGTACATAATTTCCATTAGGAAAGTCTAAGAGGAATGTAAAGTAGATTTTTCTGAATTTCTTTTTTAACTAAATGAATAAAGACAAAATGCAGATGTGGCTATGTAAGATTCAGAACCTGTCACTGAAGAAAATCAAAGCTAATACAAAAATATATTGATTTGGCTTGAATGCCAATTTTGCTCAGAGCAAAACCTCTGTTCATTAAAGTGTCTCCTCTGAAATAAAAGCAACATAAATGTTATATATTTTTACCTCTCTGTCCACATTCCCCCTGTGGTTCCTCTGCCCCTGTTTCTCCTCAAGGGAAGGCTGTGCCCACCCAAACCTTGTGCTTTTATGTTTTTTTTTTAACATAGCAGGGTGGTTGCTGATGGAATTCTCTGGGTCTGGACGGATCTTTTCAGGAAATCCCAGAGCTGGGTCATTGCCCTGTGAATTCTCTGTCCTTCTGGATCTTTAATCTGATAAATATTATCTCTCTGATCTTGCCAGGATTTTTTCTTCTTTAAGGAATTGAATAATGCCAGGTTAAACCAAGCTTGTTTAAAGGGGCACTGAGTGAACACAGTTTGCCTTCCCCTCTCTAACCATTTATTCTGCAGTTAAATCAGAATCATGAATGAAATCATTAAAACTCTGCTCAGTCAGGACAGGTAAAGACTATTTCTTCTTTGTAACCAAAGATCCAGACCAAATTCCAAGATTCCCGTGGATATTCCCAGCAGTGCTGGTTCCATGATGTTTTCTTTCATAAAAAGTGAATCTGTCTCTGAGTTTTCTTGTCCCTTTCTGTGACAGTGGTATCAGGAAATAGTTGAGAAGAAAGAATACTTTTGTCCTTTAAAAAAAAAAATCAGCAACTCTTCCAAACTTTTTTGTTTAAAAGCTTTTAAAATTGTTTCCTACATGTGTTTATTTACAGCATGGGCTTTTATAAGCAGCTACGGGTGGGTTTGCATTGTAACTAAAAGAAATGTCATGGCTTGTCCTGATTGGATAACCTGTGTTATACAATTTAAATAATTATTAAAAGCAGAGAAACCACACACACTTTCTAATAGGAAAATCTGCAGAGGGAAAAGAAAAATTGTGTTGGATTCTGATCTCACTTGTGTGAATGGAAGAAACAAGAAGACTGAGAAATGGAATTGTACAATACAATTTTTTTAAGGAGATCATTGAATATTCCTGCTATGATAATCTAATTAATGCTAATTATTTAAGGCTTTTGGATGCAAATAGCCATGGGCAAGCCATGGGGTAGTATGTAAACATTGAGAAGGAAAGATATGAAAGATTTGTGTTTATCTCACTCATTCATGAAAGCCTATTAAGGATATGGCAATGTTGTCAAACACTTGTTAAGCACTTAAATTCTAACTGAGTTTGGAATCCTCAGGCAAACCAGGCAATGTGGGGGGTTTTTCCCTCTTTGGGATTACTCGGTATTTCTTACTCTGACCTCTGCAGAAATTCATCAGAATAGAAGTAAAAATCAGATTTTCTTTCTCTTTCAATCTTCTTGACATCCATTTAGTCATATTTTGAAATGATGAAAGGGAATAAAAATATCTGGTATTTCTGTAAATGCCTTTCTGAGCACTGCTGGTCTGCAGTGACATTGTGCCAGGGCAGGTGGAGAGGAGAACCCTTTCCCACAACAAACTGTGAATTTCTGAGTAGAAAGTTCAGAAACACTTTTGAAAGCCACTTCTGTAGCATTTAATCTTAATAATCTTTATTTTTAATTACTTTGTGGTCAATCAGTAGGAGATTTCTATAGTTAAGGAATTTGTGGATATGGATCAGGCTCTCAGAACTTTGCCAATCACTGAAAAATGGAAATTCGATTGTTGGTAATTTCTTAGAGAGGAAAAGAAATCTGGAGAAAGGAAGCCTGGAATGTCCATTGAATAATTATCCTGGAAAATTAATTTGTGTCTTAATACTTTGGCTTTCCATTTGCAAAGCGTAATACTGACTCTGTTATCATCACATTGCAAGTCAGGAGCTCATTTTGTATTTTTGGGCCATGCCCAGTAAGGAAATCCAGGACCAGCTGAAGTCCTTCCATTCAGCACAAACAATCCCCTTTAAAAGATGCTCATTCCCTCCTTTCCTGGGCAGTTTTTGATCCAGCACTGGCAGGGAGCATTTCTGCAGCCATCTCTAGGGGCAGACAAATCAATTCTGACCTGAAGACTCCTCTTGCTGTGATTGAGCAGTGCATTAAGCCTGGAAATTCCCTCTGCCTTGGAGTGGCAAGGGAGAACATTCCCAAATTGCATCCCTTTGGGGCTCAGGGTTGCTCAGCCTCACATGGAATCCCAACACATTCCCGAGGAGTTGTGCTGTTTGTCTCAGAGACAGCTGGTGATGGATCATTGAAATCTGCTCATCTGATTTGTGCTTCATTTAGATAATATTTTAATTTTCAATTAATTAATTAATTAATTAATTTTAATTTCTGACAGATCTTATTAAAATAAAATAAACCCCAAAGTATTCCTGAATTAATTTCTTGGTTGTGCCTTGTTTTCAGGTTTTTCCATAAGTCTAGCTTTGCTCTGTGCTGCACAACAGATTTCTGAGGTTTCCCACACTGAGCTGTTTTAAATCCTGGAACTACCAAGCCTTTCACTAATTTTTTATCGTACGAAACATTTCTATCAAGATTTGCTTGAACCAGTATCATCTAGTATTTGGGCTTTTTACTGAATTATAGGGAAATATTTATGTTTTACAGAGACACTGAAATTATCTGGAAGAATGAAAGGAACAGCTTTAATGTACTTATTAAAATGTGTATTTTTCTCTAGGATTGTCAGTGACATCCATGAGGAACTGCCAGAAACAGAAAAGGTGGAATACTTAGGATAATCACTCTGAAATAACTTTGTATTTTATTTTAGGTGCTTGGACAACCACTAGGATCAATCTCTAGTTAACAAAACTTCTGAGTCCTATTATTACAGAAAATTTCCTTACAATTCACTGGTATTTTTTTTTCTATTATTTTAATCTCCTCTTTCAAGTGCAGAAAGAATCTCAGTAAAAGGACATCACAAACCTTGCTATTTTCTACTCCAAGTATGAAATGCAACACTTCCACATTTCCTCTCCCAGTCCTGAGTGTGCTGTGAGTGGTGGGAGTGTGGACGGGGCATGGGACAGAAAATATCCTGTGTGTGCCAGAGGCCAGTCAGGCTGGCTAACACACACTGCAGAGAGGCTTTACATGGATTTCAGATGGATTTTACTGCCTTCCTGACTGAACTATTGAGAACAGAGCAGAACAGTGAGGGATGTATTTGATGACAGAAAGGTTTGGCAGAATAAACCTTGAATGCCAGTAATGCATCAAATCTATACTTTAGTTTTGTAGCAGTGACAGCAATGTTTAAAGATTATTCTCTGTCTTACTCAAAGTCTACTCCTATCATTATTTAGAGTTTCCTGAAGTGATAAATTTCTTTTCCTCTCCCAGCACTGATATGCTGGGAAGCATAAAAGAAGTTCCTCTTTTTAGGTACTTTCTGTGCAACATAATCTGACCTGGGCAAGAACCCCAGGGTGAAGGGGTGAAAACCTCTGTGAAAAACAGAATGTGGCAGCACTCAACAGAAGCAGTTTCACACCTGATTATTGCAATCAAACACACAAATAACTTCTGGACATCACTTATTCTTGTTTCACCTTGCCAGCTACCAGCATTTGAAACAGTTATCCTTCTTTATTTTATGAGTTAAATTCCAGATAATTGTTTTCCCTGAGCAAAGGGACACCTGCACAATGTGCTACTGGTGACTTGTCCATCAGCATCCTGCCATGACTCAGTCTTTCTAATTCCATTCAAAGTAATATTCTGCCAGGTCATCTTTTACTGATGAACCTGAGAAACGTTCAAAGTGATAAATGGAAATTGATCCTTAAAGTGCAAAGGCAGACTGGCTGAGGCACAGAGTGAATGGCAATGAGGAGTGGTCCCAGAATGTCCCCCCAAGGAAAATCAGAGCAGCAGCAGCAGTGGGCTTTTAGCTCAGTGCAACATTTGCTGAAGTCAAACTGCCTCTGGCTCAGAAAAAATGCAAGTGCCATTCTTGGCCTTCAGGAGGATGCTGGAACAGTTTGTGTGCTGTTCCTTTTGAGAGTATTTGCTTCCCATCTGACACACACATTAAGAACGGAGAGTAAATACTCAGATATCTTAATTATCTTCTGCCTTTATTATGCTGTGCTTGGTTTTCATCCTGGGAAGTCATATGTGAAAGGCTTGCAGGATCAGCCAGACAGAAAGTCTGGTTTGCCTTCCCAGAAACAGAACAGAAATTACTTCTAAAACAGAGGTCAGCCCAAAGTGGGATTCTGGTGTGGCAGCCTTTGATAATACTGATACTGAGGAGCATTAATTCATAGTGCACACCGCTTTTATTTATAGCTAGCAAATAATGCACCCTTGAGCTTCAGCTAACCTTTCAGGAATAGGTTAAAATTAGAAATCACTGGTAGAGGGTTCCTCTGCTAAAAAGCAAACGGATGAACAGCTTTTGGGTTTGCTCTCCTTTCTCTGCAGGCAGTGAGATGCTGGATCCTTACATCAGCAACACAAATCCCATTTGCATTAATAATGCCACAGTCGGTGTAGTGAAGTAAAAGATGCAGTTAAATTTCCCTCAATAGACCCAGAGCAGGTTGTAAAGTGCTAAAAAGTAAATCTGGCAAATGAAGTGCCCAGATTAGCAAACCAAGTGCAGACATAGAGAGGGGGTTCCTGGCAAAATGAGGTTTCACTTGTGATAATTCAGTGTCTGATTTAGGAAATCTTTTCTGTAGAATAGAAGGCAAAAATATTTTATCATATATTTAATGCCATCTGACATAAGTTATCTGAGAATTGTCCTACATAGGTAACAAGAAAGACAATATTGAAATAAGGATTTACTAACAATCTTTCATTAGCAACTCCTAAATTATTTCTGATGCTCTGAGCCTACTCCATCTAGCCTTGCACTTCAGCTGCTATCAGAGAACCTTTCAAGACAAAAAAACTCCAAAATGACACCCTGCCTCTAGCCTAGAAAGGATGGGTTTAGCCTTATTAACAATGAACTGGTTTCTAAACAGCATAGTTGAAAAAATTGTAACACAATTTTAATGTGAACAACTACTGCACTAAATGTGCTGATCTTTGACTCTCAATGATAAAAGACTGCTGTGGCATTTCATTGATATTTGGAAGAGTTCATTAATGATCTCAAGAAGTCATTGAGTAAAGTTTAAGGAAGAATAGGCTAGCCTAGGTTAGACTAGACTAGAATAGAAAAATATGGTGTTTGTGTTTTGTAGGTTTCACTTCTTATTATTCCTGAAATTAGTTGGGGCATTTTAACTCATTTTGATGTTACTTTAGCTTATTTTACTTGTAGCTAAATTGAGAAAAATGTGTCTTCTACAGGAAATTAACTCTCTGACTCTGGAGAATTATTGTGTCAATTGACATTTGATATCCCCTTGAATTTTATGCCACTATTCAGGCTGGATGTAAATTCAAATTTGAATATGCAAAATCTTCAAAGTTAGGACTGTAACAGGTCTCTAGTGGTTATATGGTACAGCAGAACTCCATCTCTTTCATGTTATTAAAATTCAAATGTTCTTCTTGACCAAGAAAATATTTTGCTTTATGCATTTCTGATACTCCTTTATCTGTTGGACACAGCAGAACAACCTTTCTTGGTTTTGTTTAACTTTCTGTCTGCTCTTCAAAGTCAGAAAGTTTGCAGAGGTGATGCTGAAGCTGAAATTGAGATGAGAAGGGAATAGGAATATTCTGCAGCAGCACTGAAAATCCAGCTTTTTGTTCATCCAGAGCCATCCCAACCCCTGGCAGGGAGATCACCACCCTCCCACCTCTGTGCAGTGCTCCTTGCTCCCCTCTTGCCTCAAAGTTCTACCGAATTCCCTGCATTTAAAGATACCACCCAAGATTTATGTCTTGTTTTGAGTACAGAGCTTGGAAACTGGAAATTAAGCAGCCATTTAATTTGCAACGAGCAGTTAGTCTGCCAGAAAAGCCAAAGCAAGGAAGACTTGTTTGTTAATGACATTGTCTCACTGGTGGGGTTTTGGTGCTGTTTTGTTCTCTCATTTTTCCTACCAGGCAGCAAGGGAACTAAAACTAAGTCATCCCTGGTGTGCAGGGAGGGGATCCACTGAAGGCTTTGCATTTTAATCTGTCTTATGTTTGCAGAAGAGACCAAAGAATTTTCTGAGGCTCCATAATCTCCCCCACTGCTGCATATTTTGCTGTACCATTTACATCTAGAGCCTTTTCAGGCCATCTGGAGCCAATCTGTGTGCAAAGGCAAAATGGAAAAAACCCCCGTGTTCCTTATGGAAATGGATTCTGTGAGCCCCTCCTCTCAGCCAGGCAGGTTTTGGTGGTGTTTTTCTCAGGATGGGTGGAACGCTGCTGCTTATGTAACAAAGCCATCAGTTTGCCTTTTAGAATGAAAAGTAGGGTAACCAAGCAACAAAAATCGTCCTTGCCCTGAGCACAAATTGCTGTCTGATCGTTAGGATGCTAACACCAATACTTTCAGGAATTAAACTCTGAAGGTTTCAGTGTGAGCAAGCAGCCTTCAGCTTCCTAATTCCCATTATGTTGTTTCAGTAATGCTCAAATGTTTTTCAATCCTCTTTTCTTGTGTAAAGAGAAGCTATGGTCTAGCCCCTTAACCCACACAACTTCCAGCTAAATGCTGTTGTTTTCCCCAGGTCCTGCCTTGGTGTCTTTATCTGCACGTGTCAATCAGGGTACAGGTTGAAGGCACTTTGCTGGGGTAGAATTTTATTCCATTTATTCAGATTTGTTGATACCATACCAGTGCCAGCCTTTAAAAACTTCCTGTGAAGTTTTAAGCCAGGGTTGGCCTGGTGGTCATCTCTAGAGAGAGCCTTTTAATAAGCCAAGAGATCTCATCAAACTTTTTGTGATTATTCACACACAGGACACAGGCCAGGGCCAGCCTTGGCTGGAATTACCACCTTGGGAGACATGAGCATTATGGCACTTTCTTACATAGCAATGTAAGCTGTACATGAGAAAGGAATTCAGCTTAAAGATACCATTAAAAAAAAAAAAGAAAAACTGAATTTTCTGGGCAAATTGTGAACCGCAGACTTTTTAGGAACCACAAATGGCAAAAGGAACTTTATAAACTGTGGAGGATAAAAATTTCCAGACTTATTTCAATGCAGACTTTTCAATTTTTAAGTTATTTCAATTTTTCTTCATGTAAACAGTTACAAAGGCTTAAATAAGAAAGGGGATTGGTGTGGGCACAGAAGGCAACAGCAGGAATGAGTGAGGAATTTTGACATAGCCCTTGTTTCCTCTGGGGAGGAGGAGGACGATGGGTGCAAAGTTTGGCAAAGCCTGGTTTCCTTCCCTTCAGGACATGCTCTGTCAGGTGGGGGCTGTGCCTGTGCCACAGACAGAAATTTGGTGTTTTAAATACACCAAATGTGTGCACTGATATTGAGAGCTTTGGCTAAGGAAACTGGATTTTGATACAGAGGGAAGGTTGTCAGAGAAGCACACACTGGAAATCAGCACTGAAGACATTAACAAAACCAGGAATTAAGGAGGGGATAACCAAAAAATCCCTCAACAAAATGAGAGGATGTGCTTAGCAAAGAGTAGTCTGGTAAGCAGCCAGAGAGAAAATATCTGAAATAAAACACTGAGAAGAGCAACTGGAGGCAGAGATATCCATCACTATGGAACCAGAGCCATCCACAATTCCCAGTATCTGGGGACTGGGATATCAATCCCAGATGTGCAAAATCCTAAATACAAGGAGCAGGAGAAGGTCTCTTGCAGTAACTCAACTGAGAGGTGAGCTGTGCCTGCAGACCCAAGGCAGGGGGAGTGTTTTGGGGTTTGTATCCATGCAGGACTAAAAGCACACCAAAGCTGGAGCAAAGCAAGAGGGTTTGCAGGAAAAATTATCCAGAGGATGAGATCCTGGGCAAACTGGGCCATTTGCTGTGCTGCACTGACATCAAAGGGAGGAGGGCCTGAGGGTGAGCTTAGAGCAGCAAAATCCCCATTTGGGACAGTGGGATCAGGGCTGAGAACAGAGGGTGGGAGAAGAATGATGGACAATGGAATGTGAGCTGAGTATAGAGGAGAGAGATATTGACAGATCCACCTGATCCAATAGTTCTGGGATTTATAGCTCCCTTCCTTTCCATTTGTGCTTTTTATTTCACATGGCACTTGAGGATCTGTTCCTAACCAGAGCACTTTCACTGTACCCTTCTGTCTGATAAGAACTGCAGAGCCTCCCTGACTGCAATGACAGCTCAAGATCTTGGGAGAAAGAACAAGAAATGGGATTGGATTTATTAGGATGGAAGCACTTAACTGCATTACTACATCAATATTCTGCTGAATTTTCAGTACACTCTGTTTCAAAATTGACATCTTTATCAGTTTAGAACGAGTCCATGCAAAGCCATTAGAGGTTATTAAAGTACGATTTCCCAAACTACCAGGAAGATGGCAAAATAAAAATTCAGGGCATAATCAATGTTCAGCCTCTTGGTGCCTCAATGAAATGGGTACCAGCTCCTCCTCCCAGGGATCCTGAACTCCTTAATTAGTACTTCAACTGCTGGGTGATTTGGGCAGGCTTGTTATGCAATTAAAAAAGCATGAATTTAGCATTAATGTTGCCCCTGGAACTTTACTGGTTTTCCTAAATTTTTCTCACCATCCTTTCACTGTATTCTGGCTACACTGCACTGATTTCCCCAGTCAAGCCCAGTTTCCCATGTTGTGCTACTGAGAAACAACTCAAGATCTGTTGCTTTGCTTTTCATTAAGAAATTGATTGCTTTTCTGAGACCAACAGAAAAACATCCTTTTAGTAGCTTAAAATAAATCCATAGTACTGGAATTTAAGTAAAAGGCATTTTCATTTGTTGTTTCCTTATGGCAAAGCCTCTGTAATTCTTTTCTATTTCATAAATACATTGTGTAGAGACGTGAGGGAAGGACCTTTATCACAGCTCTCAAGAATTTTCCCTCTCAGGAATAAGTATTTCTGAGAGCTTTCGCTTGCAGAGAGTTCATTCACACAGTGAATGTTTTCAAGAGCAAACTGAATTACTTTCAAAAGCAGCATGGGATGGAGACACTGAGAAGCTTTTGTGGTTGTGTTTCACAAGCTCTGCAGAGACCAGAATTTTTGTGGAGAACGGCTCCTCTGGGCTGTGTGGGATGGGAATTTCCAGTAGATAAAGGAGAAACAGACATTTCTAATTCCTCTGCAGTCACCCTGCGCTCCTCTCTGAAGAAGGAAGGGATAGGACTGTGCTGATTTGCCAATGATTTTTTATTTTTTATTCATTTCCCTGCGTGCAGCTCCTCCTTGGGTTCTGGCAGGTGCTGCTGCTTGCAGCTCTCAGGGGCTCCCAGCCCCACTCACCCTCGCTGAGCCACACCAGCACATGGTGGATTTTAAAGTATTTCCTCTCTCATTCCCATCTTCCAAACAAACTTTCCGTGTTAGACACCTCCAGAGAGGAAAAGTGCCGTGAAGTAGATTGGGAGTGAGGCTGGTAGATACTGGATAGGGTTTATTGGGAATGAGATATTTTCAGGCAGCTGATTGCTGCCAGATCTCTCTGCTCCGTGCTGGGGACAGAAACCCCCTCCTGGCTGGCCTGGCCCCAGCTGAGAGCTCAAGGCACAGGGGGAGTTCCCCTGAGGTAAATGAGATTATGGATGTGTGTTTAAGTGCTTTGCTGGACTTCAGCCCTGCAAACACTCTGCTTTTCACTTCCCTGGTTTAGTGTTTATTTTTATGCCAGGATATGAATCTTCACGGGTTCATTGGGACACCAGCAAGATGCAACATCAATCTGTGAGTACCAGTCAATACCTGCAAACTGAAACGAAGGCTGGGGTTTTTTAAATTCAATAAATACTTAATAACTGCCCTTAAGAACCACTAAACTTCTCCCATTTGTTATAAATTACCTCCAAAAACAAATTTACTTTTGGGCTAATGGGAAGCAGTGTGTTCTGTCCTGTGATCAGTTTTATGGAGAAAATAAAATAAATTTGAAAGTTTACCTGAGTCCCTTTCAACCACCTGAGTGTGGATCTGCTACAAGGGGAAATTAGCTCTGGGATAAGTTATTTTATTTAAATGACTACTTATGAGACAAAGGGTGTGAGATGGGAGTCTCTGTCCATGCTTGGATGCCACTATAAAATAGTTTCTTTATTTAGCCCCCTTGGTGAAGAAAGCAAATCAAGATACTGATTAATACTAAGTCATTCTCTATCAAAGCCTAATTGGATCAAAATAATTACCCCTAGTGAAACTACCATTAAATCAATAATTTATTTCAAGCAATGACCAAGATATAAATTATTAATTTACACTAATTAGTTTACATTAATTAATTGAAATGCTGAAATTTTAAATTTTATTTTTTAAAAAAAGCAACACCACCACCACCACCAATAAACATTCAGCCAGGAGTATGAAAATTAGTGTGTTACAAAAAAATCAGATATTTAAATGGTGTAAGATCCTGAGATGGTTCACAGGACAACATTTACAGTTATGGAACTTTGATGATGAAGATATTAAATTAATATAAAATCCATGTAGTGAGACCAAACAGATGCATGGCAGTAAGTTCCTATTTCTGGGTTTCTCAGATAAATTTACAGGAAGTTTTCCTCACTTAAAATTGGGGGTTCAGGGTTTTGTTTTTTGGTTTTGTGGGGTTTCAGAGAGAGTTTGAAACTTAAAGAATTTTTTTTTCTTAATGCTTAAACATGTTCAAATATTTTTTTTTTCCCTTTACATCCATCCATGTTACTGAGTCCTAATTTTGCTTATTCATAATATTGAACAGTCTGAGTGTCAATAACTCCCCATGGTTTTTCTCCCCTAGCAGTAATTAACAAAAATTTCAAGCTGTTTTAAGTCTAGACTTGATTCCACCAACTTTCAGTGGAGCAAAATCTTCTTTCATCACTTAGGCTCTGGATAAACCCTTCATACTTGCTTTAGACCACCTCTGTTAAACGAGTTTATTTCATGAAGCAGCCACATTGAAGTTCCAACAGGAGAGCCTCAAAAATAGGGTGAAATAATAATAATGCAATTTGGGCTGGAATTTCTGCCAGGAGAGTTCTGAGAAGCTGAGAAAAGAGAGAATTTATCCCTTTGGGAGTAAACTGATGGATGGAGGGCAGAGTGACTGCAGAGGTCACCATGTTTTTTATTTTGATGGACAGAATGATGATAAATAAACCAGGCTTATCATAAAGGAGGCAGGTTGTGCACAAGTTCCATGTGTTGTATCAGGGACCAGAGATCTCTGATGGGTGATGATTTATTTATTTATTGGACCCATTTCTGACTATCCTGAGTCGAAGGATGCTCCCAGATAAGCATCAGCACTGAGGCTCCCTTTGAATCAAAGCTCAAATAGAAAACAAAAAAGCTGGAAGAACATAAGAACTCAGTGTCAGCCTGGATGCTTTCCTGTGCCTAAAAGGAAGTCATTGCCTGATTTGCTAAATTCAGTCTGAATTCTCTAAACTCACCTCTTACAGCAGCAGAGTTGAAAAATAATGCTGCAATTTTTAAAGATTTCTGACCTTGTCTCACTTGTTTTGACAGCAGGGAAAGGATGTGAGTGCAGAGGGTGTGCAGCTCTACTCAGCTGTGATTGCAAAACTTCCAATTTATATTCCTAAAGCTTAAAATAATTTGATTTATATCATCCTCAGGTAAGTAAGAATGAAGCCAAATACTTGTAGGATAAAACTGCATTTAAGCTTTGAGCCTGGAGTGCTTTCATTACACGTGCAATTAAAATTATCAGCACTATTTCTTTGATAGGGAGGGATCATTTCTACAGCCAAATAATAGAGATGGGTAGAAGTTAACAGGATAGTTATTGCAAAGGTGGTTTTTAATGTTTCATCTCTTGTTTACTTAATTCTTATGAAAAGAAAAATCGAAATAAAAAGCACTGAAATGCTGGAGTCAACTTGGCATGAAAAAACTACAGGAACTTAATTAAAACAATGCTTTCTGGAAGATCAAATGATAATATAAAAATGAACTGCAAAGTATTTAACCATATTAAAAACCTCCTTTTATTCAAAAACCATGTCTGTGAATGTTTCCCCACGAGGATTGCATCCCAAAATTGAATTCTACTTTACAAGATCTACCTGAAGTCACAAATCCTCATTTTCAGGGACTTTTTCTTTGGCATGAGCCACACCCAACAGAACTAATAACAGCATTTTGTTATTTTGGACCTGTTGTGGAGGACAGTGAGGGGAATGACTGACTGAAAAAAAAATTAATTTAAAAGATTTTACTTCAAGGTTGCAGTGATGCTTCTGACCTGCTGGGAATGTTGGTGGGTAGAGGGTTCCTCTTCTCATCCACCTCGAGACTGTGTTTGCCTGAGATGTCTGCAATAGCTATTGCAAAAAACAGCTTTTTATCAAATATCCATAGCTTTTAATCAAATTAATGGGGTTTAAAACAGTCTGACTGCTGCATTTTCCTATGGAAATATGGAATTTCTTTCCATAGGGTGCCTCTTTACAGCTGTGCAATGCACTTGAAGCCTCTCACCTATCTCATGGTTCTCTAACTGTGCCTGTGCATTATTTGCATTTATCTGTGCAAACCCACTGCCTCCTAAAGGATTTCTGACATGGAGTTCCATGAACTGCCTGAAAATGAGAGACAAAGGCATGGGATGTGGATTTTATAGCATTTTTACTGCCTAGCTCCTCTGGCTTTAGAGACAGTGAGCAGTGAGGCAGGGAGGGCAGGCTCCCAGTCCCAGCAGCAGTGCAGAGCCCTGGGAGTGTCCCAGCTTTCATCTCCTCTGGTCCTTTCTCTCAGCCAGTGACTCATCCTGCAGTGCAACCACAGCCATCCCATTTGCATCTCTTGTCTGCTTATTATTGAGGGCAAAGCTATTGTTCTTGGCATCTTAAAATACCCCACCGAGTCCTTCAGACTGAGTTTATGAAATATCAGGATTTTCCTTCGAACCAAATCTCTCCAGCTTAAATCAGTTTAACATGTCCATGAAATCCCCCCTGGCTCTCTTATTAACCTTATTTCTAATAGTATATATATTTTTGTTCTGCTGGTTTTGTAACAGCTGGCAGGGTGTGTGTTTGCAACCCCAAATCCTGTCTGGAGGAACGAGGCTGCAATATCAGAGGATGAAGAGCCCTGGAACCTTGCAGAACTTTCCAGGCTGCCTTCAGACTGGTATTTGCTAATGGAATCTATTGCCAGAAGTAGAAAAAGGCTTTCAGCTTAAGAGCAGACATTGGGGTATTTGGACCAAGTGTAACAGTTAATTTCCTATGGAAACTACAAAGTGCCCCCTTAATTTCTATAGAAAAAAGTAGTTCTTTAAACTGAAGTGCACCTCATTTCGTTTCTATTTTTCCTATTGGTTGAATGTATGAAAACTGATTTTCTTATAAAATACATCTTTTCAAAGTGATTTACCCTTGGTTTTTGACCAGTCTGTTTGATGAGTTTATTATGCTGCTATCTGCAGGCTGTAATTAAAGGGGTTTCAGAACTAATCACTTTTACACATATTTTGTTTTCTTAATGCTAGCACAAAACAGGAGAGCAGAGACAGCAGAGGGGAGCAAAAAGGTGCAGAGCAGACCCAGCAGCAGATCTGTGATGTGTTCACACAACTCTGTTTGTCCAATTTATTTCTGCAGCACTTCAGAAATGTTCTGATTTCAGATCTGTTCATCAATACCCAGTTCAATTAAATCCATCCTCAGGATGGGCTGCATTTCCCAATCTGCAGCTTCATTTCAGGAAGGTTCTACTGCAACACTGAGGTGTTTTTTTGCTTTTTGCCTGCCACTAAACCCCTGTGACTGGCCCAGAAATGTTCTCTGAATCTGCATGTTTCCACCAAGACAGTTTTATTTCATTATCTTTGAAATTCTCTTTTGGAACCATTGCCACAGGAGCCACTCCTGCTTTCTTATTAATAAAGAAAATTATAGCAGGTTTTGATGTGTTTCTCCCCTAAGTTATACTCTGTGACTGGAGAAACCTGTGAAGATTTCAGTTTAAATCCAAAAAATTGGCTGGCTTAACTTATCAGTGACAACTAAATGGCAGGGAAAAATGAGGCAAAATTTCTAACAAAATATTCTGGGGTTTTTTCACAAGCCTGGCTTGTGAATGAAGGGCAGGAAGGGATTAATTATAAAGCTGCAGGGTTTTTTTTCTATGTATTGCCTCCCCACATCCATTTAATTTAATAAATTAACTTTAAGAAATGTAAAATTATGATTTAAATGGAAGTTTCCACTAAATCCTGTCAATGTTTCTTCTATTTTAGGCATGAAACAGCTGTGAAAGTAGAGTGAAACTGAGGCAGGGTTTCTTAGGGTCGTTCTGTCTTCAATGACTAAAGTTTTTCTGCTATTTCACTTGGTTTAGCTGCTGTCATTTAGCTAATTGTAATGGTAGTATTACAATTTTTAAAAATTGATGATTTTATACTTTGGAATTTAAATTTTCTCCTCTGCTCATAATGTTGTCTGCCTGTAGAAAATAAACTAGAAACTGCAATAGCAGAATAGAGTTAAAGTACAGACTCTGCTGGTTTTTCTGGTTTTTATCCTATCTGCCATTAATTGTCTCATTTGGAGGATTATTTTAATCTTCCGATGTGCATTTTAGATGCAGTTCTTGTTAAAAATTTGTTGAAAGTAAAGGTGGTTTTAAGTAAAACAGTTTTCCCTTGACAGCCAGCAAGCTTCTACATGAAAAACTTCTTATTTGTGTGTTTGTGGGTTTGTTTTTCCCTCAGCCCCATGTGTGAACAGGTATCCTGGGGAAACCAATTACTGAGGGCCACTTGGAGACCTTTTAGACTTGTAAAATCAATTACAAGAATTATTTTTAATTACCTTAATGCACTTGTGAATGTTTTTGTTTAAATATCCTAATTTCTTTTTGAAATGGAGACTTTGGATTATCAGTTTGATGACTACTTTTAGCTGCACTTCCTGTTTATTATCACACCTCAGCCAAAAAATTTTTTTTTTTTTTTTTTTTTTTTTTTTTTTTTCACTGTTTTGTTTTTCTGTGCCATTCTCCTCTCTGTGCCAGGAATATAAAAGCTGTGATCAGACAAATAAAGATGGTTGTAAGTGAGTGGCACCTGGTGAAGGCAGTCTGGAAAACAAACCCATGAGGAATAACCCACAGCTGGATCCAGGCCCTCAACTGGCTGCTAATTTATTCCTTCCCTCATTTGTGAGTTGCAATGAAAGGACTGATGTTTGCTTTTCTGTTCCTGAAATATGAATATGTGAACCAAAAATTCAGTATGAGCCTCCTGCTTCCATGCTTGGGAAAGCAAAACAAAACAAAGCCATTTTCATAACACTGGTGTGAACAAACCCATGTTTTTAACAAGCAGCAGCACAAGGCCTGAGCCATCTGCTTGTTAAGAATTTCAGTTTCTCACCCAGGCTTTAAATGGTTCACAAGGTAACACAATTAATATCACATTACAAATCATGCTCTACTAATGTTTTTGTGGATCTGCTGAAAATTTCATCTATTTTGGCTGTGGCACATGAGTTGCTCAGTAAAACAGAGCTGCAGTCTCAAGATTTGTACAAAACAGATGCCTGAAAACCCAGGAATTAATGCTGCTCCATTGAAGGCAGCATTTAATAGCTGTGGAAAGCTCAGCCCAATTAACCTGGAAAAGCTGTGTCCATATATATAATCTTACCCTCATGATATGGATCTCATCCTCAGGATTAAAAATGATTAAAAAATTATAAAATACCATTAGTTGTGTTAACAGGGAAGGTATAATGGCTGTTCTAAGCAAAGTCTATTGAAATGAGGGAATATTTCTCTATAATCTGGATTTTCTGAAAACTCCAGCCTGGTTATTGGCATTTTTTGGTTGTGCCCCTGTCCTGCAGGGCTGCAGGGTCTCCCTGGCCTTCCCAGCTGGCAGGATTTCCTTGGAATGCAGCAAAGCCTGGGCTCTGGGATGCAGGGAAGGGGCACCTGTGTTCTGTCTCCCGGGTAACACTCCTGCCTGAAACAACACAGAGCTGTCCAGGCTTTTCTCACCAGATTTATGGCATAAAATGGATGCCCCCCAACTCTAGTTTGAAGTCTGAAAATCACTCATCTGACATCAAGAACTGTGCTTTCCTCTGTGGTGTTTTAGGAAAAGTTGCAGTAGTTTAAATGATGTGGTAATTATTGACTGAATGGCCAACTTGCAGGCTTTAATCTGCTCACACTTCCCACTGCTGCTTCTGTACCTAGAGTTCATTGTGACTTTTCATTTGGGCTGCCACTGCAGTGCAGGTGCCTCTTAAAATGTTATATTCATCATACCAGCCCAGAAACCTGCTCTTCTCTTTTTCAACCGAACTTTTGTTCTCATGGAATTAGAAAATCTTGATAAAAATTTGTTATTTGACTTTGTGAAGACTTGTCAAGTGATGAAATGTGACTTTACATGGACAGGCAGTGGTATTTTCTAAGTCTTGTTTTTTCCCCAAGGGTACTGGGTTGTGCTGCAGGAAATAGTAAGAAATAATCTCCACATTTTAAGTGGCTGAATACAAAATCAACTGATGCACAGGGGAGCAGAGACACTGGGTAATGCTCATGCTGCTCCACTGCATTTCCTTTGCAAGTAAGAATAATATTAAAATTGCTTTTCTGCCATCTTATCATTCCCTCCCTGCCCCAAAAAAATACAAGAAAAAAAAACTTTGGAAAGCTGTGATTCCAGTCCAGTGCAGCCAGGGCCGTGCTGCACTTTGTGTCTGTCTGTCTGTCTGTCAGCAGAGCACACAGCAATTAAAAGAATAAAAGAAGGAAATGTACACACACACATCCATGTAGGTAACTTCCTTCCCTGGAAATGATTGAAGAATTCAGTAAAATGCAGGTTTTGGTGGCCTCAGAGAGCAAAGCAGAAGCATTCCCCTGTGCTGAGTCAGGACACGAGGCTCTCTTCCTCCCAGATATTTGCTTTTAGCAGAGCTGAATTGTTTCACATCACACAACTGTGAGCACTGTTTATGAGGCTCCTTGGTGCATTTGCTATCCCTCTGATATAAAATAGCTCCTTGGCTGGGAGATTTTGCAGGTTTTGTGTGTTTAACCACAGTTAAAGTGCTCCAGATGTGTCACAGCTGCCGCACGGGCTCATTTCAGTGCTCACAATGATGCAGCACTGCACCTAAAATATAAATAACAACCCGGTGTCAGAGATCCACACAAAATGTGAAGGAATCATGGAAAACCACCTCTTAAAAATACAGATATTTGTTGCTACTCCTAGGGAATGAATTGTCTATACTATAATACTATAGTAATAATAATAATATATCAAATTTGGGAAGCTTTCTGTGTGCTGCAGGGTGCCACCCCTCAGGCCAGGTGACTCAGGTGACCAAATTCATCATCCTATTTTCTCTTTTTTTTTTTTTATTTTCTCCCCAAGGGCTATAATCAGAGCTATTTGTGAGCCTTCAGACTCATTAGTGGAGAAAAAACAAGACTCTGCTACCTCATTAATGAGCCGAGGGCTGAGATAATATCCAGTAAAGGATTCCTGGAGACAGACATCAGATTTAAGGATTAATTTACATCACAGACCCAGCACTGACTGAATGACAGTGTGCAGCAAACTGCTCTATTTTTATAACTTAACCTTTCTTGCTCTGCATCTGTTAATCAGCTCTATTTTATGCACATGTTATTAATGTTTATAAAGATAATGTTTATAAAGATACCCATGAATGACCTTGGTGCTCACTAGAAAAGATTTTTGGGTGCTGTTTTTAGTTCTATTCCTTGCTGGTGATGCCCTCAGCTCCTGGATGAGGCTCAGTGATTCCTTTTCTTCCCACTGAGATGGGACTATTGCTCCAATTCAGCTAAGCTGAATTATTGACTCTTCTGCCTGGATTTGAATATTTTGCCCGTATATGGAGCCAAAACATGGGATATCCTGTAAAAATATACAGATTCACATGGAAATCCATATTAGTGACATGTAAAGTTAGCTAGTTACTTTCAAGTACTTTGCCAAATTCTGTGAGAAATCAAGATTTCTTGCAAAGTGTAAGACCCTGACTTTTCCTGTCAGTCTCACTGCTTTATTTGGGTGTGTGAAGAAGCATCTTATGAAAAGCACCCTGAGCCCTCAACAGAAAGTTAAAATTGCTGTGCATATCGGACAAACAGAATTATTCTGGAAATAAACAGTATAATTCTAGAAATAAAAAACGTAGGCATTGAGATAAAAACATCTCCTTCAAAGCTTTCCTAGCTGGCCCAAGTGATGCTCTCTCACTGATTATCATTTAGTTAATTATGATTGGGGTCCCTGGTGTGGAGGAACCCCTGGGTTTGCACATCCAGTGCCTGTTTGGTGCTTTTGGAGGAGGCACCTCCCTTATCCCAGTGTTCTCCTGGAAGAGCTCCTGGCAGCTGTCAAAATTATTTATTTACCTATTTTCTGGGGCAGGGAAGTGAGTACAACTCGGGCATCTCTGCTGCTCCTGGCAGATGGCAGAGAGAGATGCTCACCTTTGGAGTGATGCCCATTTTTCTAGAACAGAGAAACCACCACCACCAGTGAAAACAAATAAATGCGTTTTGCATGAGTGCTAAGACCTTGTTTTAAGAGAAAATCTTCTTTAAGCATTCTTATCTCAGCTCTAATTTCCCATCCTCTGACATTTCACACTTTCCCTCCATGCTCTGGTTTGACTTTCACTCACAAGCTGTTACTTGCTCTGTGCAGGGGCAGGAAATAATAAAAATTAAGAGTTTTTTATGCCAGAGCAGTGCAAAGGGCTTTGTGTTCCGATCTAAAGGTGTGAAAAGGAACGGCTGAGAAGGAATTACAGCCAAGCAAAGGTCAGTGGCTGATTGTGGAACTCCCACATAGATAAAGTTTGGAGAGATCCATGATCTATTTTATTATTTCAAAAGGCTTTAATATTAATCCCTGTAAGCAGGAACAATGTAACTTAGTTTATGTACAGTTGTTTTATTTGATTTCACACTGGAAATAATGGGAATAGCACTTTTGTAAAGGGTGGGAAAGGTGATTATTGCACAAGATTTAAAAGGTCTTGTAGCGTTTGAGTGCCAGATGGTCTCTTGTTCTCTTTCAGATCCGTAAAAGAATCAGAATTAATCTCCAGACTCTAAAATGGTTCTGAGGAATCAAGAACTTGAAGAAGAATCATCCTTAGAGTAACTTGAACATATGACAAAATATCTATAAAGCATCAAAACTCTTCCAGATTTGCTGAGACATTTAAATCTCCACAAGGACCTAAACCTGTTTTGTCCTGCACCTGCATCTTTGAGCCCTATTGATCTCCTGGAGCATATTGGAAAGGAGATTTCTTTCAGTTTCCCTTCATTCATGGTCTCTAAGTGCTGCACTTCATGAGACAGACAAAATTTAAAAAGTGATGTGACAGTTTTAAGAGTAATTCCAGCACATTAGCAACAACTGCTCTATGATTTCAGCTCCCAACCTCACCCAAACATGTCCCTGTGCTGCACCAATCTTCATGGAAACACCCAAGTACCCTGGGGAGCTTGGTATCCAGATTTTCTGTGGCTGTCTTTAACTGGGAACGTGGTGAATGAAGATGAGCTCTTGGGAAGCACTCAGCCATGTGTTTTATGTGCAGCTGGTCATTGCTTGGGTTCTGCACCCAAAGAGAAGAATGGAACACGTGCTGAAGGTTGTGCTGCAAGGCTGCTTAGGCTGTGATTAGTCCAGCAAGGCTGGGCTGGAACAGAGGCCTCTCTCAATTATCTGATGCAATTAGGATCCTCTGAAATTGCCTGTGTTCTGACTAGGGGGCAGCTGAAGCAGCTGCTCTGCTTCAGAAGGTCACAGATTGCTGGTGGTGTAGCCACAGGAGAATTTCAGGGTATAAATGATGACAGAGGGCTTCACTCCACCCAGAAATGTGTACAATCCAGAGTTTGTACAATGTTACATTTCCACAGCTGGTACTGGAGTTATTCTGGTTAAACACTGAATGGAAATCACCTGCTAACAGCAAATAAGTTGCCATTTATTGTTCACTCCCTTGCACAGATTTAATAACGGATTTAACCCAAAGTTACCAGCTCCAAGGCAAGGGGGGTGTCCCTGCTCTCATGGCCTTACTCTGGGTGTGTGTAAGGACATCCAGATTTTAAATCTCTAAAGGAGAATCTGTGCAAATTCTGTTTATTTGTGGAAAGAGAAGAGGACCTTTTTTTGGCTGCTCCTTGAAAAACAGCTTGTCCAGTTCCCATGATTTTAATGGGCAACACAGCAAAGCCTTTCCCATTTTGCCGTGTTGCCCATTAAAATGAATTATACAATGCTAAACTTTTAAAATTTTATTGTTCAGCTCTGTGCTTTCACCCCTTCAATCCTCTGCTCGTTTTGCATGTTACACTTATCAGGTTTTCACATAGGAGGTATTCAAAATTAATTTGTGGTAACTAAAGCAGGCAATTAATTAGGTAAATGTGCATTCATCTTAATAATTTGATTAGTCATTTTAAAAGAAAACTACGGTTTTATTGTGATGACCAGACTGGATTTACATGTCATATTTGTTTGCTGCATTTCAGCTCAAATTGTGGTTTATGGTGCATTATTCTTTTTTTTATGAGAAGCCAGAGCTGGGTTTATTTTGCAGTACAGAACTGTGCTGCAGTTGCTCTCACATTTATCCATCCAATCAATTAGAACACGAGTCAGAATGGTAGGACACTTTCACTCGAAATTTCACAACATAAATAAAACATTTGCAAAAGAAAATGTGAAAAACCCAGACCAAACCACTTTTGTGCTGATTAAATTGATGATCTGTGATTTACCTGGCAGACTTCTTCATCATCAGGGGATGCTTATAGACTGTTTAGCCTCCTGTTTGGAGGATAAAAATGCCATTTTGTTGTGGGGTTTTCTCAGATTAGGAGAATCTTCAGGTCTGACAGGCCAAGCACCCCAGGCTTCTGTGTAAGCACAGAATATTTGGTGTACACATGAGTGCAGCCCCAGCTCTGTCCTTTTTTGTGTCCCATCCCTTTTCTCTAGCATTTTTATAGCATTCCTTGTTATTTTATTCTTTAGATACCCAAGTGAAGCCCTAAATGCTACAGCAACCAGCAATACATCAACTAGAGCCCATGAGGAATGGATATTTTCCTGCTTTTTAGAAATCTGTTTCCTCTGCTGCCTTGGTCACATTCCAGGGTAACATTCACATAGAGTTTATTTTTGTGGCTCAGAACATCTGCTCTTTGTTGCTTCTCATGATGGAGCCTCCCCTCCAGGCTGAGAAATGGCCAGGTTTTGTTGATGGGATTTTCCCTACATGGTACCTGCAGTTTGCAAACAGTTTGTTTAAAAAGATCTGTATTTACTGCTCTGCAAAATGCTGAATGTGTCTCACTGCTTGGGATTTCTGCACCAGTTCTTTTGCTGATTTTTGTGTATGCAGGGCATGGGTTGGAAGAGGAAGAGCTCAGTAAGAGGAAATGAAGTAAATCAGCTTTTCTGAGAGTAAAATGAAGGCTGTGGTCTCAAACCCAAAAGAGTGAAAAACCAAGAAGTACAGAGCAGACCAGGTTTATTGCTGCATCCCTCCAGATGTGCAGTGCCAGAAAACACCATTCATATATTTTAGCATATGTATATTTGCACACAAAGTTATGGATGACACACATCTCTTCTTTATCTACTCAGTTTGTCAGTCCATATGTGAAATGGTTGTACTATTTTTAAAAGAAATTACATTTAAAATTAATTATTTAGACTTCTGTGGCTGGAGCTCTGAAATACTTGCTAGACTGCCTTCAGCCTTTACAGAAGATTAGTTTGAGTAAGGGCAGCAGTATGTGAGCTTTAAATACATGCTAAAAAGTGCTTGAAGTTCCTTTGTATTTGTGTCAAGGTATTTTAAAAAAGAAAATAAAATTTTTAAAAGTATTAACAATTATTAAAGTCCAGAATATACTGAACAAAAAAATCAGATAATTTCTTAGTAGGAAATGGAAAAGTCACTGTTATTGCTATTACAACTTCAGGTTTTGGAAGAGACAGAGTTTGATCACCTGTAATTATTTATCTGACCCGTGGCTGGCACTCACTTGGGTTGTCCCCTGCCTGTTTCTGCTGCAGGTTGCTCTCATGTCACACACAGAATTTGTTTTGAACTCCCTCTCACATCTCAGCAAGAATTATTCATGAGACTACAAAACCCTCTTCTGCAGCAGGAATACATCCCTGCTCAAAGCTTGCAGGGGTAAAAGTCTCTACTGAATGATGATTTCTGAAATAAATTGTCCCTGGGGTTGCAGATAAGCTGTAATGGACTGCTGAGCACAGGGGATGCCTAATGCACTACGAGTTCTGTTGCTGCTCCTGCAGGAGCACGAGCATCATCCAGGGAGTGACCACCTGAGAAATTCTGGTTAATTGTGTTCATCCAGCCAAGCAGGAGAGCCTGGGCTGGGGAGGGAGGCTGTCCCTCACTCTGTGCCTCTTTCTGTCACACCTTCAGATGGTCCAGCTACACTTCTGCCACCTGGGCCAGCCAAGAGCCAGGGAGATCAGAAATAGAAAGCTGACAGGTTTTTGCTTCAGGGCCACTGTCACAACAGGAGTTTGGGAGAATTCACTGAAGTGTCTCATGAAACTCACCTAAAGTGTGCACCTTGGGATGTTTCATCCTCTCCTTTGCTTCTCCTCTCACTTTGTCAACAAAATTAATCACAAATAATTTGATCTCTTTTGGTGTTTTGATTTCAATGGGAGGAAACAAAGCTGGATTTCAGATTGCTGCTGTTGTCTCTCCTTTGTCATTTAACATATCAGCAATTCAGTGTTCTCAGTTCCCATTAGACATAATTGTGTTGAATTACCTCACAGAAGTGCTCTGAGGGGTTCGAACATCTCAAACAGTAGTTTGGACAAAAAAATACCATTAGCTCTTTTTTGGGCACAGGTTTATGTGCTATTAAATTCATCAAGCTCCCTGTAATATCTACTGATACTCTCTCAGCAGAGTTTTCCATCACAGTAACAACAGTGCTACACAGACAGCTCTGCATTTTGGGTTGCTCTGCATTAAAAACCAAGTTTTTGAAACTTCCACCAAGTTCAGTTGCCATTTGTCCTGGTGCAGTTTTGGATTTAAGGCTGCTACAATACTCTACAAAACGTTTAAAAACCCCTCTGACTCTGGCATTTGAGGATGATGGATATCTTTGAGGAATTTTGTCAGCATAGTGGTGACAATGTAGAGAGGGAAATTAAAAACCTACCAGCAATCAGACTCCACAAAACAGAACAAAACAAAACAACCCAAACAAAACCAAACCAAACCAAACCAAACCAACCTGAGAAATTGCTCATAAGAGAGGAAGGAGTAGATTCAAAGTGAATAAAACTGGGAAATATCATTTATTCTACGTAGCCATGACATCTTCAGAGTGCACAGGGTGGGTGAACAAGGCTCCTGTTAATCACCCAAACACCTAAAAGTGAGAGAAACCACAGTGGGCAACTGCTTTAAAAAGTCTGACAGCCATGGTTACAGCCAGAACCACTCCTTATAACCTCAAAGGAAATGTTGAGACTGTACAAGGAAATGCCCTGGACAGAAATCAGATTTCATCAATAAAAACCCAAGTTTTCCACGGAAATACGTAACCAGGGCCAGATTTTGTATCACTGACATCTGAGCAGCACAAGCACTGTGTTTAACCTTCTTTTTGGATTTTGTTTTATGGAGATGGGTCCTGCCACTCAGACTGCTCCCATTGTTTCTGGCTGCCCCGTGCATCCTGTGGCCACACAGAGAGCACAGCTGCCACTGCAGCTCCCAGGCCTGTGCAAGGAACCTGGCAAATCTGTCAATGTGCCCAGGAAAATGGAACACAGCTCATCCTGCCACGGGGAATTTGTCTCTGAGGGAGCCAAACCACCCAGGAATGTTGTCAGGACAACGAGGAGGGCCTGAGTCTGTACAGGAAGCAGAGTGTCCAAAGAGGGGGTGTTTTTATATAATCACCCCTCAATCTAGAATTGGAATTTAACAAATATTAAAATATAATTTATCTCCCAGTGTGTCCATGGTGTTTAAATTACAACCATTGCCTGGTAGCCCTGGTGTTTTATTTGATTTTTTCATTCCATAGTAAATAAATATTTCTAAATTCAGCCCTTCATTACAGAATCCTGTGCAGTTCTACCTTCCAAAATGTAAACTTCAAACTGTGGAAGTGTTAGCACCAGGGATTTTATTAAAACTCTAACTTTAAAAGAAGCTGTTGCATGAATTTACTGTGTTTACTATTAGAGCACCTGTTACTCTCAATTTGGCCTGTAAGGATCAGCAGCAAAATGAGTTGTGGTTGTGAGTAACTTGGATAAAAGGATAAGGGCTGAGTTATGGGTTTTATGTTACACACAGCAATTATCCCAAAACTCAGGGGAACAAGAATCCAAATTACTCCTAAAGAAAGCCTAGTGCAAAAAGCACCCATAATTCTCATGAGGACTTAGAATTGCTTGAAGATTCACAGCACCCCTCCTTCCTGAAACGGAGACAAACCAGTGCAGGGGGTCTGTAATAACAGAGCTTCAGTAACCTGCAGTGCCTGTTCCTGCTCACAGCCACAGCTTGGGGATGCTGCTGCTCTCACTCCCTGCTCGCTGCTGTGCCCAGGGGACACTCCCGGAGCCGTCCCGGGATGCTCAGCCTGGAGCTGTCCCGGCCCGGAGCTGTTCCGGGATGTTCAGCCCGGAGCTGTCCCGGCCCGGAGCTGTCCCGGGATGTTGAGCCCGGAGCTGTCCCGGCCCGGAGCTGTCCCGGGATGTTGAGCCCGGAGCTGTCCCGGCCCGGAGCTGTTCCGGGATGCCCTTCGGGCGCAGTGCCCTCAGCCAGCCCGGAGCTGTCCCCAGCACCGCTCCCCTCTCCATCCTCAACCACCGCCGCCGGCCCCGGCAGCGCTGAGCACGGCGGGGCTGCTGTCAGGGGGAAAAAACGCTGCCCTTGTTGTGCCAGCCGGACACACAGCTCCATCCCGGCGCTAGCTTTAGCCTGTCCCCATCGCTACCCCCATCCCTGTCCCCATCGCTGT
>VZTR01031781.1:16103-61764 GCA_013400775.1 Chaetops frenatus
CACTAATTTGGAAGGACAAAATTAAAAGAATTTACAGTTGTCAAGACTTACAGCATTTTACCAATATGGCTGAAGCTAGACAGTAGGCTAAAACTACTTAGAGAATTTATGTTGCATCAACTGACTTTGCTCAAGGAAGCACTCCAAAAAAGAATATTTGGTGTGCAACAATGCTGTTCAGTTTATTTTAGAAAAAAAATCTTGTGAAGGAAAAACTATTTGAAAAAAAAATCTAGTTAATTTAGCTTTTGCAGAGCTCCCTAACCTTTGAAATTTTCTCTTTTTTTGTGATTCCACTCTTTTTTGATCACAGAAGTCACCATTGTGATAATCTAGCTTGACTTTTGCCTAACATAGACCATAGAACTTAATTTTTTAAGTCTTTAGAGAGAGATAAATTACCACTAATTTTGGAAATATTTTTTTGGGGTGCTCTGATCTTACCATTTTTCTCATCTTTACTGTATGTTTAGCAAATGAATACTATTGGGATGTTGTCCATTCTTAATCATGGGTTAAACTTACATGGAGAATGCTGTAAATATTTTTTTACCAGCTGCAGAAGGACTAACTAAACTTATTGGTGCAGATGTTGATCTGCCACCAGATGTGGCCCAGTTTGGTCTGTAATCTCAGTCTCAATACATATTGATGTTGATAATTGTAATGTTGGTAAGACAAGAGGGGCTGTGAGGACTGGAGTTTATGAATCTTAACTTCCAAAGAATTTGCATGTTGGTCAGGCTTTTGTTGCATGTAAGGAATATCTAGTTAGGAACAAGCTTTTCTTGCAGTTGAAATACACACAATGTCTCTAGTTCATGCGAATTCTGTGGTGTATTGTTGGAGATGAGCTCCTGAAGCATCTTCTGCCTCTGTGGAATTCTTTCTTTGTCGGACTTCTCTGTCTGGCTGCTTATCTTTTAATAAAAACTTGAAGAAACTTAATGTCTCTCAAGNTCTCTGTTGAGAGATTTAAAACCCTTGTTAAGGAAAGAGGAGGAAGAGGATTTTTTCAGACAGTGTGATACATAGATTTAATTTACATGGAAAAAAACCCGCTGATGATAATGACTAAGGCAGAAGAACACTTAGCTTTACCTGTAATACAGACCTTTTAAAATACTGCGTTTAATTCAATAATGAGGAATTATTTAAGAAAAACAAAGCTTTAAAAGGTGGGGAAAAGAGATTGATAGAGACTAAGTACACCCTCTCTGAGAATAAACTTAAAGCTGTAATAACTCTTTTATTGACCACTTGGCTGGAAAAGTTGTACATTTTATTGCCACTTCAACCTTCTCCCATCTCTGCTCCAGGGATTACTGTATGGGAACTATATAATGAACAGCATGTTGGGAGGAGTCCCTGCACGCTTATGGAACAATGCAACTGAGCAGATGCAGAACATGTGCCAGGGCCTTTGATCCCAAGCTTGTGCCTATGAAACAATGACCAGGACTGAAAGTATGCTGTCTCCTTCTGTTTCCCAAGTTCCCAGACATGTTGTTATGCCTTTTATCTCTGTCCTAGTGCAGCTGGCGTTTCTTTCTATGTGCAGTGACACAACCTCAAACCAGAGGAAAGAAGAAAAGCCCCTGTCCCAGCACAGGTTGTGAGCTGATAGGCAGGGAAACATCCGAAGAGGAAGGTAGCATGGGCTTGAACTTTCCACAGTGAGGTTGCCTTGAACCTGAGTTTCCAGATAGATGAATTTTTGTAGCCACAAGCAAGTTAATCAATAATATGTATTTCTTTTTAGAAATGGTCATGCAATACCAGATGCTGCTTTGTCCTGTCAGGTCTTCAGTGCATTACATGTGGACTGAAATAATTTGCTGGATTGGGTTCCCCAGACAAGATGAGCAAACAGATCTCTGTTTCTAGAACCTGATGGGATTGGGTGTGAGCCAAGCCATGAGCTCCTCAGCACTGTCAAACTTAGGCACTTCTAGGTATGTGCAAAAGCACAGCTCTTGGTACCTGACAAACTTTACATGTGACCCCTTTCAGATCTTAGATTTTAGTAACAGCTATATATAGAAGTGAGTTTCTGGATTGGAGCAGATGGTAATTGCCTGAACATTTTCTGGACCTTCTCCATGGAGCTTTTAACTTCTTTATCATGGGGTTTTTTTTGCATTTCAGACAATAAACTTGATGTGCTTATTGCTTTATATGGCAATAACATTCAATTCTCTTTCAGGGCTTTTGTTTTACTACTTCAGATATTTGACCTGTTATAATTTTCAGCACAGGAATATGCTCCTTTGATCTTCTCGTCTTGTGAAGTTAGACTAATTCTCTGTTTTCTGCAGTTTCTAGCTGTTAATAACTTTTGTTTGAATAGGGTGTCTCAAGTTAGGATTTGTCTTCCATATTTTAAATTAAATGTGAAATGTATGACTGTATTCTTTATTTGGAGATGTGTATTTAACATTAATTTCATAGTAATATTGACATGTAACTCTAATTTAATTTTTTTTAAATATTCATTTGAAAACAACTTCAGTTCACATAGCTTAATTTGTGCTTATTATTAAAACAATGCATAGAATTTTCTGGCTATTAGCCATAATCCAGTATTAAGTTTGCTTTTTCAGAATCCTTATATACTGTCTGCTGAAATTCCACTCTTACAGGTGTAAAAATATATTTTCAATGGAGAGGAAGTTGCTCATTCTCTTAGTTGGTCTCACTAGGGGACCCACTAGTACAGGAAATAAAGGATAAAAAGATTCAATTAATGGAATTCAAGATCAGGACAAATACTGACTAGAAACACTATAATATTAGTTGCCCTAAACAGCATTCTATGGTATAAATTCAGTTTTGAAAACCTAAAGTATTTTTTGGTCTTGTTACATTCAGGCAAGGGGTATTTTTAACATATTCTCATTATTTTAGCGATATTAGCCAGAAGACAAATAAGTGCAATAAAGAAGAATGGTAGAAATACAGAGTTATTTTAAAAATGGTAACAAAGCTAAAAAAGGCTCTCTAAAGAAATCTTTCAATGTTGTGGTCATGACTGTACTCTTAATTTTGGTATTGTTCAAAATCTTATAAGTGGTTTCACAGTAATTACACAGGAGTCCTAAAAAAATAGGATTTTTTTCAGAGCAAAATTGTACAGTTTAGCAGCTTCCAGTCAATGGAATGCATCAGAGTATCATACTCTCAGCAAGGTTTTTGGGTTCTTTTTTTTAACCGTTTCTCACTGAAAAGATATTGTAATTCGGATTCTTGGAAGACTTATCAATCCTGTCTGTTATGATGGCAGCAGCTTACAAAATTGTAAAACATACAAGTGTCTCTTGCCTTTTATCATGAACAGTCTAGTCAGCAAAGCTCTTAAATTTCTGCCTGACAGCTGGTTCTAATCTTACTGGCTCTTCCCTCCGTAGGGAGGTCTGTGGACTATGAGGATTCTAGAAGCAGTCTTTTTTCAGTAATCTTTTGAAATTTGCTTAAGCAAGCTGAGAAGAGATTGTTTCTAAGGGCATCTAATATGTTATCTAAATGTAAAACATCTAACTTTAGCTAGTTCTTCAAGTAAAGAAAATGAAAAAGCCCCAGTCAGTAGTACAGATAAGCTGTAATAGCCATTAAGCTCTTGGAAGCCTTTCTGTCTTGTAAAAGTATTGGCATTGTTTAATTCCTTTTTATTCATGTAGTTCCACTTTCGGATTGGAGGTTTTCTAGTTTTTTCCTCTTTTATGAGGAGCTGCTGAGATGTAGGGGGTGGATCAGAATGCTTGAAATTAAAGAAAAAAACCTAACTGTGACAAACCTCTGAAAAACTGTTCTCTGGACAGGTTATGAGACTTGGTAACATTCTATGATTGTCTTTGAGCTCTACAGTTTCTCCTGTACTTGATGCTTGCTCTTCATGAAGAATTCCTAACCTTCTCTTCCTTCTTTAAGGTCAGCAATATGGGAGCAGAAAGAACCAATTCATTGTGCCACTCCTGATAGGAAAAAGAAAAAGAGAACTGAGATTAGTTGCTTCAAAAATAACAAATAATACAAAAAAAGTAAATAGTTTTGACTGGCACTGAAGTGACTTATTTTGACTAATAAGAGTGAAAATATTTTTTTTTCAGAGAAACTATCTAAAGCCTGGTTTTCACAGCTCCTACTGGAGTAATTCCACTGAATGCATAATTTGGGACATACCTTAAGGAACTGCAGTTTCTATTCTGCCTGCCCTAAGCTGGCAGGTCTCAGTGCAGATCAAGTCGGGTGTCAATTATGAGTTACAGTGTTTGCTTGTGGGTCTCTGCAGGGATTGGTTATAAAACCTGTACTAATAAACAGTCTGTCACTGACATGGAAGACAATAGCGGGCTGACTGGATTGCAGCCTTCCAGGTATTTGAAGGGACCCTGCAAGAGAGCTGGAGAGAGACGGGATGGAAGGGCATGTAGTGACAGGACGAAGGGGGATGGCTTCAAACTGGAAGACAGTGGGCTTAGATTAGACATTAGGAAGAAATTCCTTACTGTGAGGGTGGTGAGGCAATGGAAGAGGTTGCCCAGAGAAGTTGTGGATGACTCATCCCTGGAAGTGTCCAAGGTCAATTTGGATGGGGCTCTGAGCAACCTGGTATAATGGAAGGTGTCCCTCTCCTTAGTGGGAGCTGTAAATAGATGATCTCTAAGGTGGGGCCCTTGCAACCCAAACCATTCCATGATTCTGTGATTAAAATACACCTCAATACCTACAACCAGTGGAAAAAGATCAAGTAAAGCACAAGACATCAACACAGGACTATCTGGATTGCCCTTTAGATTAGCTTTAAACAAAGGAATGTTTTTCTGAGGCCAAATAAAAGCTGTGTAATTAGCACAAAAGATTAACTTCATTTCTTGACAGAAGGCGAGGGGTTCTCTGAGAGGTTGAAGATAACACTGGGAATTTTCATATATTCTAAGAGGGGGAAATAATAGTGGATGGAATGCTGAGGGTGAGCTCCTGGTTTGGTGTTGCGGCTAGATGAATAATGTAATCCATTGTTCATGTTATGTCATCATTGAACAGGACTAAAAAGGTTGCATTTTCATTTATTATGAATTTTAGTAACTGTATGAATATGCTACCTATTGTCTCTGTAGCTATAGACAGGATTGATTGAATGTTTTATTTGTTCGGATTTTTTGTATTAGTAAAAAAAATTGTTAAGCTTGAATGTTTATTTTTGTTTCATGAGTATGCTCTGATCCAAGCAAAACTTGAACTTGTTTGGTCCTGTGGCCTGTGCGGGACAGAAGATCAAAACTAAATCATCACAATGGTCCTTTGTGGTCTTAATATATTTACTATAACTTGGTCAGTTGGAAGCTGAGAGTCATTTTTAATACTTCTATGGTCTTTCTTCTAATAGTAACAATTTGAATGGTTTAACATAGTCCTACTGCTTCCACGGATACTAAAGGGATCCTGAGTGTTAATGGCAGTACTGCCACTGGCCTGCTATTTTAGAAGAATAGGTGAAAAACTTAGGAAGTTGCATACCTCACCACGGTAAGCTTCCCTTTTCCTTTGCTTTTCTTTTATGTTAGACATGGAACAGTAAAGAAACTCTGGGTTATGTTACCATAGTTACGTGATTCCTTTTAAATCCCAGAGCAGCACAATCTAGCTTTCCCAAATTGCCAAAAAACTGTTGCTCACAGCTTTGTAGCTGTAGACAAAACTGATTCTTTTTCTGTTCTTAGCTATTCCTTCCATTAAATGATGCTTAAATCCCCTCCCTCCTCACTTTCCAACACTGTCTCTTGATGAGTCAGTTAATTTGTGTTCATACTGTGAAGTTCCCTGGGTGTGAATAACCTCTAGTTTATCTGACTATAAACTTCAGATTTGAACAATGTCTTTGCTTATTTGCGGAGTTCTTTTGTCTTCTCATTCAAATTCAACACATTCTTGATTATTATGTGTTTTTCGAGCAGTTAAAGGACAGTATACTCAATAGTGGACACTTTAGCAGTTGCTCTTTGCTGCAGTTGCAGGGATACTATTTCAAGTTTAAGTGGGCTAAGTATGTTCTTTTTTAATGTTTATGTAGTCGTCATCGTCCTCGCTGTCTTCACCACCATGCTCATCGCAGCCTCAGGTTAGCCACAGCAGAACGAAGGCCTCACCATTGTGTCACTCTGCATCCCTCTCCTGGGCCAAACGTAATCATGTAGGTCCTGCAAAGGCTCCCAGTCCGTCAGTCCGTCTGCGTCGGTGGCGGCCCTTGATACGCCTTCCATCTGTCGGGCTTCATTCTGTTGTAAGTGTAGTCCATCTTCAGTCTTTTCTTACTCTGACACCACTGGCCTCTGGCCATATAACTTCAGTCTTCAAGGCATCATGTTTTGTTGGGGTCTTTTCTCAACCATTCTTAGGATTTCTTTCTACCATGTCAGACAGCAAAAGTACATCATTCCATGCTTTGGTGTCCAGGTATTTTTGATTCCATACATATGTCAAATCATTTTCAAAGCATAGAAGAAGTTTACCTTTCATGAACTGGCACTTTTTTTTGCCATAGGTTCCACATCCAGCCTCTTCTTTTCACCTCATCTTCATGATCTTTCATTTGGATCTGCTAAACCAAGGGCTTCTAATTTTTTGCTACACGGTATTATTTCTTTTGTGTTTGAGACCTGGTTTAAGTTCTCATACCCTAAACCTAGTCTCCTTTTCCTTCATTAACTCTTGGTTAATGGTCCCTGGGTATTTCAGTAATGAAATGTTACTGAAATGTTTCCTGTAATCCCAAGGGTCTGCTTACTTTCTCACTTGACATCTTGTTTCTTTATCTAGTTTGTAGGCAAACATCCTAGTTGAAAGTGAAGATGTTCCAATAAAAAAAGTTTGTCATCAAGTATTTAAATTTTTTTCCTTCTTCACTCAGAGACCACAAATGTATCTTGAAAATCTGGAAAAAAAATTACATGTACAGAATAGCCAATATTTCTATATGGTCTGATGGCCACCAGCAGAACTGAAAATCTTTTAGTGGTATTTCATCCTTCTTTTAAGGAGTGATCACACTTTTAGTGCATTCATGAAAAAAATACATCTTGATATGTAGAAGTGAATGGTCTTAAATGCAAAATTGGGACATTGATTTTGTTTTTATCATTCTTTGATACTGATCAAATTTCACCTGTGTTCTTGGAAATTCTTCTTTGAGATATATGGATTTTTTACAGAGGTGAAATAACTACTCTGACTGTGGTCCAAATAGTTTTCTTTTTTGTTCAGATTTGTCTTTCCACATGTGGAAACCCTTAATGTTTTTCTGCTATTAAAAATTAGTATCAAATGCTTCCACTTCTTTATAGCTTTTGTATTTTTATCCTGATAAATATCTCAAGATGAGGCCTTTTCCCAGACTCCTTTCTCGTCATGTGAACAATAATTGCCTTTATTCAATATCTAGCTCTCGTGTAATGTTCAGAACTATGGAACATTCTTGATGTTATCATTTGGAGCTAGTTAAATAATTTGGGATTTGAGGAGGCATGGAGTTAAGCGCAAACTTAAATTCTTCCCAGCTCATGCTTCCTACCCCCATTTGTTTCACTGACATTGAGAAACATCTGACATCTTACCTGGGGATTTTATTGTTTAGCAAACCTTGGAAAATTCTGTCACATTTCTGTAATTTGAAACTAGGATCTTGTTTGAATTTGATTTATCTATACTTGTTGTTAAGAAAAGACTTACTGAAGGAGACTTGAGCTTGAGTGTGCCTGCCTAGAACAAATGCATTAATTGAAGATGAGCTTACTTCAACAGTAAATAAATGGTGACTTATCCAAGGATGGAAATTACAGAATAACCTGTTGTCATGATAGCAGAAAAACAAGTTGAGAGTTTTAGTAACTTAAGAAAATGTCTAAAAAGAAGTCCTCATCTGCTGGTAGTGAGCATTTGCTTTAAAATGTTTAAAAAATTAGTTTAGCTTTCAATACAGCTGTATTTGGCAAAACAGAAGCTTGCCACTTAAAAGTTTTAAAATATATTACCTTAAATTAAAATTGCAACACCTATACACAAAGATTTATCAGTGAATACTATATAGTCTGATATATATTGGTAACTAAATGTTGTTCTCATCTTTAGGCTTTGGTATAACATGCCTTACAAGAAAATTAAGAACAAACAACTTACTTCTAAATTAGTTTAATGTGCAAAAAACCAGACAGCATTTTTGGCATTAAAGCTGTCTCAGTTGGCTTGGCAAAATTTGAATGACAGGGTAGTATTTAATGTCCTGTCAACAAGTAGTATTAGTATAGCTCTAATCATTCTACTAGGTGTACAAAGAGGCTCAACTTCTCAGGGTTGTATGAGGCCAGCGTATGAGAAATGTGTGAGCATTTTAGTATTGCTTTTTTAAAGAAATCTATGCTCTTGAATTTAAGGGGGAGGAACAGCCTGTGTATTGTGTTTAAAATAGAGTTGAACTTTCTTGTAGTTCAAAGTACATTTCTGCTACTAAAACATTGACAGACACAAAAAAGTTCATTTCAAATTTAGAGCAGAAGTTTTGATGCTGGAAGACCATCTAAGTTCCTTAATAAAAGCATTTTTCCTAGTTGAAAATTTCCCTTGACTTCAGTGGTGGTTGACTTTGGCTGAACACCAGATGTCCATCAGGCTTTTCGGTCCCTCCCCTTCTTTGCAGGCCAGGGCAGGAAGAAAATAAGAGAAAAAAATTCATGTGTCAAGATAAAGGCAGTTCAGTAAAGCAAAAGCTTGACATGAAAGCAGGGGAAAACAAAAGATTTATTCTCTGCTTCCCATCAGCAGGATGTCCAGATACTTCTTGGGAAGCAAGTCTTCACTATGTGTGTTGGTTGGCCAGGAAGGCAAACGTTGCAATAACTAATGCCTGCCTCCTTTTCTTCCTCCTTTCTTTTAGTTTTTATTGCTGAGCAGACCTCATATGGTACCAAATATCCCTTTGGTCAATTTGAGTTGGCTGTCCTGGCTGTGTTCCCTCTCAAGATCCTGCCCACCTCCATCCTGCTGCTGGGAGGGGTTGGAGAGAGGGCACCGATGCAGTGCTGGTGCTGCTCAGCATTGGCCAAAGCACTGGGGTGTTATCAGCCCCTTTTCAACTACCGATGCAAAGCACAGCACTGTGAGGGCTGCTCTGGAGAAATGAGCTCCATCTCAGCCAGACCCAATACACCTTTTTAGAGTAGGTCTCCAGATGAGTTAAGAATATATAATAAGAGGGGAAAAAAATTGAAAATACTGTTCTGAAACGTTCTGTACAAATCTGATTAATTGCAGTAGATGTGGCAAATTTTTACGGCAGGCTAGCAGCATGCTTGTTTACTAATGTTGACTTTTCCTCAATCCTTGTCATTTCTCTTCCAGTTCATCTATTCTTTCAGTATCTCAGCTTGCCTTAGGTTTTGCTGCCTTTTATATGTCAAACTAATCTCCTAATTCTATTAATCTTTCCTACAAATTTCTCAAATTTGAAATTTCTCAAATTTGAAAACATGCTCTTTACTTTCTTCTATTTACTTTCTAGATGAGACTAAAGTTCCTGTTCTTTAAAAAAAAAAAATGGAAATACCTATTTAGGGCAGCATACTGCTGAATAATCCCTCTTACTGATGGATTTAAAAGGAGATGTGTATAAACACCCTGTATCCAGATACTCTGATCCTTGATAGACCCTATCTCTGAATTCCACCTTCTTGCTTGACATTCTCCCATTCAAAATAAGGTGCTATTGTCCTGCAGTTGAAATTGTACCTCATCTGACCCTTACGTATTCCAGTTGTGGTTGGGGATATAGAGGTAATAAGATCAAGATAGCTTGTCTACCTTGGCAGCAGAGTAGAAAAATACATAAGGCAATGCTTGGCAAAGAAACTTGCTGTCCATTTTCGTGCCAGCACTCAAGACAGTCCCTTAGCACCTTTCTCATAGAAATTCTTTTTCATTGTTCTGGGCATGGGATACCTTGAGCTAATTTAAGCTGTGTATGTTCAACTGTGAAACTCCAGAGCATTACAAGTACTCTAAACTCACTGCAGTATATTTGGTATGAATAGAGATATCACTGTTTTGTGAGAAGGAGCCAGAAGTAATCTTGCTAAAAACTTGTGATCATCATTCCAATGGTCTTTGTTTTACTTGCAGTACTTTAACCAAGACCCAGATGCTTTCCACAGCCCTATGCAGTGTATTTGCCCAAGCACATCCCATGCTGCAAAATGGAAGTTACAGACATCTGATCTACTCAATAACCATTGCATCACTTTTCCCCTTTTACTTCAGAATTTACTGAATTGAAACCATACCTTTTATTATTCATTTTTGGATATGTTTTTCTTTGGCTTCTTGTAATTCCTTGTGAATGAATTTGTATAGTTAAACCTTTAAGGTTTTTTCTTCTCTTAAAACTGCAGCTGCTTTTGTCATGATCTTTCAGCTGGTTGTATCTGAATTTTTTTATTCCTGAAGGTTCTGCAAAATTGTCTTTTCCCTATCAGTCTTCAGTACTCTTCTACCATAGCCTGAGAGACTCCTGATGCCAGTTTTCTGACTTAACACCACCAAGTGGTGTTTTTTTCTCCTTTTTCTAGTCACTACCTGTATTGCAAAGCATTCTACTAAACTGGTTGGTGAGGCTTCTTGCTTTGTTTCTTCTTTTCAAAAGCAAGTGTAAGGGAATAATAAAAATACAAGATATAGTTGGAAGAAATTGCCTGTAAACTGCCATATAACATTGCATCTGCTTTTATAATGTGGTCTTCCATAAATAAATTTTAAGCAGGGTGTCATGAGGCTTGTTCAGTGGATCCATGAGAGCAAGACCATTTTTTTTCCCCACAACTACAGTTGTAAGTTTGTCCCAGAAATTGAGCTTTGGGGAAAAGAAACCAGTTGCACATCGAATTTGATGAACAGCTTTGTTTTGACTTAGCAACATTTGAAGATCAAAGGATTTCAAATGCATGAAAATTGAATACCAGCTTTTAGATTGGGATAATGGTCTAAGTGCATTGGAAGATAAACTGTGCAGGTCATGAAATAAACTTTATTAGACAGGCTGATGTGATTGGGCAAACAGTGACACAGAGTGTACCACTGAGTTTCTGAAGGTTAGTGCAACAACTAGAAAGACTGGTTTAGTTCATGAGGGGACGGCAGTATGCAGTGGTGAAAGGTAAAAGTAAAGGAATTTCTTAGTACAAGAAGGCATAGGAAGGGTTATCATTTATATTGTAAAAACTTTGGGAAGTGCGTTTTTAATTACAAATTTGAAACCTGCTAGTGAAGAGAAGAGAGGAAGAAATCTAGAGGTTCTGTTTTAACAGCATGAACTAATGGGTATTGATCTGAGACAAGTCAATTAAAACTGATTTCTCACAAAGGTCAGCACGTGTTTATTATTCAGTTTGAATATCCAGGTTAGCAGAGAAAGCAGTCAAATCCTCTGAAAAATTGGTACCCTGATATATAAGTGCTTTTAATGTGGTATCCAAAATTATAGGGCATACAACCTTGGCTGTCTCTTTTGTGTGTGAGACAGAGTATTCATGAAGATATTCTGTATTATTATCATTGAGTTTTACTTTAGTTCCTTGGGAATAAGTTACATTTGAGATGAAGTTCTCAGAATGATCACTTTGAGCACTGAACTTCTTGTATTTTTCTTCTTTAAATCAGTTTTGAGTCTTCTGGTTTTTATTTTTCAGTGTGTTTTTAGTTTGGAGAGATGAATTGGAAAAATTATGTCTACTGACACATACTACCAAAACTTACTTCTTATTATACTATGATTGGAACCATAACATAGGCTTCTGTAAGCTACTTAAGATGCTGGTGTTTTTTCCTCTTTCTGTCTTTCCTGGATAGGAGAGAAGTATAAACTTTCTGCACTTAGCATGACAGCTCTTCAGAAGACTTGAGAAATGAGTCTTGAATCCCATAGGTTAGTTCCAAATCTTGATTAGACAATCACCTTATTTAGACTCTTGTGTCTTTCTCTTTCCTTGTGGTTCATACATACCTGTTGTCCTTCGAATGTGCTTTCTCCTTTTGCACACTGACTGGACTTTTAAGTGAAAAAATCTAGAGGAACAGATCATCTCAACACTGGATTGATGTCTGTGTTACTGTGGTCTTTAATAAGAAGAGTAATGAAGAGAAAATCCTCTGTAACTGTTCTAAGCAATACTACATCGTGATGAATGTGCAGGCAGACTTCTTAAAGCTATGCTCCTTGTTCTTCTAAGCATTGAAATAGACACGTCACTGGAAACTTGAAAACTTGGCCAAAGGTGTTGCTTATCGAGGAGGTGACAAAAGACATCTCCCTGGAGCTGACATTCCCTCTTTTTTTCCATTCCTTTAAAATTTAAAATATTTTGATTCAAGTGTTAGAATTTCTAGGGCTTCCCAGTGAAGTGGAAATTGGCCTGACTAGGCTTTTCATGTGGTGTCTATGTATGTGTGAGTGTGCTTGCACACATATGGATGTATTGGGGGTTTTTTCCCTAGGGAGGGAGGGGTGGAGGGTTTTTGAATCAGATTCATCACATTGGGAAAGTTTAACGTAGCTAATTGTTTGCCTAAGTTACAAGCAACAGATTTTTATAATACAAAGTTTTAGGTCATCGTGACCATTCAGACCCTACTGTTTCTCTATGCTTATGAATATACAAATATTTTTCTGTCAAAAATCATTGAAATCCTAATTTTTCAAGAAATGTAACAGATCAACTTTACTGCTGTCTAGATTCAGTGGAAAGAGACTGCCTGCATTAGAACATATGGTAGAAAACAATAATGGCATAGCACTTTCATTCTGTCTAAGGCTGGGGAATTAAAAATGTAAAACACAACATTTCTCATGGTTTATGGCAATAGCACAATGAAAGCATGTTATTTGGATTAGTAATGTACAAAAACTCAGCAGGATTCTATAGGAGTCCGTCTCTAAGTAAACTTTATGAAAAGTCAATCATGCTTTTTTGATGGCTTCCTTTTATCCATCTTCTTTCTATATATATAGACTCAGCATTCCAAGCATGCCTATTATGTCTCTCTAGAGAAAGGGTGTTTATTAGAATTTGACAAAGAATATAACCCCAAAAATGGTCAAAAGGGCAACTCTATCTTGTTTCTTAATGTGGTTAAAATCAACTCCTGAACATCTCAATGTCCTCTGAAATAGTGATGCACTCTCCTACTTCATATCACCTTGAGCCAATGTAGAGTATGTTCAGATGTAAGCTATAAATTGTTAAGTCACTTCCTTCCTAAAGTGAGACTAACTGGCAGTGATCTTTCCTCTAACCCTGAAATTCCCTAAGCCCAGATTTCTTGGTTGGTATGTTTAATTGAGAAATGAACAACAGTGAAGTCATATGTCTAGGAAGGGAATTAGGTGACGATGTGGGATTTGACAAGGATGCTCAGCCTGGCCTGCCTGCATACGTTTGTAGAACTACAGTTTAGATGTCTGTAAAATGTTGGGTGATCAATATCAATAACATCAAGGTGCCATTGGATGTTACCTACTGTCTTCTGTGGTTTTATGGAAACCTGTGGTCCTTCGAAATTTGCAACTGGGGTAATCAAGTTCTTGAAGCTGTTTGGTTTTGCTAAGTCCAGGCTCTGTTTGACCTTCTGTGAAACAAAATTATCAAAGGCCATTTCACTTAGACTGCTTGAATTTCTGGTGGAAAGATCCTCTTGCCCCTTTGATAGATGCCTCATCTTCAGTGGCCGGAATGCCTTTTCTCCATTCTAGGTTCTTTGAAACAGCGGTGAAACAGGGTATTTGTGCCTTTCACACTTTTAACTGGTCATGGAGATAAATCTCACATCAGAGTGAGGGGAAGTTGTGTGGTTTTTTGTTTTATTTTTCTCTTTTAACATTTTTGAGCTTGCTACATAGAATTTCTGTAAGCACTGTTCCACAGTGCTGTGTTCTTTGGCTTTCTTGTTGTGTTGAAGGACTTGTGGTGACTTCTTGTCTGTTGCTCTGTTGTTTAGGTTGTTTGCCAAACTTCTTCAATTTATGTCATCTTTTAAAGTCTTTTCTCATGGCCATTGTAAAAAAAGGAAATTTTGAACCCAGTCTTGAAAAGATGATATGACTTGGAGGTCCTACAACTTATCGTACACTCTAATCCGTTTCTCGCAAGTTTTTACGTTTTTGGAGTCTTTTAGGAAATTCATCTAAGCCTAGCAGTAATTAAAAGATGAAAGAAAATGGCATGAAATACATTTTCACACAACTCAGATTCTTGATAGTGAAGAAAAACTGAAGTCCTTTTTCCCATTTTCTCAAAGGAGTATCATTTTAAATTGTGGATCAAATTTGAGCTGGAGACTGGACAGACTGATAAGGAATTAACACAATCAATTGCTACTGAACATAATAGTGGCACTAGAGCTTTTGGCTCAGAAGTGATGATAGACCTTTTGGCTCACAGGTTCAAACACCACTGCTCAGTGGGCACTGGGGACATCTGTTGGGGGAGCACCACACTGTGCATGCGCACAAACCTCTGCAAAAGCATTTGCTTGCTGTGGTTGCCAGTGCAGGACTGGGTTAGGTAGTGCTTTACCAACTGAAACCATTTTTTATGTCATGTCACTTGGTGCTGTCACTGTACTTCAGTCCTTACTGGGTATGAGTATGATGCCACTTTGAAAATTCAGTCTGGGCATCTCTGGTTATTTTCTTTCCTCACCACCTAAGATGTGTTTGTTTTGACTGCCTGTGAAGAGGGAACTGGTTAGCTGGGGTTGGTTTATGAGGAAAAAATTATTTTGACCAAGTGAATATTTTCAGTTCTAAAATATTACAGGTTCAGAGTTGAGTCCTGCATCACTTTTTTATGGGAGATAGGTTAGTAAATGATTTGTTATTTATATGAACGTCTGTTTTTGGTGTTTATGTATTTGAGCTGATTTTACTTTTAATTCAGTAATGAAAAGTAGAGTTTTTATGTAGAGCTGTGATCAGAATTACTTCCAGATATTTTACTGCATGGATTCTTAGTGATATATGCATTGCAGACAGTTTCTTCATATTCCAAAATGTTACTCACTTGACTTGTGCCATTCTGTATAGATTCAGAATGTGCTTTCCAATTGTGATTTCTTCTGTCCAGGTGTTTTACAGATTATGACGACATGTGCTAATTATATTATTAATGATAAGAGTTTTAGTAAACACCATTTCTTTTTGTCTTGTTTTGTCTTGCAGGCACCAAGTATAGATGAAAAAGTAGATCTTCACTTTATTGCATTAGTTAATGTAGGTGGTCATCTCTATGAATTGGGTAAGAACACTTTTAATCCACTCTCTCCATTTGTTAGAAACAAATGCAAATAGTGATGCTGTTAACTGTCAAAGATTCAGAGATATCTTGATGTTATGTAGGGCTTAGGTTCTTTTTAGCTGCATCTTAGGGGTCTGGGGATTTCTGTCAAACAACTGCAGCCTTCTTCACATTGGTTTTTTTGTTTTGTTTTGTTCTTCTTCTGTCAACTCCATCCTATTAAGATAAAATGGTACAGAATACTAGACTGCCTCAAAACTTTTTTTGGCATTTATAAGGACAGGAAGCAAGAAAAATGCATAAACACTCAAAATTTCACAGGAAATTTATTATATTTATGTTCCTGAATTGCTTATGGAAGTATTAAATTAACTGTGTGCCACTTCAGAAATGTTAGCTATATTATTAAGTAGCGTGACACTGTTTAAACTCAAAGTATGTAGTCAGGGTACTAAGAGATATTAATCTGTAATAGTCTGGTCATTTTTTCCTCTACTTTTCGTGGTCAATACAGTTAACTGTGCAACAGTAGTCCTTATTTTCTGAAATGCAGCTATTTTTTCCCTCTTCAGATTGTGTTAGCACTTCATTTTGCTCAGATATTATCTAATGAATCCAATCTTAAATATGTTGCTGGGCAACTAGGTTTTCCAGCAGGCTCTTCAGAAAACCAGCAAGTAGATCAGCATTTAAAAACTGCAAGTCACTGATCTTTCCTAACATAATTTTTGCAGTATTTTATGGCTATAGGATTTTCATCTTTTGAAAATCAGCATGTAATTAATTAAGCAATGCCCTTAACAGGTGATAACTAACCACAACATGGGACATAAGCAGTAAATAAGGAGTTCTTATGTTAATATTAAGTTGATCTAAGGAGTATTAGCAGGGATAAGTCATAACCAATAGGCACACATTTTTTGTATTTCATGATGCTGTGTATCTGTCTGTGGACTAGATCAAAAAAGTAAGTACTGTAGAATGCAATAAATATTTTATGGCCTTAAATTTCAAGGCACAAGGGATGACTTACACTTTTTTTAGTTGTGTGCTACTATTCCCATGATACATTTTCATTGCCCATTACTTTATGCTGCTTAAAAAGCAGACTACCTACTACGATGATCATGTTTACCTATTTTTTGTAGGTATGATGCAAGAGAAACCCCATTTGATATTTTTCTTAAAAAAAAAATTAGAAAAAAAAGAGGCATTTAGCTTTGCTGTACAGTGGAATGCCAATAGTACTATTCCTTTTGTTCTTAAAATAACTTCTCTCTGTACCAGCGGAAGGAAGCAAAAAAAAAAAAAAAAAAAAAAAATTTGGAGGGATGAGATGTATAGGAAATCTACCAACAGTCTCATCTTCTACAAGAGCAAAAAGGATCCTGGATCTTCCATGAGTAGAGAGAAGTATTTGCCTTGAGAATCAACATAAATCATCTCTAGGGTAAATCCCAGAGAAGGGCTATTTAAGACATAGAAAAATGTTGACACAAGAATAAATGGGCATAACCTCACCTTGAATAAACACATTTTAGAAAAGGAACAAATTCAGATGAGGAGAGTAGTGGTGTTCTTCAACGGCCGTGTGAAGAGAGAGAATGTGTGTACAGCTAGAGCAGAGCAGAGGGAAAGCTAATATTTCCTCAAATCTTAAAAGAAAACTGTGCAGAGGTTAAGGTAAAATTCCTATATTATCCTATGCATTTCATCCATGAAGTATGGTGAGGTTTTATGCAATTACTTCTTTGAACACCATGTGCAAAAGAAAGGCTGATGATGGATTTCAATGGCAAAAATTTGCCTAAATGTATTTTCATTCAAGAGCAACATTGAAATATTCTTGGAGTGGTTCTTTACTCTATTGGTATGGACCAATATCTGCTAATGACCTTGCAGAAGTTTCTCTCAAACTGTAANAGGCATTTAGCTTTGCTGTACAGTGGAATGCCAATAGTACTATTCCTTTTGTTCTTAAAATAACTTCTCTCTGTACCAGCGGAAGGAAGCAAAAAAAAAAAAAAAAAAAAACTTAAAAGTAGGAAAATGGAAGACGATTTTTCAGTTGGTTCACTGGCTTCAGACACTGTGGGCAGCATGTGGGCTTTGGCATGCAGAAAATGCTAAGGAAGCAAGTGGATATTAAATGTTTATGTTTTTGTCATAGAAAACACATTATTTTTAGATACATGAAATTCAAATGTTGTTCTGCCAGTATGGACATAAAATGCCCAAAAATTGAGGTAAACTTAGCTTGCAACAGTGGAGGGCATTCAGTTCTGTTTCCCTGGCATTTGCTGAGGGTTTTGCCTTGTATCTTCAGTCATGGTAGTTACAATAATGAACAACATCTTGTTCATATAAATCCAGAAAGTTTTCTAACATAAAATCTATTTTTAGTTATGGAGAATGTAGTTTGGAAGTGTTGTCAACTTTGATGGCATCCTTGGGGAGGGAAAAGCTTTTTACAGGGAAAGCAGAGCCAGAAGCGGTTTTGGTTTAGCAAATACTTAGGATACCCTGACATAGGTTTTCATACTGTTAACTCTCTGCAAGTAACCTGAAGTATACTTTATATGAATGAAATTATTTTTAAAATGCTGAGAATGACAAGCATCATTCTACTGGAAATGCAAGAAAAAAAAACCTATAAAAAATAACTATAGCAACCCTTTTTAAATGCTGTGAAAGTCCTTCATAATTAGAGCTGTTGGGTTTGTTTGCTAATTTATTGTAAATGACAGAAACATTTTTAGTGATGCCAGACTCATCAGAATGGTGGGTTTGCTGCTCTGGTCTGTCATGGAGTGCCTGATCAGAGCTGTCAAACACCGCAGACATACAGCTGTCTTGTCTGCGTAAATCCATCAAGTGTAGCTGAAATTTTTCTCCTCTATTCAAAAAACTGAAGTACTATATCAGCACTAAACAGCAACTATACAAGCCTTGAAGTTTTCAAATTAAATATTGAAAAATACTTCATCATTTTAATTGGATTATTTTTTAAAAGTAACAGACTGTATATAATGATACTGGTAGAAGCAGTCAGCAGTGGAGAGACCAGGGAACAGCTAGCTGCATGTGTGACCTTTATGGAAAATGAGACAGCATTTTTGAAAGTGAAGTACAAAAAATATGTTTAAATAATTTTAACTGGAAAAACGAAGCTTTTATAATTTTATAAATGTGTTGTTCAATCCCACTTTGTCTTTCAACAGATGGGCGCAAGCCATTTCCAATAAACCATGGGGAAACAAGCGACGATTCTTTTTTAGAGGTAGGGATAGAGAGCCTTCTTAAATGGTGTTATACAAAATTCATGCTGTATTTCCAAAAAATTTATAAAACAGATATATGAAAATACCTATACAAGTCTATATATATTTATGGTTGGGTAAGGAATAGAGCAAGTGGGATGGTGAGGCAAAATTAGGTTTACTCAGTTTTGAAAAGAGATACTTTGGAACACTTACATCATGGCTCTGGATGACAGTGTATTGTAAGTTAAGAAATGTCAGAAGGGTTGACTATAACACAAGATCATACTGACTTATCTTCTGTGCTTAGATTTTCATATACCCCAGCTCCTTTCAAATAGTGCATCTAACAAGAAGTTATCAGAATGAAAACTTACAAGTTTTTATTCTCTTTTCTTTGGTTTAGTTATAGTTTGATAAGTGTCATGCTACACAGAAATTGATTCCATTTCTGACCCTTGCCAATAATCATTCTTCTCCACTTCCACAGCTTCTTTTGGGTGCTTCTTTGTGTCATGAGCTGAGAAATTAATTGAAAAGGGATACACTGAGTTGTCATCCCCCCAGAATAATCTGAAGTTGAAGTCGAGAGAAGGCAATGCATAGATCTGACTTTTATGACATCCAGATTGGATTAGCATTACAAAAGGAAGAAATCTGAGAAACTAAAACAAACAAAGCCCAGAATGATTTTGTAGTTTAGAAGCATAGACTAGTGTCTGTAAAGTTTGCAAACAATTTGTGTTTGCTTGGAAGGGGAAGAAATTGGATAAAGCTTTCCTTATTTTGTATGTGGCTTTTTCCTGTTTTACTGATAACATGTGTTCTCCAGACTGCACCCTAAAGCTAGATGAAGGAACTACTTATAATCTTTCAGTTACCCCACCCAGCCTAGATTCATCTTGAAACAAAGAAAAAATTTCTGAAGGCAGCAGTACTACTTAAGGCAAACTTCAGAGATGCATTTAGAAAGTCAGACAAGCAACACATCTGCTGCACGAAGTAATATTCAGTCACAAAAATCATCATTGCTAAGGTCCTTCATAAAACTTTTACTGTTTTAGGCTGCCCATATGAGTACTGTAAGTAATCGTGAAGAGTGGTAACTCACATCAGAAATACAGTTTATGTACGTTTGTCACACTATTTAGTAAAACTTTACAGAAAAATCCATTTTGAGCATAGTTTGGATAAAGCATATCTTCATGTTTCAGTTGTGTTTTGTTTGATTTTTTGTAATAAATATGATTTATACTGTTTTTCATTTTGGTTTTTTTTGTACTTTTTACCCCCTAGGATGCAATAGAAGTTTGCAAAAAGTTCATGGAACGTGACCCAGAAGAATTAAGATTTAATGCAATTGCACTGTCTGCAGCTTAAAAGCCTTTTCCAGTGAGGCAACTCTATTGCATTGTATTGTAAGATTAAAACTGTTGCCATATGTTAATAGTACAAATTTTGATACTTCCCTAACATCTTGACTAATTGTAGCATACATGGAATAAACTTTGCGTTTGTCCTTGCTATATTTTGCTGTTTGTTCCTACAGCAACTTTGGGTATTTCTATACAGGCATGCATTTTGTGCAAGATTTCTATGTGATGGGTTTTTTCCCTTCCACCCCCTTAAAAGTTTTGGGAATTACTGTCTGTGATATTTCCTCATAATAATGATGAGCTACTTCAGAGCAGGATTATCATTTGTATCATACAAAGGTAACATTCTGAGTGGAGTATGTGGTATGGTAATGGGTGAAAACTCCGAGTATGAGGTGATCTCCATCTTTATAATGGTGCAAGAATAGTATAAGAACTTCTTCAGGTGACTCAAATGACAAAGACATTTTTTCAGTGCATTATTTATAAATAGATATATAGAAGAAAAAAGGCAGAAAAAGGACTGTTCTTACTGTTGGTGAGCACTAACATTTTAAAATTATCTTACTGTTTACATTTTGAATAAAACTTCACTTTGTTTTTCAAGTCTAATAATGTCAATAAATTGCCAAAAAACTTTAGTTAAACCAATGTTTGCTATTTGTATATGTGGAAAACGACGTGGATTTTTTCCCTCGAAAAGGCACATTAATTCAAATATTAGGACTGTGGAGGACACACACAGGTAAATACAGCAACGTGAAGTACCTCACCTAACTGAAATAAATGATAAAGAAGTGGTGATTGTTGTAATGTAGTTTTGTTCAGCAACAACAGAAACAGACTGGGGATTTTAAGGTAGCCATAATCACCGTATACTTTTCTCCCCTGTAGGAATCTCTATTGTAAGTTTGCAGGTGGCATTACTGAATGCTGTGTGATACCCTTGCTCTGTGCCATCCCTCCCGCTCCACCCACTGATATTAAAGTACTGTTGACCAATTTCTACACCTGAATTAGTAACATTGTGGCTGTTTTGAGTTTGATTTTCTTGTTTCGTTTTGGTTTTGGGTTCAGTGTTTTAGCTAAGCAGTCTTAATCTTCAAGATTCTTGTGAAGGTTGGTTTGCATTAATGTGCATGATTTTGACATTCCAGAAAAATACTCCTTATTCACTCCTTTGTAGTGAAATAATTTAGGTTTGCTTGCAATCAAACCCATGATTGATTGGAAGTAAAGGAAACTGAACCCTCTGCATCCCAGAGGCTGCTTTCATTCTCTGTCGATTGTCATTGCAGGAAAAATGAATGGGGTTATGCCAAAAGCAGTCTGGCAGAGTTTTCCTTCTTTATAGAAAAGAAAGAGGCCTGGGAGTCTGTCTTATCACTTAAGAACATCTCTTGCACTCTAAAGAAAAAGTTGGAGTGTCTGTCTAAAACATGTCACCTGGAGAGTCCAGTAACAACAGCAGTCTGTTTTCTACAAGTGAGCTGGTTGGAAAAGCAACGACACTAATGAGCTTCTATTTTTGAAGCTTTTGCTTTTTCACCCCTATAAAATGCAGCATCATTAAGACTTGCTTTGTGTTGCCATGCTCATTAGTAAAGCCCTGAAACTTGCTTTTAAATAAAAATCAGAGGCTTTAGTAACCAAAACAGCTGTGTTGTCTTCTTGCTAATATCAGAAAAGTCAAATAAAGGTTGTCACCACTGAATTGGGTTATTGCGTATTTTACGCTAATGGTGACTTGGAGGATTACCTTTCAAGTAAGCCATAGTTAATATAGATACGGCCCTTTTAGGATAGAGAGGAGGGTGAGGAAAGAAAGGAAGTGCAGTTCAAAGCTGTTAAACTAGCTACATCAATTGTCTGCTCTAGGGACATGGTCTCACCATATATGCTCTTCAGTGTTCAGAAGATTTCAGTGAGTTTAAGTAATAAATGGTGTGTCTCTGTTTTTGTGCAGCTGTTTATTGCAAAATCCCTTCCGAAGTGGACCTTCTTGTTGGGTTAGTTAGACAAATTCAGAACAAAGGTTAGGATAGTAAATTTGGTGTGGGATTTTCTGTGGTCACGCAGAAAAATACATCTTGAATCTTAAGTAAAAACTTATAAATAAGAATTCTTAGTATGTTGGCAGTATTGTAGTTTTGCTCAGCATCTTCTACATAGTCTTCAAATCAGTTGTTCTGCAGGGTAAGGTTTCCCTCTTTTGTTTTATTTCCAATGTTAATTTCTGGTTTATTAATATGTAAGATGGTACATTTTAGTGAACACTGCTTTGAAATGCCAAAGGAACAGCAATGCACTAGTTTTTTATGCTGAATTGTATCTGCTCACTGTGTGGTCCCCTGCTAGAAACTTTGAAAGACCACACTGCAGAAATCCCATCTCACCCGACATGTGCAGTTTAGCAGCCTTCCAGAGCTTGTGAGACCATGCTTTGGCACAGGCTTTGGTGGCTCTCTTGAGGAGCACAGGAAGTTAAGGGATCTACAAGCTGCTGCAATGTCTTTGTCATTGACAGCACCTGTATAACATGGATAGAAGAAGTGAGGTATGAACACTTGGCTGACTTGTGAAGTCGAGCAAGGTCCTTATTGGAGGCTGATAAAGCCTACGGACCCCACAGTGCTTTTGGCTCTGCAACGCCCCAGTGTCTGCACCATCACCTGAGCTGTACAATCTCTGCTTTTTAGTTCAAGCTCCGTGGGAAAATAAAGCTGTAGTTTCTAACGTGTGCAGCCCCGCCAGAGCCTTGACAGCTTTGTGTGGAGGAGCATGGCTTGGCCATGGCACACAGTGCCAGGAAATCCCTCTTCATCCTCTGCAGTCTGGGCCAGCTGTACACACCATCTTATGAAAACGGTGTGTGTAGGAGTGAGGAAATGATGCATACTCTGTGCTTACATTAATTTTAGCTGAGTGGAGCCGGTGTGCTATTAAGCACCCAGGATTGTTCAAGCTCTTTTAAGTATATTGGTGCAAGTTTTCCTATGTTATTTACAGGCATTTTGTTAAGAAATCATAAGAATTTAATAACCAGTACAGTGCCCTTTCCTTTCAATCATGGCTGCATTATTCAGTTGAGGGAAGAAGAAGTAAGTTGTTTTCTGACATTGATATGTATGCTTTGGAAAATAAAGACACTTAACAGCCCACATTTACAAAATAAATATGGTTTTCCTTAAAGGAAGAAGTCTGCCTTGGTAGAAAATATTATTGTGTCAAATATTTGTAGAACTCTCCTTGAAAAGAGTATGACGTAAACTGTTGCTTGACTTATCCCTAGGAGCACACACATTGAAAGGGTTTATTTTGGTCAAGTAAAACAATATTACATTTGCTACTTTTGACAGCAACAATTAGCAGTCATATCTGCTATATGTAATCTTTCTCTGATCTAGGACTCTTGTGACTTACATTGTGAGTGCAAAGGAATGATAAAACTATTTTGGTTGCTCAGGCTTACATAGATAATTTATCTGTGACGGTTATTTAAAATTCACTTTGAGAAAGAGATTTACATGTTGGAACTTTTTTTTACTTAGTGAGTAACTGACTTGAAAGTTGCTGTGATCCGTGCAGTCTACTTAAAGAATCAAATTACATGATTACTCAAATTACTTGAATTACTTGATCTAAAACATTAAACACTTCATTTGTAAGAAAAGTGATTTGATTTGTCATGAAGTAAAATAAAGCAACCAGAAATAAGTGAGAAATGCGAATTTTTTTTAACATCACCTCTTTTGAAGTCTGTTTTATAGAATTCTTTGTTAATTTCTCCTACATAGGGACAAGCACTGTATTTTTAGATGATGTGAAAGACCTTAAAAGCTGGAGAAAGCTGCTGTAGTTCTCCAGAAAAATGTGTGGTAACTTTAGGTAATGCAAACTGATGTCAGCCAGCAGCAGCAGCTGATACGTGCTTTATTTAGACATTTTTAAACTTTGTAATCATGGATGTTAAATAGTGAGATGAGAGGGTTGTTTTCTGATGTTCAGGCTTCCCACTCAAGAAAAATGCAGATCCTTCATTTGTATTTGGTCTTGTGGCTGATCTGGCTTGGAACAGGAGAAAAGGGTAAGAAAAAAAAGCTTGAAATTACAGCTTTGGTTATCATATTGTTTCTTGCTGGCTGTATAGCGTAGATGTCTCAAATCATACCATGGTGAGGAGCTAACTACATAATTTCTATGCATTTGTAACTTTAATAAATGTCAAACATCTCCCATGGAACTTCTTTCAGCCAGAGTCACTGCATTTTCCCTTCTGTGTGTAACACCAGCAACACTGATTTCCATATACTGCAGAAACTGATGGCTCATAGCTTCTTGGCCTGTTGATCTCCTAAAATTCTTCTTCCCTGTTCTAAGAAGGGTTTTTATAAAGCAGAAATAAGATGTGTTCCTGAGTAAACATCTCAGGAGAAGTGAATTTGTGTGCAGTAAAAATTTTAAGTTATCTTTTCTCACTAGTCCTTTAAAAATTACATACGTTCTGACATGGGCTATAAAAGCAAAAGATGTGTGCAGCAACTCAGTTGTACTTACAGAGAAGACATGGAAAGAAAAAATCCTACAAAAAGTTCAAGTAGGAAAAGATCATAGAATCATGAATGTTGGAAAAGACCTCTAAGATCATTGAGCACAATATTAAACTAACATTGCCATATTCACCACTAAACCATGTCCACAAGTACAAAATCCACACACTTTGAACACTTCCAGGGATGGTGATTCCCATACATCCCTGAGCGGCTTGTGCCAATGCCTGGCCATGCTTGCATTGAAGAAATTTATCCTTATATCCAATCTAAACCTCCCCTGGTGCACCTTGAGGCCATTTCCTCATGTCCTGTTGCTTGTTACCTGGGAGAGGAGACTGAACTCCACCTTGCCACAGCCTCCCTTCAGGTAGGTGTAGAAAGTTTAAATACAACGTCAAAATGAAATCTAGTACTCCAAAAATCCCTAACAAACCAAAGCCAAAACCTAACGGCCTAATGCTGTGGATTACTACTACATGAAAATGGCTCTTTTCCCTGATACTTAACTTTTCTGCTTAACATGTGTCCACCTCTGTATTGGAAGAAAGGAGTTCACTGTGTTCAGCCAGCAAACCATCTCCCTTCTAGCTCCCGTGCTTCACTCAGGGTGGATGACCCTTTGCTGCGGCCCAGCACGATCCCAACCTGCCGCATGTTTATGGTCACCGCAGTGGGCAGAGCTCAGCGCAGCTCCCACCCAGGTCCAGGGTCGAGCCGTACTGAGACCGGGCTTCAGCTCTGAGCCTGTGATAGCGTGTGTGGTGGAGGAGTCGCAAAAAAACCTGTAGCAGTGAGCCGGGGACAGGGACACGAATGAGCCAGAGCAATGGGCACTAAGGTAGTTAGTGTGAGCTAAACCACAGCTGAGGCCAACCAGGCTGGGGAGGGAAGCATGGAAGCCGAGCCTTGTGGCTCCAGCTCAGCCTGGGCACCTCCACCTCAGTCACTTTGTACGAAAAGAGCTCAAAACAAAGTGTGGATCTCTCCTGACTCCCGTAGCTGTGGAAAAGGCTCCTAACTTCGTCCCCAAACGGGACAACGCTGCAGAGTGCGGAGCCGCTTCCCCGGGATCGCGGCGCTGCCCGTGGTTGGCCGGGGGAAGCCCCACCGGCGCGGAGGGGAGAGAGGCGGCCCGGGCTCCCGGGGCCTTGCCGGAGGGAGGCGGCGGCGCGCTGGGCAGTCCCGACCGGGCGGGGCGGCAGGTGGCAGGGGCCGGGGCGGCGGGGCCGGTCCTGAAAGGTGCGATTGTCCCCAGCTATTCCTGGTATGCGCCGGGGCGGGAGGCGCCGGGGGCGNCCCCGCCCGGGCGTCCCGCTGCCCCGGGGGTCCCGGCGCTGCCGCACGGCCCGCGGCTCTTCGGATTCCTGCGGCCGCGGAGCGCCAGCGAGCTCCCGGGAGGGGGAGTTCCGCGGGGAGGAGGCGGAGGGGGAGGAGACGGCGCGGGCAGCGTTAAAAGGAGGCAGCTGAATGACAGCGTCCGCTCCCGCGCCCCCGCCCCGCCGAGCGCCGGCCGCCCCCCGCTCGCTCGCTGCTGGCCATGGACGGGAGAGAGGACGCGGAGTGCGACTTCCAGGCGGCGTTCGCCGAAGCCCGGCGATGGCTGGAGGTGAGGCGTCTGTCGGTCCTGCCGGGTGCCAGCCCCTCGTTACCCGCGGTCCCTGCCCGAGGCCGGGGTCCCGCCGCAGCCCCCGCACGGCGGAGCGCGCAGCGCGCTCTCGCGGGGCTGCCCCGCCGTCCCGCAGCAGCTCCAGGGACGCGGCCCCAAACTTTGCCCCTTTGTCGGCAGCTGCGAACTGCTATTTTTAGAAGGTATCGTGGCAACTTGCAGAAATCTGTCTGTGCAGTATCGCCACCGCCCCCTCCTCGCAATCCAAATTAAAGGCTGACTTGGTTGCCCTCCTGTCATTAAGGCTTATAATTTCTTGCCATCTTGTAAATTACTTCTGTAGCGCTTGCTCCGAGACAGTCTGAATTAAAGGCGCTCCTTCCTGTCTCGAAAGAGTTCAGGACAGAGAGCAACCTGAAATTAACACTCATTTTCTTCTCTCCTATTTTTAAACATGATTGTCTGACTGCACATAGCGCTTGACGTAAATAAATATCCGTGTTTCTGTATCGTTACCCCGAGTCACGCCGGTGCGGTACGTGCTAAAGCGTGGGGAGGGATGTTGCTCCTGGGTGTACCTGAGTATGACCAGGGCAGCATCGGCTGAGCGAGCGAGGCTGATGGCGTGGAAGCTGAGAGATGTCAGGAATACTGAACAGCCTCCCTTAGAGTCGTGGTGTGCTTTTAAAGAGGAGCTTTGGACTACTGATTTAGACGTATTTTAACATATTAAGCTTATTTCTTTGTGCTTAGTCACTTCAGATGAAACTTAATGTTGTCAGAACCACTATCGCAGTAACTTTGGAAGGAGCAAATATTCAAAAAAGGATGTTTGTTACTTTTTATCCCTCATCTTTATAAGCTTGTCAAGACCTAAGTTCACGTTTCTTTGTTTTCTCTGTAAAACAATGACATCTAGTGCTTAAAATCTATTGAGAATGTTGAACTGAGAGCACCGAAGGCAAGGGTATTGCAACTGACCTCCACAAGTGTCAGTTTTGTGTCCTCTGTGAATGTGGGTAATTATGGTTTCCCCATGTGTCAATTTTGTAAGAGCTAGCAGTGAGTTTAACTAATTAAAGCATTCCTCCCTCACGTATACCTTTTCTTGCATTGCTTTCTTTAAATTGGCAAAGCTGACTTTAAATAACTTCATTAAGGTGATGTAATGTTGTCTCCGAAAATTCTGTTTTAAGGGTTTGGGGATTTGTTTTTAATTATTAGATTTCGTGTGATGCTGGGTGGTTGTACCATTGGTACAAAAGGTTTTGTGTCTTTGCCTGCCAGTTGCATGTGGGAGCACTAGCAGAGCGATGTGAGTTGAAGTGCGCACTGTTTGCATAGGGGGAAAAAACATATGCTCGGCTTCCCCCCTGCCCAGTGTAATTTGCGTGGCTATCCTTTGATATGTGAAAGCTGTTCTCATTTAAAAGTAACTTTTAAACTTTACCCCCTGGGAGAAACATTTTATTGTAAAGAGAGTAACTTGCAAGCCTTAAGGTATTGATAAACAGGATGCTAGGAATTCCATAATGTTAAAGGAAAATGTAAATATTTATTTCCCTATGAAATGAGGTTCGTGTTTCAGAAGAACAGTTGTGTTTCTCTGCTCTTTACATCCAGATGGATTAAAAAGCCAAGACTAACCATTTCTGTTGATGTATGGAAGAGTAATGATATTTTTAGGGTAATGAGACGTGTCTCAGCATTTTGTGAGTCTTGGTGAAGCAAAGTGGTATATACATGATTGAGAGTGAAACCTGGTGAGTCCTAATGATTAAACAATTAGTTTTGAAGATGATACAGATTTCCAAATATTTATGAACTTGAACTTCAGATGTTTTGGTAAGGTTTTGTGTACCAGCTTCTTCCTAACATTAGAGGAAGATGAAAGCATACAGACACTAGCTACTATGTACTTAAAGGAACAAACCAAAATATCTTTGTAAACTGTTACTCTTTCCCTTTGCTAATGAAAGCTTTGTTAACATATTTCTGTATATTAATTGAGAACTCTTTGGACGCTGGGACTTAAAAAAAACCTCCAACCTTGAAGCTGAGGGCTTTTTAGCAATGGGAGTGAGCAGCTGTATTTGTCAGATCCCAAGAGGAGTAAAAAATACCCCAAAACCATAAAAAAAACTTACCCCATATATTTTTGAAGTTTTTGATGAGAGAAAACTGTGTCCTGGTCAGATTCCTTTTCTGCCTGTTCCCAGTGGAATTCTCCATGTTGTAGGGCAGCCACTGGCTCATGGGAGCTCAGATATTTTTTCCTAGTTCTTATGGTACAAAAAAGGGAAAAAACCCAACAACAATAACAAAAAACCCCAAACTAACAAAAAAAACCCAACAAACCCCAGCCAGATAAACACCAAGACCTCCCACAACCCAAACCTCCAAACAGCCCTCCAAACCTAAAAAGCACAAGAGTTTGATTAAGAATAGTAAAAACAAAAAATTGCATCTGATATCTGCTTTTACTTAAAGAAAGACTTTGTTCTTTAATTCAGGTCACACTGAGGCAGAGTTTATGATAATACAGACAAGGAAGGTCTGTAGTCTTCACAGTGCAAAGACCTCTTAAAGTGTGGTCCCCAGCCTCTTGTGTTTCATGTGTTTTGAATTGGGAGGGGATGTTGCTTCTCTCAGTTACACGAGTTGGAGTCACTGGGAGAGCTGCCTGTTGAGGATGTCTGCTTCTTAGGGGGAAAGAATGGTCTTTTTCTGTGCCAAACACAAGCTCTTCTCAGGTGTCCTTCTTACAGAAGCCAGCACTGGTGAGTGGTGTTGGCTTCTTGCATCTGAGACTTCTGGTGCTTTCTGAGCTCTGCCTGGAGTAAGCAGTGCTGATCCCAGGAAGCCCAGCCTTCACTTGGCACCTCAGCTGGGCAGATGGTGCATGCTGAGAATAGAACACTGGGATACCACAGCTTGGAAATAGTTTCTCAAAGAAGGAAAGACAAAGGAGAGACCTTGTCACAGTCTGCAACTTCCTTGTGAGGGGAAATGGAGGGCAGACATACTGATTTCTCTCTAGTGACCAGTGATGGGACCCCCGAGAGTAGCATGAATTTGTGTAAGGAGGGTTTAGGCTGGATATCAGGAAAAGGTTCTTCACCCGAAGTTGGCTGGACACTGGAACAGGCTCCCCAGGGAAGTGGTTACAGCACCAAGCCTGGCAGTTCAAGAAACGTTCAGACAACACTCCCAGGCACACGGTGTGACTCTTGAGGCTGTCCTGTGCAGGGCAGGGAGTTGCACTCAATCCTTGTGGGTCCCTTCCAGCTCAGGATTTTCTCTTATTCTGTGAAAGGTAAAGCTTGTTTGCCAAAGCTAGAAATAGCTGGGTTAAAATTGTTTTACTATGTTCTGTTCCATATTATAACTTAAGCGAGCCAAAAGCTGTTCCTCCAAACCAAAGCATTCTTCCCCCAGCTATTAAATATCCCAGACTGCCGAGTCTGTTTTCCTGCCTCAAGATGTGGGAGGGCAGTCTGTCTCTCCCTTTCTGCAGTCCACCAGGAAATTCACCCTTGCAAATGAAGGGGAGATACAGTCCCTCTCTCCCAACACGTTTCACTGTTTTAGGAGTGATGCCCCTTGAAGAGTTCAAGAGGAAAGAAATGTGTGTTGTTTTCTTGTAAAATGTCTCAGCTTTTGATTCTTCTTCTGTGTTTTAAATGAATTCTAATCTTCTGGTAAATGTGTATGGTTTGAAATTGTTTGCTAAAGCAACTTGAAACCTGACCCACAAAGTCTGTAAATCTTTAGTTAAAGTGCCTTGAGGCAAATAACGCTTGAATTTTTTTTCCTCCTGAAGTAGTCAAATGTACAGATCCAGTCTGTGGGAGGGTGGCCAGCGAGCATGTGCCTGAATGAATTGTTGGAGGGAAGCAGCAGAGCTGTAGGAAAGCATGTGGAGCAACTTCAACAAATCTGATGAAGTGAAAAATGGGTGTTCAGCCAAGTAACTATTAATATTGCAAATTATTACAGCTCTTCTTGGGAGCTGAATTTCTTTCTCTAATAACTCCTGTAGAGTTGTAAGTCAGATGTTCTGAGAGGTGCTGATTTCACCAGAGTGTGTTGAGAGCATCAGAATCAAGACCCTGGAATCCTGGAATTGTTCCTCACACAGGGTCACTGCAGCAGAAGTCCTTCCTGGTGCTAACACTACCCAGCAGTGATGGAGAGAGGTGTTCCACCATGAGGATTTCTACAGCAAGATAAGGTTTCTATCCATTTTAATAGACAGTGTTAGCAGAGGAAAGCCCAGCTTATCTGGATGGCAACTAAAGATACCTTTGCTCCTCCCATCTGTCACAACCACTAAATAGATAGTGAAATGGCCTAATTATTTATTTTGAATGCTGTTGTGTATTGACAACTGCAGGCATTATTGCATTACAGTGGATGTTGGAAAATTATTTGGGGCCTTTTCTTTTCTTTCCTTAATTATCCAGGAGAAAACAAATTTGTGTATATATGTGTGCACCCCCTGCCCCCACCCTCTCAAACCTGCTCAGAAGATTAAAAAAACAGATTTGCAAAGTAACTTGGTAGAAAGAGTCTGCTTGAGGATAAAACTTGAGAACCAGGACAACTTGTTGAAATCTTTTGGTTTGGACCAACAGTACAGCAATCAAATCCAGGGAATGGATTGACATGTGGTCACCACATGTTTCTTTTTTTTGAAGCTGTTCGAAGTTTGCATTTCTGCTGTATATTTTTATGGCTTCTGCAAATGGAGCAAGAGGTCTTGCAGTGATGTTTTCCCTGTATTTGCATGGAGATCTTACCTCAGTGATTATTTTGTTTTGTTTCTCCCCCAAGCATTAATCTAATGTGTACTGTCTGGTATGGGAAGAATAACTGTAGAGGTAGAAGACTAATTTCACTGTTCAAATCCTCTTCTTGTAGGTACCTTTATTTAAGTTGAACTAATCATTATGGAAAAAAATATTTTTTCTTACTTCTGGTTAATGTATTCTTGGATAGTCTGTAGAGAGCCAGTCAATATCCTGAATAGTGCCAGAGTAAAAGATGTGTGAATGAAAAGGGAAAATCTATGTATTCTGTCCCCTAAACCACGTTTAATACTGGGTAATTCTGTTAAGTCATAAAACCTGGGTGGGCTGGTTTCTGGAGAACTTCTTACAGCACAGCTGCCAAAGTCCTGGCTCACTTTTACATAAGGGGTGTATTTAACACTGCTTTAGGTGGATGTATCAGTACTTTATTACTGTGTGTGTGCTCTTGGCAATGAGTATTTCATGGAATAAATCTAAGTGTATCCAGTTGATATATAAATATTAATTGATGTATAAATGTACATGTTGTGAAGTAAATACTGTGGGAATTTTAATCCTGGAAATAAGGTTCTCTCCATTGCCTGCGGACTATGAAAGTGCTGTGGTAAAATGCCATATAATAGGTCTAGCAACAATGTGTTAGAGGGAGAGGGTGACAGTAATACCGTTTGATCTGGCTGAACATTATTCTCTCTGTTACTTTGTCCCTTTGCTTCCAGATCTCAGGACAGGTGTCTGTAATATGTTTGAGAGAAAAATTGGACTAACTTTCTCTTGAAAGTAAAATCTGTTTCCTGGTTTCTGCAAGGTGGGTTTATATATTTTCAAGTCTATAATTTGGAAATTCTCAGGGATAATCAAAGTCTGTCTTCGCATAGTCCTGTGTGATGGGCATGCATAGCTTTGAGCTGAGTTCACAATGTAGTTTCCTTTATGAAGTTTCTCTTTGTAGTTTTGAGTGTTTAAAAATTCTGCATGAAAGCAGCATCTGCAGGCACTTTGAGAAATAATTAAATTCTTGACTATAGAAGATGGTATGTCTTCTATACTGGGGAAATGCATTGCAGTTTAAGGGGAACTACATACAATTTTGTCCAGGCTTTTGTTTTCTTCCGTTCTGTATTTTGTGGTTAGCAGCTAGAGTTAGTTGTGGCATTACTTTTGGTTTTTTTCTCCTGTTTTTTTGTTTGTTTGTTTTTTGAACTGTGTCCTGATCCTTTCTGCAGTTTTGTGAGGTCATGCATTTTTTTTCTGACCATAGTTTAGGGAGAAGGTGAGATGATAATGATTTCCATGTTTAGCATGCTTTGCCCCCTTGTCCCCCACTACTATGGACTCACTTTTAACACCTTTTCTTTGTCAGGCACTTTTTTTTGGTCCAAAGTTTTAAGCTTTTAATGAGCACTTGTGCATATTACATTAGATGATGACCTTGCTGAGCTTTGGAAAACACTTGGGTTTTATTGTGCTGTGAGAACCAGATACATTCCAGCTGTTTCTTGTACCTACCACTCCTCCACTTTTAAGTTCCTTTATCCACTCCTGCAGGACATTTTTTAAAAACAAAACAAACCCTGACCTTTTCTGCTTAACAAGACTAATATAACACTTAACTATCATTTTCTAAACGGGCTTTCCAGCTACAGCAGTTTAATAAAAAACAGCATGTGCTCTCAGTGTACTAGAAATGCTTCTGCTGGTCTAAGGTGTGTTTGACACACCTCACTTATTATCCAAATTATCTTGGGAGGAGTGTTTTGGTTTTGCTGTTTTTCACATTTCTGAATACTGTCAATCCAAGTGAAAATCTAACTTAAAAGGAATGTGGTGAATAAGCTGCTTTAAAATAGGTTCTGTGGTTCTTCATGCTGTGAGCTTCTGCAAGATGTTGTGAATTTAGTGTTTATTATTAGTGCTATTTTTTTATTTTTCCAATGAAAAGAAGGATGTATGGGTCTGACTCACAGCATGCTAGCTTCCAGTTGGATACTTAGCTGTAAAACTTTCATTTGTGTTATATTGAATAGAGAAACCTAATTTCAACAGTGTTTTCCATTCATGGTACAAAACATCTGGGATTATCTTAGAAGGGCATGAAGATTATAAGACTTGCTTTATATTTTTTTGCCAGTGCTGGCACATGTTGTGCAAATGTTGGCACATTTTTTTGGTACCAGCTCATGTGAAAGTTCTCAGTTTTGTTTCTGGATGTGATTCAGCTTTCAGTTGTTACTATTAGAAAAGAACACAATATACTAACTTTGGGAAATAGTTATTACTGTGTTGGCCAAAAAAGTCAAAATCCTTGTAATGTATCACAGCTTTAAAGGAGTTAGCTCAGCTGAGATCAGTTCAGCTAGCACAGACAGTGAAATCTGTTGTTTGGGCCAAGCTGTCCTCCTACAGCAGATGCCACGACAATGTGTTTTTGTGTTAGTGCTGAGATGTTGTCCCAGCAAGGTGTCAGTGAAACTCCCGTGCTTGGCCTGCGCTTCCCCTGCCTCCTTTTGCTGTGGCAGCGGTGTTTGTCTGGTGCTCTGGTGAGTTGGCTCAGGGGAAAATCAGCCTGTTTCGTGGTGTTTGGTATTTGCTTGGCTCCTGAAAGGCAAGATGGGCACCAGTGCTCCAGCCAGGGAAGAGGTGGTATTGGTGGAGGTGGTCTTTTGGCAGCAGCTCGCTGTTGGGTTGCAGGTGGTTAGTGGGATGCAGAGGGGAAGACACCTGAACTCAGACAAGCCATCTCTTTCCCTGAAGGTTTCTCAAGTCACCTGCTTCTGCTCACTGCCTGGCTCTCTTCCTTACATGACTCAGGGTCTGGTTCCTATGTGCCCGGGGTCGAGGTATAAGCTAGACAGCTGGATTAGGGAGGCTGGCTTCTAGCCATAAATAACTTCTTCAGGATGAGTTTCATAAGACTTATAAATACAGCTGGAGCTGTTTTAAATAGAGACTCTACCAGGAATTTCTGAACCAAAGCATTTGAAAGTATTTGATATGCTTATACACTGACTTCTACTATGGAAGAAGCAGTCCTTGTCTCTCACTGAGGCTGGGTTTGTTGGGAGATAATCCTTCAGAGGTATTGGGATATCTCACCCATCAGTTCTGCAGTCATCATCACCTGCCCTTCACAGAGGCAATCTAATCCCAAAAGCAATTTCCAGTGTTATTTGTAAATTCTTTCCTGGAATTGCTTTATTGACCCTGCTGTTTGTTATTCATTTATTGCTTTTTTCCTTTAGGAACGAATTGAGAAGTGTGGCTTGTGGAGTTTGATCTGAGATTTTCTGTGTGGTCAAATAATAAATACACCTAATAAATCAAGATGTGATAAAGAACAGAAGCAAGTGTGGGATGTATTTTCTGCTTACTTAAGGAAAGTGCATGAAAAAACAGCCAGTACACCATGGGGCTCCAACATGCCTTTTGGGCAGCTGGTGTAGGAATTTGGGGTCACTGGAAGTGGCAGATGGGTGTGCCGTGTCAAGTTTTTCTGCCAGTGGTAACCACAAAGCCTGGGTCAGTCATGGCAGTACTGTGTCATTTGCTGATGCCTCCAAAAATATGACAAAAGTATCCTATTTCTGTTAGGTAGTAGGTGTTTGACATTGAAGGAAGCAGAATGTTAGAGCTGATGATATTTACAAATCTTTTCCAACCTTAACGAGTCTGTGAAGCCATATGTCAAAGTGCTTGAGGAAGAGGAAGAAGAAAGATCCAGGTTTGACACTACAGCATTGGAAGAGTTTTGTGGCATTACCTGTTGCACTGCCTTGAAATGCTTCTTTAGAAACTATTTAACAATAGGTGAAGCAGGGGACAAAGGCATTATTGCATTTTTGCTCTAGGAAAAGCCTTTTCTTCCTTGTGTCATCATGCTCTGTTTGCCTAAACATTGCCACTGACACTTGATGCACCTGAAAATGTAATCCTAAATGAAACAGGGCCAAACATTTGTTTGCAGGTTCTTTTGCAAATATAAGGGGTTGTTACAAGTGACATTGACTGCCTTAACTACAAGGGTCTCACCTTTGTGCATATGTATGTAGGGGTGGCTGGTTTTGGGTTTTTGTTTGATTGTTTTTGTAGTTTTTTTGTNTTTTTTTTTTTTTTTTTTTTTTTAATGTCAGGTGGGCATCCTCATTGTGAGTTCTGAACATTCAGTAAAAAGGCTGCTTGTAGTTGATCTTATTCAGACTAAATGGAAATGGAGTGAGGATGAAGGCATGAGCTCCAGGTACAGATGGATATCTTTCACAGACATTTGCCTGATGCTGTGGAGGCAGAAAAAATCCCTGATATAATAAACATCAACCCAATGGTTATTCAAGAGGGTATTGCTTCACAGCTACAGGTCTTATGTGTGGATGAATTTTTTCAAAGACAAATTCCCATTAAAATGCACAGACTGGGTTGCTCACTAATGACCTAGCTTTCATGTGTCTGATAAAATCCCAAAGTCCTCTGTGACTTTGGGGTAGGTCTGGCAATATGATCTCAGACTCCAGGAAGGTCTGCATGTCAGGTATCAGTGGAGAAGGCTGGGAGCTGTGAGCTCTGAAGAAATGACAGAGAAGAGCGGCTCGGAAAGGGAAGAGGAGAAATGTGCACCTCAAGTTATTTGTAAATAACTACTTTTTCCTTCATGACTTTTTTACCTTGTAAGTATTTACATGGTGAAATTACATAGAATGTGCCAACTTTTAAAATCTGTGTTGTTTTGGGGGGGTTTTTTTGCATTTGTTTTGCATTTAGCCATTTAAAAGATTGGGGGAATGCAGTCTCAGACTATTCTAAATTTCTGAATGTGTTACTAGACTTATTTTAATTTTTCACTTACATATTTTAAACTTAGTATCTCATCTGCTTTACTTACCATGGGACATGGAAGCCTGTTGTTATACCTGACTGAAAAATGCTTATATGCTCATGCTTACGGTTCCTTTTTTGTTTTCTTCCCTTTCTTACCTCTGCAGCTAAGAATTTCTAAATTTTTTTTTCTTTACTGTGGCAACTAAAATCTTGTGTCATTCCATTTTCCAGTGGAATCTTTGATCTTTCCTTGTGAAAACTCTCTTCCTTTGGAAATGATGGCAAAAAGGTGACTGTACCTTCCCAAATTTGTTTGGATATACCGTGGTTAAGAAGGATGATACTGTTAAATCTTGTGCGGTTCTCAGTGTAATGGTTAATTTTGTCAGAACACAAGCCATGCACGTTTCAGCACCAGGGTTTGGTGTGTGTGTGCGCACACACGTGCCCGAATTGCCTGGCCGTGGCGGTGACGCGGAAGGCTGGAGCAGCGGCTCCCAGCGCCTGGGCAGATGAGGCTGGGCAGCTGGCACCGCGTCGGTTCCCTGTGTCTGGTGCGTTGCTGGGTTAGATGCGATCCAGCCCTCCTAGGGGTGACTCATCTGATGGTTTTCTCTTCCCTCTGTGATCAGCGGAGGGGGTAGGATAGAGGAGGATGTCTCTCTGGAAGTAGAAGACGTCCCTGTCACGCTACATTTCCGATATGGGGGAATGAAACGTGGAGAGGGTATTGGTGTGTCTCGGCTGTTTTTAGAGGCATGCCAGCCAGCCTTCATCAGCCTCCTTTTATTTTTTGTTGCTATCCCTAACCCAGCTGTGCTGTGGCTGGACCATATCTTACCTTTATTTTTGCACTGTTCTGGAGTATGGGAACAAGTGGACCTTGTGCACGCTCAGCTGAACACACACTGCTCCTGGGGGGCAGGATGTGGAGATAAAATCTGGATCTCCAGGTTCTTCTCATCTCAACCTTAGTGTTTCTGCACTCAAGTAAAGAACTGGATGTGTCTTTTTTTTTTTTTTNAGGAAATATGTATTCCCATGTGACACTTTTCTGCAGACTGCTAGTGGAGGCAGATGTGAAGTGCACCAATTTTACCGATTTTTTTTTTTACTCTGTCAATGCATGTAATGTTGGTTAGGTTGTACATAGTGGTTTCAATTTCTGACAGAGATGCAGACTAGGGCTTCTAAGTGCTCTGACTGTGTCTGCCTACCTGATGTAGGCTGGGAATTTGAAGCAGTGTGGCTGCTGTCACAGAAGTCCATGTGAGCCACTTTAGGTCTGGCAAGAATACCCACAGCATTATGGAATATAAATATCCTTTGAGATTAGATTGCTATGCATTCTTTGCAGCCAGACATAGCTCATTGTTCTCTTCACTTAGGGGGCCTGGATCTTGCTCACTTTTTTAATGTTTTGTGAGAGAAATTTGAAGTATGAAGCTTGCTTCAGTGTAACTGCTTTTATCTGTCAGGAAGACCTGTTTACCAAAGTAATAGTACATAGGTGCTTCAACTATTGTAAAAATACAATGGCTGTTCATCTTTTCAAGAGCTTTATAGTCTTAGATAGAGAATGCATCATCCTTATTACGAGAAGTTTCTGTTGGAAAAGCTGTTCTTGAGAAATCTACTTTAAACCCTCTCATGTTTAGAGATTTGTGGATTTCACATGCCCTTTTCTTTCCTTTATTAGATGTTAATGCCATATTATAAGAATTAAAGTCCCTGTGTAAATGTTAGTATTATATATCCCCTCCTGTCTACTTTTAAAGGAGTTTTAATCCTTGGATTTGGAAGGGAAATAGGAACATAAGGAACATGCAGATAAAAATCCATCCTGTGCCTGGGACCACTCTGATAGACAGTGTGGTGTCTTTTGAGGATCTTTGTGTACAATAAGGAAGACTTTGGGGATTGAATGTTATTGTAACACCAGCAATCAAGTACTGAGCACAGCTGCACATTACATGGATGGTGGTGTCGTGTTCCTCAATTTAGTAAGAGAAGTCTTGGTCATCTTCTCAGCTTCCACAAGTGGCTCCTGGCCCAGTTTAAATGATCATGTCTTTTTTTTGCATAGGTTTTGTGGTAATGGTTCTCTCTGGTTTTCTGCTAAGAAAAATCTGGTCTTAATATTGAAATCTGAGCTGTGGTTTTTTTGGGAGGTGCTTAGAAGCAGGCATGAGGTTTCAGTATGAACTAGAAGTTTAATTGTTTCCTGGATATAAGTTCCAGGACACTTTCTACTTTACATTGAATTTGACCAGGATCTGTTGCAGTAGCTCCTAGTGGTCACTAAAACATTGCCTCTGCTGTTGTTATTTCATTGCTACATGGAATTTAAGTGATGTGTTTTGGAATATTTGCATAGTGCACTTCTTTCTATTCAACTTCTTAGCATAATTAGGCCACAGCACTGTCACAAAAACAGAGTTTTGGTAATGTGGAATCTTTAATGATCTCTGGAACATTGCATAAGTACTGTTAAGTCATAGCTGCCAGGCTGCAGTTGTGAAAAAAACCTCTGAAGCAATGGCTAGTTTCAGGGAGAGAGTTCTCCAGCAGTCAGAAAACTGGTATAATGCTATTTCATGCCTTAAAACCCCTTGCTTCTATTCATATTTAGTGTCAGTGGGAGCTTGCTGATGATGCTTGTTGCAGATTCCACATGCTGGAGTCCCAGACGATGGGGAAACTGCTGCACAGAGCAAATGAGCAGCTCATGTTCTCCCTCTGCATAGATTCATTACTCGAACCAAGTCACTCACATATATGCAGTCGGGAAATACTAGAGGTCTTTGATCTTTAAAACTTAATGTTTGAAAATGTAAATGATGTACTCCTTTTGATCTGCTTCTTAAATTAAATGGTAATTGTGAAAATTGCATTTGGCAGTTTTCCACTTAAGGGTTTGTACTTCTCATTTCACACTATGTTAATTTTAAGCTGTACGTCCTTGCTGGTTTTCTGTCAGTGAATTCTGGTAAGGGGGTGATCCTTATGTTTCTACATGGCCTAATTATGAACAGCATGTGCACTTGCTGCTAAGACTTTAACATGCAGTTCCTCTAAACACAGATGCCAGAGATTGTCAGTTCTACCTGTATATCCATAGGTATAGGATAGTAAGACTAGGGTAATGGGAAATCACTAAGGCTGAGCAATAAAAAACTATGGGAGTTTGAGCTCTGTGTGCCCAGGATGGGAGGCTCTGGCTTGTTCATGTAAGGTGTCAGGAAATGCTTGGGCACGTGCTCCACTGTGGTCTGATGATGGGTCCTCACAAACATCTGCTGATACCAAAGCAGAAGAAGCTTTTTATCTCTGTGCTTCTGTGCTCATGGACTATTTGCTGTTGCCTTTCCAAATTACTGGCATCATCTAATCAAAAAACTGCTGGATAATTCAGGGCTCCTAAAACGTTGATGAAGCTCATGTGAAGTTCAGTCTTTTCCTTGCATCTAGCTTTCTAGTGTGTAGAGCAATTGTCTCTTATTTACCATAGAAGATGATAAAGACCTCTCTGCCTTCTTATGAAAGGGGCCTTTGAAGTCTGAGGGCCACATCAAACTGCAGCAAGTAACTCACAAGGTTATTCAGAAACTTATCCGTGTAATAGGTTCTTTTAAGCTCCTGTTGGTTTAATGCCAACTCAAAATCAGCTGCTAAACTGAAATGAAGTTGCTAATTACCCCCTTAGTAAAATCACTGTGTGTACTTTTCAATTATTAATATTTGTTTGACTCTGCAGAGATTAAATTTGTGGGGGAGAACATTCAAGGTGGTTAGTACTGAATGTCTGCCACAAAAGCTTTAAGATGGCTGGAGGAGGTTTTCTGTGGGTTTTTCTTTTATTGGGTCTTTTTAGGAGGAGGTAAAGATTCTTTGTTCCAGATCATAAACAGTCTGTGCAGTGGGGTTTTCTGTTTTGATATAATCATGTGGACCTTCTGCTGTAACTCGTGCTACAGTCCCCAGATTTGTCTTGCTTCCCATCTCCTGTTGGGATGGGAACCTTTAAGAATGTTGAATCATTGCTGAATTAGTGTATGGCAGATTTTGCTGATTTCTGTTTGTCTGTGTGCTGGCAGATTTGAGCATTCATCTCCAGGAATTTGCATAGGATGTTAAACAATCTAATTGCTTTAGTGGCGCCCATCAGAGTGAGGAAATTGCCCAGCTGAGGTGAACAGGAACATCCCAACTCAGACCTGCTACAGCAGCTTACCTGTCAATTTGATTTTTTTCTTTTATGCACAAAATAGAGAGAAGATAAAAACAGTTGCCAGGGAAAGTATATTTTAAGTATCTTTTGGAGGCTATGGACAGCATTTACCTTGTGTTTGTGCTTCAGAGTAACCTTTCCTTACTTTTTTTTTTAGTAAATAGTGACTTAAAAAACCTTCCAGATAAGTCTTCAAAATGAAAATGACCTCTCTTAGTGGTTTTTTTTTCTTTTTTAAGTTGGAAATTGCATGCTTAGAATCTACTTCTCTTTGTTGAGGTGTGAAGGATTTGGGATAATAATTTTTCAAAATTTCTCTCTCCCAATATGTTCCTTTGGCTTCTGCAACCTTTTAGGTAAGGAAGACTCATAGAATTATTTTAAAAACCCACTGTAATTCACTTATACATGTTAATTAAAATTATCTGATTAAAATATTTGGGTTTGGAGCACAGAGTACCACAGAAGCCTTTTGTCCCTTCCTCTGCTGTGAGGACAGAGACCTCCACCAGAGAGAGCTGGCTAGAAGTGGGACCATGCAGTCTGTGCAGTGCCAATTTAAAGATGTTATTTTAGAATATCATGTGATGCTGAACTTTTTGTTTTCACTGCTCCTTTGTAGTGATTAAACTAATTTCAAGTCAAGTTAAAGCAAGTCATTAATTAAAGTAAGGAATTTTTGAAGCCCAGATTTTTTTTCTCAAACTTGAAGAGCTTGAAACAAGTGAACTCCATGAGGTGCCTAAGAGCAGAAAACTTGTATTTCTGGTGAATGATATAGCCAGTTTCAAAATGCTCTTACTGCTCCTCTGCTAGCCCACAACTAAATAAAATAAAATAGAAGACCTCAAGCTCCAGACCAAAGCTTTGACTTTGAATGAATTGCTCATGATGAAAAGAGGTGGGTGTGTTCTGTTTCATGAAGTTTAAGAAACAAAAACACAAAGCAGTGCCTGCAGTCAGGAGAGCTTCTTACCTGGAGCCAGACATCCATAAACAATCTGGAGGTCTTCACTTGTCCCAATGTAATTTCATTTTTAGCCCTGTTTGGAGACTCTTACAACCTCTTCAGAGTTGAAGGTTTTTCTAGAGACCAGAGCTACAGAGCTCTGTAACCCTTTGTGCAGCCTTCTGTGTCAGAGCACAAGAGCCAAGGACTTGCTATTTCCTGTAAAACTCAGCAGGAACAGGAATCTGATAGTACAAGTCTCTTTCCTTCTTAAGGTGTGAGGATCCCATTTCTCTTGTAACCAGAAAAATAGATAGTTAAATAGAATTATGCCTAATTGTATTCTTCCTTCCCTCCCCTCCTCTTGACACTATAGGAAAAGTGACAGTGACATCTCAAGCTAAACTTGCTCCTCAGGGCCTCGGTTACTGGCAGAAATGTAGGTACTAGTTTGAAATCTTGGGAAACTGAAAGGGCCAAGCTTTAGGCTTAAGAAAAATTTTAAAAGTTGTTCTTATATGATATGTACCTGCAGGAAGCCATCAGATGTCCTTCTCAATTTTATGATAAATAATATATGCTGGGGTTTGGCATTAGATCTTAAATGGTGTTTAGATTAAAGTTGGATAAAGTGGGCTTAGACAGGCTTTACTTTGTTTTGGTGCTCTAGAGCTAATCATTTACAAATTGCCGAGCTAAGGGGCACAAATTAATGACATTCCAGCATCTTAAAATATCCCTTACTATGTCATACTGAAAAAATATGTATTCTGTGTTCAGATGCTATGAATTTCACAAATAGAATCAAGACAGAAGCTGAGTTGCTGTTTTGTGTCAGTTACTTTCAGGTATTCTGAGCACTGCTGTGTATTTTTGCGTAGCACAGAGATCTTTATAATATTTACAAAATTACTTTCTAGTAAAAGGCTGGAAAGGATTTTCTGCCATAGTATTTTTCCCACATAGGGTTTTAAAAATAGTTTTAATGGAGGTATCACATTTAATGGGCGTCACAAGTTTATTCACAAAAAAAATTCATTAGACATCAAAATGTTTACTTCTTAACCCAGTTTCACTTTGTGCTAAGTTTTCAGATTTGTTAAAGTTACAATGTCTTCTATTGCAGAGCGTTGCAACTTTTCAAGGATTCAGAAGACATTTTGCTGGGATTCTCAACTTACCACTACACTGCTTATGAAGGAAATCTCTTGTTTCATAATAAGATGTTTTCAAATAATGTTGAATATATGTTTCAGAATTGTTTCATTGTACCCTTTTTTTTTTGGTAATGTGTTCTGGAGAGTTATGTTGTAGCCTTCTTCCTGCTTGTAGGTAAGAATATTAACAAGCCTTTTGGTCATTTTGCTGGACATTATTAAATTTTAATCTGTTTTTTTCAAAGTAATTAAATGGAAGATGGGTAATTTACTATATTGACCCCAAATCTGTCCTGTGACAGCTATTGATAAATCTAATGCAAAGACTGACAGTGACTTTTCACAGACATATCTTCTGATAGAGATACATATTGGTATGAATTTTGTACATTTTAAACTGTGGCCTTGACTACTACAAATCTTTGTCCAAACAAAACCTCGAAGAGATACCACTGATTTACTATCTTTTGACACTCGCATTTGATTTCTTTTGAGGCTCTGATGCCAAGTGTCATTTCCATGGAATATTTAGTCCTCAGGCCTTGGGACTGTTTCAGTTTGCCAGGTTTCTGTGTAATCTCCCCGAATTCAGCAGTAATGTTGCACAGGATTGCTGGAAGCAGCAGTGGAACTGGAATTATCCAGGCAGCACTGGGTATAGAAGAAGGCAGGAGACAAAGGTGCAGTAAATGTCATGTCCCTGTTGCAGACCTGAGGCAGGGTTATGTGAGGGCTGTGCTGGGTACTATGCCATTGTGGGCTGGTGAGGATGAGGCAGAAACAAAAGTGGCTCTTCTGATCTTCCCACCCCGCTATTTCTCAGATGCAAACGTGAACAGCACATCTTCTAGGGTTCTCTATTTTTGTTCTGTGTTTCTTCTGTTCCCACCTCTGGCAGCAAGGCTGTCTTGAGGCTTTCAAGCTTTTCCTTGAGGGGGCAAAAACTTGTTGTTTTTTTCTTTTTTCCAATTCTTTTTTTAATATGTGTATCTAAAGTAATACCTTGAGCAGGTGGATTCATGTAGAACCTGTGACCAAAAGCTATGTAATGAAGTCCAGACCTGCTTTTACTTTGAATATTCCTTTAAAAAAAAAAAAAAAAGTTATTTTTCTGATGTGGTTTCTGGAGGTTCTTCAAAGAAAACCCTGCTGTGGTTGTAACTATTCTCTCCACTGGTACCTGCCTCATTCCCACATCGCTCTCATTGCGGGTGCCCAGGAGGAGCCCTTTGCCCTTCAGAGCTTTGTAGGTCAGTCATTTTTACTTGCTCAAGACATCTTCTATCAAGGAAAGGGAAACTAGATCTTTTAATTTGTTTACTGACTATCATGTAATCTCTGTGGAAGTGTTGGAAGTGCCAGGGGTGCCTAGGCATCCTCAGCACCAGCACCCTGCACTCTCCCATCTCTGCAGGCATCTCCAGTGGTTCCAGGGTCACTAGAGAGGCACAGGTGGCCACCTCTAAGCAGTGAAACACTAATAACCTTGCAGGTAAAGACCAATCAGTTTCTTCCTACCCACCCCAAGCAAGATATGAGAATTAACAGACCATACAAAATACTGATTAGAGAATTTATTAGAGAGCGTAAATTGGATGTAGCCTTCAAATTCTAGTAAATCCTAGCTCTCTATGCATCCTCTACCACAACATTAGAGTTACAGAGCCTGGTGTTTGGGTTATACATGGTAGTGTAAGCCCCACTTAAATGTTGTGCCTTCAGAGCTGTCAATTATGCTGATCCTGAGTAACTATAGGTACTTGTGGGGTAGCACTTGTGTCAGTACCCTCCACCAGGCATATGCAGTGTTTCTTTTCTGTTGCTTTAACAATGGCATGTCATAGAAAGCATTACAGGTTTAAATTTCTGCTTTGGTACTTAGAGTGTATGTCCTAAAACAAACTGATTTATCTGTAGAGGTTTTTGCATTTAGTTTATTTTGTGTTTTGAGCAGTTGCTGTGAAGTACCTCATTTCCAAAACTCTCCCTGAAACTCACTTTTGTTCTGTCTTGTGCCTCAAATCATGGAGATACATACATGCTTAACTAAGAATTTTCCCTGGGTTTGGTATTTAAATGATGAAACTGAGTGAGTAATAAGTTCTTTTATGTACAAGTTGCATATGTGGCCCAGAGGAGCTTAGGGGTCACATAGTTCATGACTACTCTTTTGTAAAACCGGATAGTCTTATACCTAGACCATTCCTGGCATATCTGTCTATCTCTATATTTTTTAACCTCTTAAAAACTGGTACTTAACTTTTCGTGGTTGACTTTTCCTCCCTAATGCATGACAATCTTCTTTGCTGCAAAGTAAATCCATTAGTGCGAAGTTTGCTTTGATAAATTTGGAAAAAAAGTGTTCCCTCTCATCTCTTCTCTTCTTTGCAATAACTAGTCATCGTACTCAATCTTTTCTTGAAGCGCAATACATGAAATAGCATGAACCAAACTAAGAGCAGGACACCTATTGCACCAATGCAAACTGGTGAATAACCACTTAAATCAGTGCCATTGCATAAAAGGGTGTGAGGGTGACTGACTACAAACTGACCAAAAAAAGTTAACGTTGTTGTGAAATGTACAGGAATATCCTATTCATGTGTTCGGTTGCCCTGTTTTAAGAACAAGATTTTGTAGCCAACCCTGAATTTTTCTGGCTGAACTCTGCACCAGTGCTCCAACTCAGGACTTGAACAGAGCATTTTTGTCTCATGCAAAGTCTCAGGTTGAGTTTGTATATAATATGGTGGTTGTCCATCAACTAATTCTGTAAAGAACACGCTAGGCTGTCCTGCAATTTGGGTCCATTTTAGTACCTTATCCCATTTGACACATTAGAAACCTGTTCTTGACATGTGTGGTCTTCCTACGTTCCTGTCATGGCCTTTTAATCTCCTTACCTAGATTGCATTTCCACAGTCTGTCTTTAAATAAAATAACAAGGATTTTTTTTTCTAGTTGTATAACTTCAGTTCATCTATAGCACGCTTGCTACTTTTCTTATGTCAAACCAGTTTATTTGCCAAGACAGGGGAGAAAAGTTAATTTTCAGACAAAAATGTTCTTCCCTTCCAAAAAGCTATGTCCTGGTGTTGGTGGTGAGTCACCAATATTTAACACCCTTCTAGAAGCTAATAGGGAGAATAGTCTAAATGTTTTTTCTAACCCTTTTTCTGGTTTCTTTCTCATGTAAACACACCTCAAAGGGTATTGTTATTTGTAATTTTTTTTTTCAGTCAGTGAGACCTTTCCAGCCCTCTGAGTTGAAGATAATTGTTAATGGCTTAGAGCATGCTCTAGAACAGACAAGAACTTTAATTATGCAAATTCTTCCAGGCTTTGCCATCTCAACACTTACACTCTCAGTGGTTGTTTTCCCAGTCCTATGCTTCTCTGAAGCATCTGCCAGCTCTTCAACTGAACATCATAACCATCTTTTCATTACCTGTTTATTTACTTTCATCATGCCTGCTCTGTCCTTTCTCTTTCTTCTAGCAGGGCCATAGAATTTCTTCTATATCTTGTCAATAGTTACTTTTTTACCTAAACTTGCCTTTTTTTTTTTTTT
>VZTR01031781.1:61794-82005 GCA_013400775.1 Chaetops frenatus
AGTTGTGGGAATTTTATTCATTTCCATTTTTGTGACTTGGTTCCTCAAACTCCCTGTTTAATCATGCTATACTTTGTTTCAGGCTATTCAATTGCATTTCCTGCATTTACTCCAGTAGAGGTGTGAAGGCAAATTTTTATATGTTTCTCTCAGCAGAAGCAAAGTATTTAAAGATTAAAAAAAAAAATTACCTATGCATGAAGGTGAAAATTAAGTTGTTGCATGCAGAAAAATAAAAAACTCCCTTAATTTTAGTATTTCTCAGAAAGAACACAGTTAATGGCAAAAACATACTGAAAAGAAGTGAACAACACTATTCCTTGTGTTTAGAACTACAAGAGGTAGATTCTTGGCATAAAGGTGAACTAGCTGATTTTAGATTAGGGTCTCTTCCCTAGTTAGACAAAAAGATAAAATTAGCATTTAGTGCTCAAACACTCATTGTGCACTGTGTTGCTGTCTTTCTATCCCTTAATCAAAAGTGTTTTCTGACTGGGAGATAGTCAAAAGTCATACTGCTTATAAATATTTGATCAAGTACTTTATCATCTCTCGAGCCATGGGGAATCAGCAAGTCTGGTGGAAATCATACAAGCTGTACATGCAATTTTGTTTTGAAGTGTGACAGGTGTTACAATGGGAAAGGAAGAGAAAATGTTCTTTGAGCGTTTGTGATAAGTACAGTACAGGTTCACATGTTTAGCTTCAAGATAAGGTCTGAGAGGAGACTTCTTATCCAAAAGGGAAAGAGGAGTTTGGAAGCAGAGAATCATGATGTACACCCTCTCTTTCTTCTTTTCCCCTCAAACTGTTAACTTAAAAAGTAGGTTTTTTGCTGCTTTCAGAAGTTTCCAATATACCATCGTTGATTCAGATTCACTTTCACTGATGTTAATGTATGGCATATTTAGAATGTGATTTCTTTCTTAACCAGTACTGTTACAATTCAGTATAAACTCCTAGACTTGTACATAATTTAAAACTTGCTAGGCTACTAGAATATTTTTGTAGCAAAAGTGCAACTTAAACTGGAAAAAAAAAGTGCTGTAAAACTAGTATGATTAATTTCAGATTAGCTGATCGTCTCTGTTTTGGTATGTGCTGGGTGTTTTTGCTGGTATCTGTCATAAAAGCCTAAAACAATGCATTCTCAGAGAAAGATGATTGGTAACATACAGAGTATCTAGATCCCAGAAAACCAAAGTATGTGTATTTATGTAATAGTCAATGATGCAGCTTATAATAAATGACAGGATGATAGGAACATGAGGGGGAGGGAAAAAGCGTGGAAATTTTATTTATGTTTCATGGTGTAAAATAAAAATTATTTTCCCATCATTTTTTCCCCCTGGATAATTGCAGATTTTGAAAATTGTTATTCAGCTGAGGACAGTGTCTTAAAGAAAAAAAGTTATTGTCAAAATAAATTCCACTTTATAACAGCAGAGGTCAGAATATGTCAAGAGATACGAGATCAGTTTTGCAGTGACTCCTGGATTGTGTATGAATTCCCACTTGCTATCAATGCAGGCTCTCAAACTGAGGCACCAGGCTTGGAGAATACTGTCCAGCATAAGATGCAGGGGTTTTTAGTAGCATATTCATGGGTACATACCTCAGTTAAAAAGGCATTGAATAGATTTATCACTTTGGACTTAGCACAAGTTAGACTTGTGTTCAGGTTCTTCTGGATGCACAGAGTCTCCATATGGTGTATAGTACAAACAAAGAAATCTTTAAGCAATAAGCATTTTAAAAAGCTTGGTATATAGGCACAGGAGGAAGTGGTGGGTGACATTTCTCCTTTCTGTCATGATTTCTTTTGCAAGAGAACTGTTTATGAAAAGATGTGTTGCTCTCCCTATCTGTGCTTTTAACAATTTAATTATAGAGAAGGCTAGAACACCTCTGCTCTAAATATGAAAGTACTGGTATCCTCCCTCCCCACCCTGCAAACACGCTGACATGCCTGGTACGTGTCACCATCAGGCTGAGGATGCTGGGTGAGATGCACAACTAGTTTAACTCCGTGGGATTAATACCTTTGTTAGTCTGTAAATGTTGTGCAAGTCACATTCCAGTGCTTCAAGTTGAAATTGTATCCAACTTCTTGTTCTTACAAATTATCTAGGAGTATGTATGCCCAGTAAAACACATGATTTTGTGATGCCCCCAAAACTGGAATGAAATCTTTCATCGGAAATAGCATCAGTGCTACAAAGTATCATTCCTTTGTCTCTGGAATTTTGAATTTAAAAAATCTCCAAAGACATCGTTCTGCTTTGATAAAGCAGTGACCTAATGTTAAAAGCACTTCCTAGTTTTGTTTTTGCTATGGTAGGAGAAACATCTTTGTTACTGAGCTTTAAATAAAATGGTAAAAAACTTCATGTAGAAATCCTAATCACTTAACTAGATCAAGCAGCAGAAATTGGCATAACTTCATGCAACATGTATAAAGTAAAATGTTTAAACTGGGGGCAGTCTGTGCTTTGTCTGTTGCTAGGCAAAATTTCAGACATTCTTGGAGTCTGTATGCCCTGGAAGACAGCTGGTCACAGACACCATTGTGGCTCAAACCTGAAATGCTTGAGGCATCTCGCCTATGGTAGAAGAAAATCTCAGTCTTCCAGGCCATGGATAATTCTGTCTATGAAAAACTGCATGGGTTACTGATGGTATTTCTCCATTTCATGCCTTGTTATTTTTAAAGACAAAATAAAGTTAAGCTAAAGACAAAAAATGCCCAAAGCACATGCATCTGTTCATGATCTAAAAAGCAATTACAACATGCAAACCTAATAGTACTAAATGAATGAGAGTAGTCCTTCAAGACTGTTTTATAACTCTGGAAATATTTTCTAGTGCAATTTGCTTGCTTGTGTGTGAGTGCTTTTTTGTGTATGCTTTTTGTGTAGCTTTTTAAAATCACTGTAGATGTATCATTAGGGGAGGTTATGTGAACCAGCCCACTGCTGATCAAACACTGTTTTTTCTACACAGGACTTAAGGTCACAGTGTGTCTTTGAGAAAGGATGTATTTGCCATATGCAGCTAAATTCTTTGGTACACTGCTGACTTGTTTTCCTTTGAATAATAACAAATTTTTTTTTTCATCAACATGGAATTTTCTAATGAAATAAAAAGGTGGCCATCAAGGATTCGTATTTCAAATGCTTAATGGGTTGAATATGGAGATTGTGATGTAAATTTTTGCCTCTCCCTTGCAGAACATGGAATTGTTTACAAAGAGTCATGAACACTTCTGCAAGGATGTCATAATAAATACAAGCCAATTATAAATGTCTTATGTAATCAGGGGGAGATAGACTGCTTTTGACTAGTAATTAAATCCTACCTCTGGGCAGTCTACGTAGCAACTGTGTGTGGCTGCCATGCTAGTCAGTCTTATCTTGGGTTCCTCTACACACCCCAGCAAGGAGGCAAGCACTCTGTCAAACCAGTTTGGCTCCTCAAATAATTAAATAAAGAAAGCTGCATTTGCAGAGGAGCAGTAAAATGGCTGGAGGAAGTGTCATGCTGGAGGTGGTTGAGTAACACTTGGGTCATGTGCAATGCTCACCCTGGATCAGAAGTGGAATGATATTTTAGAGGGAAGGGGGAAGTGTTCAAAGAGTTTGGAAGAGCAGCAGTTTTCACTCATGGCTTCCCTTCTGGACCTCTGTGCTCTTCTTCTAAAATTCTTTAATTGTAATGCAGCAATTATCCCTGCATGGGGCCCTCTGTGACTGGCAGCTGATAGTGTGCCTGCTATCTGTGGTTTTGCAAACCATGCATCAGACATCCCTGGAGAATAAGAGTTGGCTGCTAATGCTTGGCTTAATAAATACTCCATCAGCTTCACCAAAATGTTCAAATAAAAAGAACACATGACAGGACAATGTGGTGCTTAAAGAGAGACCTTCTCAAGTCATGTTAAATTATTAAATAGGGTGAAGTCCTGATTTTGAGGTCATTAATAGCCTGGTCCGTGATTCCTACAAGCAGTGACATTAGATTATTTTGTAAAGGTGAATATATCTCAAACAGTGAAGGAGTTGGATTTTTTTGGGTGGGTGGAATGGGGGGAATATATCTATAATTATGAATAATGTGTGTTTAGTGTCCAGGGTGGCACTGTGCCTGCTGTGAGATGAGGGAAGGGTCTTGAGGGGTAGCTAAAACAGGATCCTCTGAAAAGCTGAAAGCTGTGTGTTCAAGCACAGGAACGTGCTCAAAGTATAAAGACACTTGAGTATCTTGCTGCCCGTTCATCAAACATTCCTTTATATTTAAATGTCCTGAAAGGGCAGCATGCGTATTTTGGAACTCTTCAAACACCTAATCAGTGAGAAGCGTTGGTCAGCAAAACTTGCTGAGCTTAAACTTCTTTATTCCTTTGCCCAGCCTGATTCTCTGCCTCCTCTAGTTGTTCTCCTGTCATCTTTTCAAATGCACGCCATCCTTTTGTGGCTCCCTTGGACTTCAATTTCCTCCACAGCCATTCTTCCTCTTCTGACTGCAATTATTTAATTTCTTTGCCAGAGGCGATTTCTTTCATCTGCTGCCAAGGAGAAGGGCTGCGGATAAGCAGGGAGCCTGTGGTCGTGCGTCGTATGGGATGTCTCCCTTTAGATGGTGCTGTGCAGCAGCGGCAGTGGCCTCTGCTGGGACACGGGAACCTCCCCACCGGCCTTGCGAAGGGCAGCATTTGAAAGTCTTGGTCCCTGCACAGTGCTTTTCAAATAGCCCGATAGAATTATTTGTATGTGTTTATATTCCTTCCAACTCCATATTTTAAAAGCTCCCAAAAACGGCCAGGAAAACCCTGGCATAATTTTTTCTTGGTGTCAGTGTTCTATATAGCTTCTCTTACTGCTTACCTACTCTCATATTTTATGAAATGTAAATGTAGTTTAGAAAGCCCCCAGCTATCAAACAGGAGCTTTACAGTATTTCTTTTTTTTTTTATTTTATTTAGACAGGTCAGATCAGTGGAGTTCTTTTAAGCTAACCTTTCCCCCTGTGTTATTCAAATTCCAGAGAAGAGCATAATATTTCTTCAGCTGAAGTCAGCATTAATTTTAGTGACTTCCACCTGATTGTTTATTTTTACATAACTGCTGCTAGATAATAGTGAAATTTCTCAACTGCGTTGTTTAAAGTTTGCAATTAATTCCAAGTGCCAGAGTTTACTGGGAAGTGATGTTGTGACTACTTTTCCAGGCTCTGTACACGATACTAATTGCCTTTATGGTGTCTTTGACCCTGTTAAATGTTCGTTTCCGCACAATTTCTTTTTTCACTGTCCATCTGTTTCCTTGTTAATGAGCTAAGAAAACCTGGTGAAGTGGCTTGGAAACCAGTGTGTGTAGGGGAGAGAGAGGATTAAAAGTCAGGGGATGTGGGGACAGGCGGGAAGATGCACAGAGAAGGCTCTTGGTTCCCCAAACCCCGTGTGCATATAAATGGATGTAGTGGGAGAGAGAAGGGCGAGTGTTGGTGAATGCTTTGGGCTGAAGTGGACTCAGTGCACGTCTCAGTGTGTATGCTGCTCAAAGTACTGCTTCCTGTAAAGGCTGAAAAATTTGAAAAGATTGACAAATCCCTAGTAATAACGAGAAACTGTTTTCATGCATGAATAACCTTGCTAAACATGTGAAAACAATTGTATCTAAAGCATTTCCCTTTCGTGTGCATTTTCTTTTATCTAATGCCTTTTTTCCTCCTCCTGCTGAATGTCATTTCAAGGCCTTGTGGTTAGCTCCCTGGTATGCTCATGGCACCAGCGCTGCTCCCTGGAGAAGCATGGAAAAGTATTTAAAATATATGAAAAATCAAAGTATTGAATACACCCAGGATCAAGGCAGTCAATTTGTAAGAGTTTACTGTAATCTAGGGCAGAAGCATGCTCTGCTCTTGGCCACTTCATCTGGTACCTCTGTATGTCTCTGCCACGTACGTAAATAATCCCAACAGGGACTTGTTTGCAAATAGCACCAGAGTTTTAGCATGTTTTTCTTAATCAGCATAAGCAAAGATATTGTTTTCTTTAAGGTCCTTCCTGTAAAAATAGATGCCAGTGGATTGAGAGCCTGTATTGAAATTTGCAGCACAGACTGCAACCTGGAATTATAACGGTAGTAAAACTGAACTTGGGGAATACAAACATGCAAAGTCTTTTTATAGTTTGCATTTATCTTTTGTTCTAAATGAGCAAATATTTAGAAATTCAATTACAGTGAAATGGACGCATTATTTCAAATAGTAAATATAAAATAATATATTAAAATGTTAGACAAATGTTATTTTATTACACCTACAGCAAAAAAGTCTAAGCTGCTATTTGCTTTAGTCCTTTTTATGTTTACCCTAGACAAATGCGATTTTTATTATTATAACATTCCATCTGTTAATATTGCAAGTAATGCCTCTATTTGCATTGAAGCTCTGAAAAACACTTTTATTTTTTCTCCTGTTCCCCTGAAAGAAAACTGCTGCAGTTGTCATAGGCTTTTTTTACCTCCTTTAGCAAAAGAAATTACACAGACAGATTTTGCATAGAGGTTTTTGGGGTGGAATTTTTTATTACTGCTGTTTGAACTTGAAGTTCTTCGTGAGGGCAAGTGACTCCCTATCCCCTCGGTCATGTACTGGCTTGCTGCCAGGGTGCTGCATCACTGGAGATCTTTGTGTATGCTAAGCCTCTCAAGAATCTGCACAAAAGTCTGAATGCTGTCCTTTTCTTATCTCCAGCATGATGTGGCTCCAGCCCTTCTCTGATGCTTGGAACCCCTGTTTCAGTTGATGTTTTTATTTTTGGGGCAGGGGAGAGGTGGTGGGGTGCCTGTGAGGGAATTATGTGGGGATGGGGTTGGGTTTTTCTAATATATATTTAGTACTATATAGAAGCACAAATAGCCTGGATGATTATAAAATAGCAGGACAATTATAAATAGCAGGACACTTTATAAATGCAGACCCTTCACATGGGCATGAGGAAGAGAGTGGGAATAGAGGCTCTGGTGCAGTTTCAGGACAGCAGGAAGATCATGGCTTTCTCCTGTGACTGGACTGCTCAGCCAGTCATACAAAATCTTGTGTGTCTTAAGTCTTCTCCCAAACCCTCTTTTCTAAGAGCTGTGTTGTTGCTGATACTCTCCTAGTATTTTTATTTCAACATCTGGAGGGAGATATTAACAACATACTGATATTCTGTCCAGGACAAGCTTTTTTTATGCCCCAGGTGGACACTACACAGGATGTAGCTATGCATGTATTCATTTATCCAACTGCAACAGCTATGAATGGATTTGTCTCTTGACTGCCTATCCTCCAACTTGGAAAGGTGTTAGCTTGAGGTCAGATAACAACCAGTACAGTGCTGAAAATGTAGATGTTTCAGGGGAAAAAAAAGAATGAGAAATGGTGTATGGAGTGACTGGCTTTTACAATGTGCAAGTTCAAAATCTGGCTAGCATGAGAGCGCATATATTATGAAACATGGTCATTAAAAGATATCTAAGTAGTGAAACTGGCCCTTGTCATTTCTTCTGTTATCTCAGTTGATGAATTTTGTGGAAACCATTCCTTTTTAATTCTTGTTCCCTGAATATGTTTCTATTTTCTCTGTCAGAAATAAGCACTGAAGTCTACTACACCAGTTTTAACTGTGAATTAATTGAAAAAGGCAACTTTCAATAAAACAGATTTTTACATACTTATGAAATTCAATACCTGCTTTTTGTTTATTTCAGGAGTGAACAGAATGTTTGGATGTTTGTTTCTTCATGACTACTTTATCCTTTTCTCTGTTTAATAGGAAACATTTATGGTTGAGGGGCCCAATGCCACCATTCTTTTACCACAAACCACTTCACTAGAATAGAGCTCAACTGGAAAATTTTAAAATACTAATGTTAGTGTTCTGTTGTCTTGGGAGGGTGAATAAATATCCACTTTTATTTAACTGAAATTAATTGTAAATACATATGAGAAAGTGAAAGTGTGGTTAAAGATGAAATCAACATGCATCACTTAAGGTGGCAGCTGTAGAGCTTGTGTGCATTTAAATGGTGTTTACAGAATTAATAGTTTCCCAAGAAATCAGAAGTAGCTATGTAATTAAAAGTAAAATGTCAATAATTTCTTTTTTTTCAGAGATGTCTAGTCATTCAGATTTCACTTTGCATTTCTGTAACACCTACCACCATCTAGTTGGTGCTGCCTATATCTGCACATACAGCAACGCTTTTTTATGGTACAAAGTAATGTATGTTTGTTTTCCTAGTTTGACACTTGTCAGTACAGTCATCAGGATAAACAACAGTGGGTTTATTAATCTTGTTTTCTTTTGTGGGATGATCTTGTTTGTGGGGAAAAAAGCTCAACTGAGTTGATTGATCCCTAATGCTTATCCCTGCCCTCTATGCAGCACTGTTTCACCAAGTCAGGCGTTCCCTGAACTGTTGGAATGAAAACTTTGCTGTCCCAGAGTATACCCATCTGATGAGCAGAGATCTGTGCTTTCCACACCTACTACACCAGTAATCATTTCCCTTCTTGCTTGCCCCTTATTCATTGTTTTTCTTCCATCTTTTGTAAGAATGTAGCTGCATGTTATTTCAGGAGTCTTGGTGTGTTTGTACAGAAGGCATACCACAATAAGACCCCATCATTATGTTGATGATAGAAAATAACAGTGAAGACTTTTTTTTTTTTCAATAATCAACCATTTCCTTTTATAAATATCTGTTCTGGTTTGCTATCAAAGTCAGTTTGGGCTGAAGACTGAAACATTTCTACATTCTCTGAAATGTAATGATGCCTAGGGATTTGGGGTATGGGGTTAAACAGGGGAGTTCAGACTTGCATTGAGCAATAGAGAGTGAATTATTCCAATTGAGAAATATTACTGTTGTGAAGATAAAGAGGAACATTCACATGGTCCAGCATAAGTGATCAATGGCATGAATATTCATCTCCTTCCACCTTCTTATTTTTGCTGTGCAGTTAGATTATACAACATATTTATTTGTAGAAATTTTTCTTAATCTAGCCACTCCAGTTCTTTTCCTCTCTGGAATCATGCCTGTTGTTGATTTTAGCCATGAGGTGTGGGGATTTGAAATTATGAGGGTGTTTTTGTAGAAACCCAGGACTTGGTCTTGACTCTTGTGCAGTTGTTAGATCGGGCAGCGTCATAATTTCATTGCTGGAGAGCTGACTGGGAGAGCCTCTGTGGGTACCAGCTTCTTGAGCACTTGTTGACTGACCCCTCAGGAGTTTGTTGGACTGTGAATTAAATTGTTGATCAGAAGGGAAGATAACAACATTTTTCCCACAATGACCTTGCCTACTTTGGACCTGGTATCCCTGCTGCTACCAGAAAGAAAATGCCAGTAGTATTTCCCCGTGGATGTAAGCTATGAATGCCCACCCCTTCTGTACATTTTCCTGGGGCTCAAAATTCAGGGAGACAGATCCTGATCGCCTCAAAAATGAGCTGCTTTTTTCTCCTGCTTGACCCTGAGAAATCCAGTTATCCCTGTGGTTGGGCTGTTTGCTGCAATGTCAAAAGTTTTCTGCCCAAATGTCTGATTTTGAACTTGGGTTCAAGATTGTGTAGAGCAACCCTCTAAATATGACTCCTCCCATCTGCGCTTTGGGAGGGATTTGGATAAAGAAAATTACTGCAGGAGGAGACTGAGGCAATGTTATGGTTTGCTTGGTTTGGGTTTTTTTTAAAAAGAGGGAGAAGATTTAAAAGTTTGGGAGGAGATGACTGGATGGGTAGTCTGCAAATGCTAGACAGCACAAGCTATTTACTTCAAAGCATAATGACAGCATTTTCTGGTAGTTACCACACACACCATTCAAAGACAAGCTCATGTACTGCATGGTCTTTAAATAGCCATGAAAAGGGGAGGTAGGACTTGGGGTAGTGCATCTGAGTGCAGGAGAGGGAAAAATTCTTACTGCCATTTACTTCTTATTTTGATGTTGCTCTTCTTTCGTGATGGACATAAAAAAATCCGTCAAGCTGAGGTTATAGCATGTTTTGACAATTGGATATAAAATGCAGTGGACTCAAAATGCTACTTGAAAATGTGTTGTGAATGTACTTCCAGGCCTGGCTGTGCTGTGCAGATGCCAGCACACTGGGAGTTGCCTGCATGCCTGCTTGTTGTCTGGGGTGTAGCCTATGTATCTCCTTATGCATCTTGCAGGAGCAGTACCATTCTGCATTGCATGAAGGTAGTTATAGCCAAAGAAGTACTGTAAATAGAGGAATAAAATGCTGGGCTTGTTTAAAGATGGAGCCATTTGCCATGTAGTCTGATCTAGATTTTTGGTAATGGGTAGGGAGGAGAAAGGTCAAGTGGAAAGGTAGGAATTTGGACATTCATGTGTACGTGAGGTGATCTGCTCAGGCAGGCGTTGTGACAGAAACTGGCAGGCGTAGCCAAAATTCTGTGCTGGGAATGGCACCATTGCATCACCTTTGCATCGCTGTCCCAGTTCCCTGCAGAAGACAGGCAGTCTTCTCTTCAGCATGCAAAATTTGTCTTTTCTTCCTGCAGACCATAAAATTGATAAATCAGTGTTGATCAGATTAATTGCCATCTCATTAATTGTTTGCCCCATGAGATCCTAGGCTAAGACTGCCTTCAGGCAGTTGCTACCATGTGTGGTTCTGTATCTTGAATCTTCCTTCCATCCCTAACCTACATCCCTCTATCATGGAGCTGTGTGCTTCAAGCTGGTGCAGGCACCATTTCTCTCAAACAGATGCACAGGGGTCTTGCATGGTTTGAGATGGTGTAGTCTAAAGGCAGGGTGGCAGAGGAGCTGTGGATGAGGTGGAGAGCAGGCTGGGTGGTGAGTACCTGTACCAAGGCATTGCTGAGATCACAGGCTGGGTGTGGTACAGCACTGCCTCCTTGTCTCTGGGCAGCCAGCGCTGTTGTGATGGAGAACTGGTCAGCCAGCATGCCTGGGTATGTGGTATCATTCTTGCATTCGATGGGGACAGTCTGGCTTGGCTGTTTCCATCACAGCACAGTTAAATTGAGAAACCTACCAGTCCCTTCACTTTGAGTTTCATGTGGTGGTAAGCATCAACTGGCCTATTGTAGAGGTGCCTTTTTGCTAAAGCCATTCCAACCTGTGTAAATCATGGAAACAACTTGACATGAACTCCTTTAGTGTTTTTTTCTTTTATTAACACTGAAAAATTCTTTCAACTTTGGATAGATTTTAAGGCAAAGAAGCATTACCTTATCATCAGCATATTAGGTCTCCAGTACAGCAAGCCAAAGAAATGTACTCAATGATCATTTTGGTACTGAGGCATATAATCAGCATACTCTGTGCTATGTGCTTTTTGTTCACTCTGTGATGATTTTGATGTCATGCCATGCTCAGAATGGTTGATCTTTGGTTATTTCTTCTTGATTTGTCTCCTCCTACAGGAATCACAGCAAACCTGAAAATAAACTAGCCCTGTATGTGTAAGCATTTTGAAAATGTCTAGGTTTAAATAAAGACTTGATTTACATGCTGTTTGGAGAAAATTGGTTGGACCTGGCAATTGAAAATTACCAAAGTATTGAGGGGTGCTGTCTTTCAAAAATAAAACTCAACTGTTTTATAGCAGCAATTAAATTTGATTTTATGATATAGCCTTTAATTATGTCATTGCTCTCATTCTATCAAAAAAGCAGTGATAGAAGCAGGATATAGTCAGCTGAATGGAGGATAGAAAAGAGACATAATTTGGAAAGGGATGTTGTTCAAAGATGCATAGAAATCACTCTTGCAAGATATTTTCTTTATTATTTGGTGTCTGGCATGGCTAAGTGGTTGAAAAATTGTCCAAAATCAATTATGCCTATTACATAAGAGTACCACACCCAGTACAAGCAGTTTTAATGAACAAACAGTGACTCAGAATTTGTAGACGTAGTTTGAAGATGTAATATCTTAGGGTGGGATTCACTTTGTCTTACTTAGGTTCCTAAAATCCAGGGAACTCAGCCATCTCTGTCTTTGCATTTTTTTAATGATACCTGGTTCCTGGGTAGGCTGTCACAGTTACAGCTGAGCCTGAAGCTCTGCACTGGGTATAAGCCAGATGGAAGTCCATGATGAGAAAAGTCCTCAGTCTCTGTACAAAAGCAGATTTTAAAATGGAGCACTTACTTCTGTGACATCAACAAATTAAAGTTGTGCAACTTGGAAAATGTTTTGGTTTCAAGCACCAGTGTTAAATTTTTCTTTGAGAACACCTTCTAATTACTTAATTATTAATTATCCTTTGAAAGTCAATATTAATGAAACCTAACTTGGTGGAACCAATGCCTTTATTTTAAGATCAACAAACCACGTAGTTGTCACAATCAGTGGGTCACAAGATTGGTCTGACAGCTCCATCCTGTATAGCAGATCAGTGATGATTGCTGCAGCAGCTGCACAAATAACTTAGTCAAAATGCTTCCATTGTAATGTCTTCTAATGTAATTTTAAGAGGTCTGCAAGTCTAATAGAGGCATTTACAGCCTTGTACTCAAACTGGATTCTTGCTGTTCAAGAAAACAGGATTTCTTGAACTGTAGCTTGGCTTTCTTGTGTTCTGGAGGGGCTACTCTGAAGTTAAAGTTTTATTCAGTTCTTCAGCAGCACATGCTCCTTGTCTTCCTTGGAATAATTTTTGAAGAGTGTGGGCCTTACATATTGCATACTGCAATACATACTGCAATTCTACAACTCTTTTTTAAATGGGATTTCACTGTGAAGGTTGACTGTGGATATAGAAGACATTGCAGGTTTGGGATGGGCCCAGCTCTTTTTGAAGGAAACACCTTGTCATTTATTGCATGCGTGACTTCCCAGTGAACTCTCTATAAACCCAAACATTTCAACTGTGTAGCCCTGTAGATGTCATTGACAATTCCAAAATAAGAACAACTTCTGGATTCTTAAGAATTGATTGGAGTTTGAAACTCAGCTGTAAAGCTAGACCCCAGTCAGAAAGCCCTTATTACAGTACAGTTCTAATTTATGACATTCAAATGTCAAATTTCTAACTTGCAGAATGAAGGGCATAATTTTAAATTGGGTATTCCTATTCCTCATATTCCCTATAACCTGGGGAACATAAATATTTATGTTTAAAGTTTCAGTGCTGTTCTGTTACATTGGCTAGTTTCCTCAAAATTATTATCACTAAATATATAAGTTTGGAAGCAAAATACCATACCATATTTGAGATAAGGGTAATTTTCAGATTCTGTGGTTTTGAGTGATTATTGACAATTATATGTCTAGGACACTACTTTTACTTTTCTGTAGGAACAGACTATTATATGAATTTTGTGTAAAGTGCAGTTCTCCTAAGGGAATCACTATCATCCTTTCTTTCCCTCAATTTTGAAATTTTTCTTATCTTGAGTTGGTGTGCCATTATTCATTTTCTGTCACTATTTGTTACATTTTAGAAAAAAAAAACCTTAAACACAAAAGATTTTTATAATTTAATTTTCTTCTCAATAGGAAGATTGAACTTGCAGCATTTGAATGAAGAGAAAACCTATGTTAAAGCTAATTACTTAATTCGGAGGATTTCTGGTGTTAGTGTATATCCCTCTTGGAATTTAGAAAAAAATGTTAGGGTGATAATGTAATAATGTAACAGATCCTAAAAGAGCTCCATTCTCACCTTTGCTCTTCTTACCAAGCAGAGCTCTTTTTTTTTTAGTACTAATTTCCTTAATTACTGTGGTAACCAGTAGCTTGCCTTGGATGCATGCAGGTTCCACAGCACTTTTAATTGTGTGCCTGAAGTCTTGCACAGGATTGAGGACGGTCAGGATCCCAAAGGGTGGTTCATAATTAGCTGGTGGCTGAACATGGTAACCTCTAAGCTCAAATAAATACCATTCCTAGTGTTTGACTTCTGTTCCCAGCTGGCATAAAACCTCTCTTTCAGACTGATGGCAGAATAATATGTCCAATTTTGAGCTTGTATGTGGGTTATTAATCTGGATGTTTAGAAGAGATCTGCCAAATTTGGTCCCTTCAGGGAATGTAGACACAGGGGGGATCTAGTAGCAGCTCCAAGTGAGTATAGGCTTGAGCAAATGCTTTGTTATTTTGGGGTCTTTTTTGAAAACTGCTTTGCTGAAAACTTGTAGGCAACTCTTTTGGTTTTGGGTATCTTAAGTTCTTCATAAGACACTGTTCTTGTTCACTGCTTTTTTTACTCTGAATATACAAAGGAGTCCCATTAGTATAGTCCTGCCACTTGCCAAGGAATGGGAATTGATGTGCACGTGGTAGTGCAGACTTGGAGTGGTTCTTTAGTCAAACTGCCTTAGGTGCAAGTGGCACAAAAAAAACCCCTGCTATTAAATACTTTGTGCTAGATATCATGGGTATACATCCTGTAACATAAAGTAGGAGATAAAAGACTTTATCTTTCTTTTGCATTGCTGTTTGAAATTTATTCTATGCTTTTTAATGTGACTGGTATTGCTTTAGAAAATAATAAGTATTCCCACAGAATGTAGCTGAAGATTGATTTACACTAGAGGAAACTAAGATATTGGATCTGATTTCTTCTGAGGCATAAAGGACTGGCTTTTAAATACTTGCTTCTTTTGAAATTAATGTAAGAAAATAATAGTATAAACCAAGTGTTAAATCAGGGTTTGTTGGTTTTTTTTTGGTTTAGTTAGTTGTTTTTTTTTTTTAACTACTGCTACTAAGATACTCTTGCTAGTCCTGATTTTGTCTGTGTGTCCAATTAACTCTCAACTCTTATAGGCAGTTACTGGGCAAAGCTTTGGAACAGAAGATTTTCGAGCAGCTCTAGAAAATGGAGTCCTGTTGTGCGAGTGAGTATTGACTTACCTATACAAAAACCCTTCAGGTTAACATCAGCTGTCCCCTTTTCTTCCTGGCCTCTGAATTTTATTTTTAAGTACCAAAAATATTTTATAGTAAATAATTTTAAAAAAAATTTAATACCTGTTGCTTGTCATGGGAGGTAAAAGCAGCTTTTGGATATTCTCTTTCCAGATCCATGTGTTCCATGTGTTGTCCCACACATTTCTTTGTGTGATACTGAGAGGATTATGCTGTTGTTGATTGATTATATTGGTTTTGGTTATAATGCCCAGGATATCCCTGGGCTTTTTCTTCAGCTTGGGCTGAAGGTCAAAGCACTCTCTTAGTTCTATATCCACTGTTGTTGTTTGGGTTTGGATTTCTGTCCTCCATCCACTCCCCTTTAGTGTTGGTTTTATAAATCCTGAAACTACCTATTCCTACCACAGAATTTTACACTCAGCTTGTTTTGGAGCACTTTCTGTAAGAAGTTTCCTTGTGCTTGTATACTGTAGGCTTGACAAAGATGGGACTTGCCTGGTTTTATTGCTAGACTGAGTCAGTGGTGCAAAATGTCCACTCATCAGGTCTCAGCCACATATTTGTAATTGTCTTGGTACTTACTGGAACAAGTTTCCAGGACTGGAAGTGGTGCTATTCCCTTAGTATTTTAAGGAACAGCAGTTGTAAATGTCATTAGAACACCAGTGCATGAGAAATCTCATTAGAGAACTACCTGGGATGCTAAAAACAAATACTGAAAACCTCAGAGCCACTCTAAAATCAGTTCAGCTAAGCTAACTTTTAGAAAATGTTTATGAAAGTTCAGTTCTCTGTGCTTCTTTTCCTATACATGTTATTCATAGAAAGAAAAAAATTATGTTTTCTGTCCTTGCCTTTACTTTTCTTTGTAGCCTTTGCCCTTCCAGTCTTATCTTGCTAGTTGCTTCTGAAGTTATGTTTTATGGGGCATTAACTAATTTTCAATAATATTGTAGAGCTGGATGCTGTATTTTCATTACTTATATAATTGAATGTTAATGAGTGTGAATGTGGTAATAAAAATAGTTTATACTTTTAATAAAAAAGGTATTTCTTCAGCTGTGTGTTTAGTGGTATGTGTATACTGTATTCAGATATAACCTTTAAATAGTGTGTTTAAGAATTGGCCATTACCTGATACATCCTAATTTTCTGATGTCTTCATTGTCGACATTTACTTGGCAAGATAATATGAAGCTCCATCTGCCAAATGCAGATCAGTTGAATTTATCTGTAATTAATAATAATGCAAGAAAAACATCCTGTAATTTCTTCAGCTGAGCAGCTTGCCTTAGGAGGCATGCAACTTTATGTCAAGCAAAAAATGCCTTATTATGTTGTACTAAAATAGCTGTTCTCCTGTGTCATAATTTTGAATTTGACAGACATGAAATCCAAGAAGGAGTGATTTTCATAGAAATTCTGTGGAAACAGGAAAGAGCAGATGGCATAAAATTTTCAGATGTTCAGTTTTCACCAAAGACAATATAGTGCAAGGTCTCAAATAATAGAGACAAACTAGAAATTATGTTGTCCATTTCTTTGGTTCAACTGTGGCATGGCTGATTTACTGTTGGTGGATATATTATCTCTGGAGATTGAATATCTGACTTAAACCATAGCAGATAAGACCTCCACTTGCACCACATATTCCTATAGCATCCAGTCAGTTTGTTTGTCCTACTCAGTGACCAAGTGCACCCAAGTTGGCTGAGTGATCAACAGTTGACAAAATAGAGCCTTTTACATTTTGCCAATTCTCATGTGCATACGCTAGAGAAAGAAATTCACTAAAGTTTTTCTGGTCATATGCTACTTCATATTTGTCATTAAAATAACTCAAATAAAAATTATGCATTTGGAAGATTTAAAAATCGAAAAAGGGGGAGCAATACAAAACATTTTTATTCCCCTTCAACAGATCACCTTTTTTGGGTGGGAAAAGTAATCAAGTGTGTCTCGTTTGCTAAATAATTCAGTGTTATTGAAAAATCTCAGGACCTGCAGCTCAATTTTTTTTCTGCAGGTATTTAGAAATGTATCCTTCATTCCAGTGTATGGGGTAAACTGTTGTTCGTGTTTATTTCCTAAATACATTTTCTGCTTGAGCAAAAGAAGCTTTTTCCCCACACAGAGTTTTAAACTCCAGGTCTTGTCTCTGCACTGGTATGGGTAGATCACAAAGCCTTGCTGATGCTTTGTGTGGGGTAAGGGGTCTGGCCTGACAAGCAGCAACAAGAAGGGAGAGCCAGGTAAAAAAATCCTCAAATGTATATAGACAGATGAAGTCTGCAGGGTGTCCTGAGGTCCCTGTTCTCTACTGACCCTGTGGTCCAGTGTGTAATTTGATGAACTACAGTATTTCCCTACCTTCATGACTGAAAACCTGGATATAAACTTGCAAGGAATCCCATGCCTTGTCCTCACTGCAGGATAAGGTATGCATTTGGGCTTGTGTATTCAATAGCGATGTGTTAGTCTGTCCTATCTTCTCAGCTTAATTATGAATTTTATGTGAAGACTGATAACAGGTACAGTCCCTTCTGACTGAGATGGAAATTGACTTGTGCATGTAAATTATATGTGCCAAAAATGATTGCTGCACACAGCATACTGGGCTTGGAGGAATTATGGAAACTGGGTTTATTTCTCACCCTAACAGGAATATTAGTTCTTTCACACTGAACTCTGAAAATCAATATTCTGGTACATTTTTGACATCTGCTCAGGACCATTATGTGAAGAAAATCTTTAAATAGGAGATTTGAGTCCAATTAACATCACCACCCATTTAGTAGAAACATAGATCCTTTTCTGCCCACGCCTCCTCAGGCATTTTCTTTTCTTTCTCACTTTGCTGTTTCCAGAAATGTCTTTGTGTATGACTTGTCTCATTTTTGCTTCTACAATCTGTTCTTGCTTGTCACTTCTTGGGAGTGTTAATAGTTTCAGCTCAAACTCATTCAAATCATGCTAATTTAGGACTGTATGCTAAGTATTTCTTAACAAGCATTGATGCTCATGCTTAAGTACAGTAAATTAAGTAACAAAAAATCATATAACTTTTTTTTTAGTTTGATTAACAAGATCAAACCTGGCATCGTTAAGAAGATCAATCGTCTGCCAACTCCGATAGCTGGCTTGGTAAGTAATGGCATTGGATCTAATATCTGGAGTATGAACCAAGTGATCTTTGTTTTTAACGAGTTTTCAAAATTCTAGCTCCATTTTAATTTTTTTTTCAAAATTGTACCACTTCTGTGTTGCCTCAGACCACAAGGGATACCTAATCTCTCCTTTGGATCTGTAACTTTATCCCATCAGTGCATGAAGCTTCATCACCCCGAGAGGTATCAAGCACTGGCTCCTGGGCACAAACCTCTGTAGCATTACTTGTCTCTGTTTAAAGGCCACCATCCTATCATTGCCTTACATTCAGAAGCCACTTCTGATATCCCTTTCTTAGGGAATGGGCGGAGTAGGAAATGTTCTGTGTAGTTAAAGTGTTTTTAGAACCTTTTTCACTCCACCCACAGCAAAGCTCCAGTTGCATTAAAATAACTCCAATGATGCAAAGATCTCTCTTCAGGCTTCAGCTGAGGGATCTGCCAATGTTTTGGCTGTAAATCGCATTGCTGGGGGTAGAGGTGGGAGGTGTATGTAATAATTTTCATAGGAAACGTAAAAGATTTTCTGTATGCTGTTTGGAAAATTTGCTGCCCAGAGACTAGGATAAGTTTTGTAACCATTTAGCATCAGAAAACCTTTTGTGGTTAAATGAATTCAAAGAATTCCTTCTTCATCATTTTTTTCACTACGACAAGCTTGTTGGCTGTTCGTGTCACTTGGGCTGTCGAGGCTATTCAGTCCTGTCACAAAAACTATTGGTCTCATATTAAAAGATCCAAGGTGAACAGGGACATAGGCTTGATTCCTGTGACAGACAGAAGATCCCACCTTATGATCAACATGCAAGCTTAACATTAGGGAAGGTTACCTGGTTTCTTAGTAGCAGTAGAACAGAAAACTTCTCTAGATACTTTTAGTTATATATTTTAATGGGATGAGCCAACAAAACATTGGCTTTTACTGGTCAACCATGTAGCTCATTAGAGAATAAGTGTAGTTAATTTGGCTAGAGGCCATAAGATTAAGTTAAATTACCATAAGTTATTGCACAAGCTGAGAATGTGCATTTCCACATCAAATGAATGTAGAAAGTATTATTTGCCTTTGTCCCAGACAAGCTCAGGTATTAAGGCTTGTGAATAAGACTGCTGCACATTCTTTTCCTGTGAGGCATACAAAAAAGAATTCAAATGAAACCAAAATAATTCTGGGGAGGACAGCACAGTTATTTGATCAGCAGTTTGATTGCCTAGGTGGCCTCTGAAGTAGCCATTAGATTCAAACCAGAAAACCATAAGCTAGAGTTCATTTTTTGTGGTGATTTAAGTGTTGTCTTGAATCATAACTGAAAGCACTCTTGTTTTTATATGCATCTTTTATTTCCAGATATAAAAATGCAGATTATTCATTTGGTATGTAATTTATATCTTACTTGTAGTGTATTACTGTTTCTTGAAGTTGTTTCTAGTTCCTACAAGCCTCCAAAAATAAAGAGGCAGAAAAGTGAATGATACTTGTAAATCCAACTCATCTAGTGTTATTGTTATTAAAATACAATTTAAAGATAGTAATTCAGAAAGCTGATGTTTTGTGTTAACCTTTGGAAAAGGTTTTACATAAACACTTCAGTTTCAGATAACAGTTATGAAGAACCATATTGGGATGGTGCTTATGGTGACAATCGTGGTAGACTGGTTTTCAAAGACTTGGGAGGCATCTTCTCAGTTATACCAGCTTTGAAGAGCCCAGGTTTCATCCCAGCATGTAAAACTCAAACTAAAAGTTATGGGTATTTGCATTTATAAGAAAGCAGACGCTGACACCTGACAGGCTCAGGATACTGTGGTTGAAAGGTAGGATTTAGAGATAGAAAAAGCTTACTAGGGAGTTCGGTGGTAGGCTTGCTTGACATGTTCGGGAAATATTTTCATTGCTTGGAGGTTGCTTCTCCCACAGATTTGCTTCTAGTACTTTCTGTGGCTTCATAAATATTACGTATACTTCTTTGGCTCTCACTTCTGCTGTCTTCAGTGCCTTTGAGTCTCACACTAATAGCTCCCCAGCAAGCCTTCATGAGATCTAGAAATCACTGTTGGAAGGGGTGAATTTCTGTTTCTCATTTTTCTCTCCTTTTTTCTGTGGTGTTGTTTT
>VZTR01031781.1:82480-176465 GCA_013400775.1 Chaetops frenatus
GGAAACAAGTGCTTTGAAAAGACATCTTGTTTCTCTTCCCCTCCCCCCCCCCCTTTCCCTCCCCTTTGTTTTTGTTCCCCTCCAGGAATTTCTTGAGTTTTGGTTTTGTTCCTTAGGGAGTTAATATATTTTATTTCCATATAAGTATGTTTTTTAAGCATTGTGTTCACTTCAACTATTTGACAGGCTTTTTCAGCAGTACAGAAATACAGTGTTGAATATATGTCTTTGGTTGAATCTCCAGAAGGGTTTTGTTACATTGTTTCTTTGAATTCTGTGGTTATTTTGAAAAAAAATTGTTTGAGTAAGATAGTAAGTGAAGGCCTGTAGGAATAATAAAACGTTCTGTTCTATATGGAATATTGTGTTCTACAGGTTTTTTTGTATTGAGTTAGGGTGAGGTGCTGCTTTTAATGAAGTCAATGCATTGTTGATTTGTTATGTCTTGTTTACTTTTACGACATCTTATCATTAGATCTAATAGGACTTTATATTAGCAGAAAGACCTGAATTCCAACTAAAATTCAGCTCTAGCTTTTACCTTTAGTTTGATTATAATGCTGCCTAGTGATTTTTAGGTGTGGATTGCAGTGGTTCAGGTCTAATTATGATGGAATAGAAAAATAAATACTTGTGTTTTGAGGATTAAATACTGAAATCAAACTTGGCATTCAGTTAATGAAAAATGCTTAATTGATACCAGGAAAGTTCAAAAAATTGATTAAACTTCTCCTCACTTTGACATGGCATGGGAAATCTGGGTAGCAGCTTGTGTGGGGGGGTTTGTAAGAACTCTTTGGGAAGAAGAGCTGGATCTGGCCATAACTTGGTATCCATCTAACAACTTTTCTCTGCAGCCTCAGTGCCCCAGTTCTCTCCTGAAGCATGTGGGTGAGATGTAGCCATTGTCTTAGCTGCATTTGCCTCCTCATTTTTGTTCCAGTTTGGAAAATGGAACTGCTGGGGGTAAGGCAAGTACCAGAGTGGTTGCAGGGAAGCTGTGGTCAAGACAGGTGACTGAAGAAATGTCCATGCAGCTCTTACAGTGGTTTCCTGGACAGTGAGGTGTGCCAGCTGCAGGGTGCTAAGTTCTAACTCCAGCAGCAGTTGCAGAAAGTTGCCACTTGCAGCAGGATGATTTTTAACAGCACACAGCAGACTTTGGAGACAGCGATGTTCCCACAGATTTCCCGATGGGAGTTAACTGGGAGGTGGCTGTTGGGTTTTTTTGCTTTAATTTTGACTTTTTTTTTTTTTTTTTAATGCCATTTAGGACTTTTGCACTCAAGTAGTTTCTGGAAAATTAAAATTTATTTTCTGATTATATTTCAGACTGTCTAAAATACACAGTTTGTATAAAGAGCAGAGCACATATTTTTTTCCTAGGACAGCAGAGAGGCAAGCAAACGGGTACAGAGTAGCAGTTCCTGAAGCCCTCAGGCATTTCTGAGGGGGGTATGGGAAGGGTAACAGAAAGGTCAGAGGATTGTGGAAGCTGAGATTTCATTATGAACAGTAGATAAAGGGCAGACTTCAATCTGTAAAGATCCACTTTTTCTGGTCCTTACTTGTGTGAGACAGAAATGGTGTTTAAAGAAAATTACTCAAATTGATAAATCTTGCTGGGTTCAGATCCTGCAAAATGATTTTGATTAGAGTTCTTGGGCAGTAGGGGTGGTGAAAATAAAATGAATGTCTAACAAAAGCAAATCCGGAGGAAAACTTTTTTCTCAAAAAATACAGAGTTTTCAGCTTGAATCCCAGCATGGGAAGGTGGTTTGAATATAATCACATGAGGGGGAGGACTTCATGGTTTGACAACGTATTTTCCAACAAGGCTTTGCTGAGCAGTTTTCTAGGTGCATCTCTGGCTGCAGCACCATTGCTCCCCAAAACCCTCCTGCTTTCAACTCAGTTGGCTGAACACAGAAAACCATAAACTGGAATGAAAGTCACAAGAGCTCATGAGACAGTGGGAAGATGAATGAGTTATGTATAGTTTATGCAAGCTGAACATATCTGTCAGAATAATACATTGCTTGTTGCTCAGGAGGAATAAGCGTACGCTCTTCAGCGAGGCACAATTTTAGTGAAGGTAGGTTTCCAGCTGAGACCAGATGGGGAAGCAAATTCTGAGGTAAGAGCCAATGTCTCCTTTGGAGAGGGGTAGCAAATGGAAATCTTGCTTATACCAATTTTTGCCTTGCAGTATACCAATTTGGTCTTCCAAGATCATCTATTTTTGCTTGCAGCTCCTGTAAGGTGGAAGTGCAGTGCTTTGCACCATGGTTGGGAAGACTTTTCTCACATCAGGAGCATGAGGACTGTGATCATACAACAGGGCAGAACAGAAAGCTGTTGAGTGTTTTAGAGCTGTAAATGAAACTACATTAGCACTTTTGTTTCCAGCTGGTCTGTGATTTCAAACAAGGCAAGATGTTGCTAACTCAGCCTTCAGTGTGAGTGCTGGATGAACATGAGCACAAAATGTCATCTTTATAAAGTTCTTCAGCTTTGGAAGAGAGTTTTTAATGAATTTTTGTTTCCTGTTCACACACAAAAAAAGCTGCACATCTCTAGGTAGTCCCAGGTTTGAAAATGTTTATCTGAAATACTGTAGAGTGAGATTTTTTTTTTTTTTTCTAGTGGGGAATTAGGGTTCCTTTAGGGTGGAGAGCATCTATGTGCTTTTCCATGCAGATTTTTTTCAAACATTTATTTTCCTGATCAACAGGAAACATATCCTTCTGACAACTGCTGCTCCAACATCATTGGCTTTCTTTAATGCAGTGTAATATGACACCATTCTAAAATGTGCTTGTTGAATATATCAGGAGGTATTAATACCACTTGCACCAAGACAACCACCTGAAACAGTGTTATTTAGGTCTTGGCATGTAACCTTGTAAACCAGGAAAGTAGGAAAAAATAAAGGTAAAAAGAGAGAAACATGATAGAAAGCTAAACGAAAATGAAACAGGAGATAAAGAAAGGGGTGGAGAACATAAAAAATAAAAATATTTTTCTGTGCCTTTGTGCCTAACACTTTGCAAACCATGGAACCGCCCTGGTATTTCCTTATCTTTTGTTATCACGGAGAGCTGGCCAAAATTTCCTTTTCTGTGGGAAAATTTTCTCAACAGGCTGATGAGGTTCTTTGGTGGTGTGGGTTGTTTTTTTTTTTTTTTTCTTGTGTTGCAGGGTAATGGTATGCAGATGAAATTTTTACTTTATTATAGGACATTGTCAAAACAAATTTTCAGGTAGACTTCACGCTTGTAGAGATTAGTTCAGTTGTCTGTTTTATTTAGGACTTAGCTACAAACTTTCTTTTCTAGATTACTTAGAATTAAATCAGTTGTGTTTTCCACTTAAATTTAAGACATCTGATGACATATGAGAGGCTTAATTTGATTTAAAATTAATTTTTTTTTCAAAGCATCTCTACTGCCAAAGTTCATTCCTTCATGCTGATTATTTTCTCTTGCTGTTCACTTTCTAGTCTTTAGTATACCTTTATCATTTATATTGGTTCATCCTTTCTGTCTTCTTGCATTATCTATTTTTTAAATAATTATTTTTTCATCTTAAACTCTTGCTCCATGGATTTGACTCGTATGGGCTACAATAGTAATAATGGTATCTTGTCTGCTCTGAGAAACTGATTATAAGGAAACTTCTCTTCTTTTCCATTTGTCATGAAAAATTAGGAAGGGCAAGCACACGAATACATGGAGTAAGTTATATAAAAGCTGTTGTTGTTTGCTTTGCTTCACTACCAAACACCAGAAAATACAGACTTAAATTTGCTGGTTGTGCAGCATCCAAAAATACTTGTAAGAAATAGCCTCATAAATTTTGGTCAAGACCTGACTAATGAGCTGATAAGCATTTGGTGTACTCTGTTTGCTTTTCTGACCTTTTTCTTTGGTTTTTTTTTCAGCGATGAGGGACTAACACTGAGTGAGAGGGAGTAATATTGAGTGATACGGAGCATTGCTATTTCTGCTGAAGGTGTAAGTCACCTTTTTGAAGAGTAACAGAACACATCACAGTTAATGTGGTGGCTATGGGCTCTGCTTTCAGTCCTGCTCCCAAAGCCCTCTCTTGTGGCTGATCTGGCGCATGGGCTTTTGTCAGTGACCTGTACATTCAGAGGTACAGAGTGCATATGCAGCCCTGCTAAGAGTGAAGCTGCATAAGTCCTACCTGATACCGTTCACCAGGAAGCTGATTAGTCTGGTATTGTTTTTTGTAAGGCAAGGCACAAGGTGATATTTGTACTTTTCTGGAAAGTTGTTAATTTAAATGTGTAAACAAAAACAGAGAGGCATCATTACCTGCTTTCTGGATGACTATGCTCAGCAAATTGTTGGGAAATTCAGAAAGACAAGTATTTTAAGAGACTTATTACTTGGCATAATCCTTACATGAGTGGAAACTATTGTTTTGCAATAGAAGTTGGTGTTTCTTATGACTGAACTTCAATATATCGAAAACCAAAGAGAAAGAAAGTGAAAAGTGGGTATGACCTACCCAAACTCATGTCCTGTATCCAACGTGCTCTGCTTTACAGGGAAGTTTATATATTTAATACAGACTCAGGAGCACTTTGGGTGGTAGGAATGAGGTGGGTCCCTCTTTATAGTAGTAGTTCTTCTTGTTCAATATTCTTCTTATGCTGCAGGTAAAAAAAAAAAACTTCCCAAAACTGTTATTTTCCTTTTTCTTATGGGAAGCAAGAGATTTGTGGGAAAAGGGAAACACTGTACCTAGGAGGACCCTGGAAACTACTGACCCAACAGCATCACCTCTGTGCCTGTCTAGATCATGGAACATCTCCTCCTAGAATCTCTGCTAAGGCACATGGAGAACAGGGAGGTGATTTGGGACAGCCAAGAGCAACTCCTGCCTGAACAACCTGGCCGTCTGTTACAGAGTGGCTGCATCAGTGGACAAGGGGAGGAATGCAGATGTCACTTATCTGGCCTTCTGTGAAGCCCTTGATACAGTCCCCCACAACACCCTTCTGTCTGTATTGGAGAGAGAGAGGGATTTGGTGGAGAGATTGTTTGGTGGTTAGGGAATTGCTTGGATGGTTGCATGGAGAGGGTAGTGGTCATAGTTTATGTCCAGAGGGAGATTGGGGACAAGTGACATGCCTTAGAGATTTTTGCTTGGACAAGTTCTGCTTAGTGTCTTCATCAATGACACAAAGGGATCGAGGGCACCCTCAGCTGATCTGCAGATGACACCAAGCTGAGTGGTGCAGTTGACACACCTAAAGCATGGGATGCTGTCCAGAGGGACCTGGACAAGCTCAAGAAGTGGGCCCATGGGAATCTCAGTAGATTTAAAAAGGCAAAGTGCAAGGTGCTGCACCTGGACTGGGGCAACCCCCCAGTATTAACATAAGATAAGAAACTAGAGCAGCCCTGCCAAGAAGGAATTGGAGATACTGGTGGGTGAGAGGCTGGACATGACCCAGCCATGGGCACTCCCAGCCCAGAAAGCCAAACGTGTCCTGGGCTGCATCCAGAGCAGGGTGGGCAGCAGGGCCAGGGAGGGGATTCTGCCCCTCTGCTCTGCTCTGGTGAGACCCCAGCTGCAGTGCTGCATCCAGCTAGAAGGACATGTACCTGTTGGAGCAGGTTCAGAGAAAGGCCATGAAAATGATGAGTGACTGAAACACCTCTCCTATGAGGACAAGCTTAGAGAGTTGGGGTTATTCAACCTGAGAAGGCTCTAGGTTTCAATATTTAAAGGAAGGCAATAAGGACAAATTCTGAGAAGGAACTGTTGTGATAGGATGAGAGATAATGGTTTTAAATAAAAAGAGGATATATTTAGATTAGAAGTAAGGAAGAAATTCTTTACTATGAGGGTGGTGAGGCATAGGAACACCTTTTCCAGAGAGATCAGCGATCATCCCTGGGAACACTCAAGGTCAGATTCAGTGGGGCTCTGACCAACCCCATCTAATTGAAGATATCACTGTTCACTGCAGGAAGGTTGAACTAAGATTATCTTTAAGGCCCTTTTCAACCCAAGCCATTCTATGACCCCATGTTATTAGTATGAGAAAAAAAATCTTTTCACCTGGGAATTGAGTGTATGCCAAATGTTGCCATCAAATAAAGTGTTAAATTTCTTATTTGATGTGTTTTAGTGAGATTTTGTCAGTGCTCAGAAAAATGCAATTGGAAATTAGTAACTGCGTTTCCATTGGCAACTGAAATTTCTGAATTTTACATTGCTTCAAACTCCTAAGCAGATGTTTCTTCAAGTTTGGGAACATGATGGCCACAGTAACTGGGATGTAAATTCTGTTTAAATAGAAAACCAAAAAAAGTTGTGGTGGGTTTTTTTGTGTGTGGTTTTGTTTGTTTGGGGGTTTTTTGTTTGGGTAAATTTATGAAGCATTTTAGAAATCTGATTTTTAAATAGCTAAGTTTAAGAAAAGTCTTGTTGCTTCTTATATAAGAAATTTTTAATGTGTCAGGACTTGGAGTACTTCGCAAAGAGTTCTTTACCATTGTTTCAGTTCTATACCTACAGACAGTAGAGTGTGGTTAGTGAGAGTTGTAGTGGCTTTAGTGCTGAGGTTAATCAGCAACTCACAGTAGGGAAAACAGGTGAAACCTTGACTTTCAGTCCAGTTCTCTCATTGGCTACACTGTAAACGAAAAAAAAGGGAAAATTAGCAAATGTCAGGAGTAATGCAAGACCTGATAGGAATGTACATGGAACTGTAAATCACTTTTGGTGCTCTTTCTGCTGTGTGACAGGAAAGAGGAATATGGCTTGTATGGAAATACCTCTAGAAGACAATTAAGAAAAAAGGGTTGTGTGCTAGAAAGGAAGCATGGGTATTAATAGTTAGAGATGACATTGTTCTGTAGGCTTTCAATGCCTGATAGTGGGAGTACGTAATCTCAGCAGTGGTTTACTGATGTTTTGTGCCCCTCTGCTTGAAAACATATGGTATGTTTCAGCCTTAGCTCTGAATTTCCTTGAATTGTTTTCTGTTGCTGCCTAAACTCTTTGAAATGTAGGGTGTGGACAAAGAGGAGGTTGATTCAAAGTCTGTGAAATTTTTAGAACCTGCTCAAGATATTGATCGGGCAGAGTGAAACCCAGACACAGGGTTGAACTTGACAGGTTTTTAGGTGAGTGATGGTGAAGTGAAATGTGTCTAGGAGACATAATTAAGGAGAAAGTGTATGGATGCAATCCCCAAGAAATGGTGGTTCAGCTACTTGCCCTGGCCTCTTGTCAGGGGGACAGTAAGTGCTGTGCCTATTGGTTGATCTCTGAATCAAAAGCAGTATTTTGGGATGCTTTAAATGAGATCAAGTCTTCCAAACCAATGCTTTTAGTGTGTTACTGAGATGATATGTCAGAATGCTAACTAATTGATTAGTTTATAAAATCCTTGTCAACTGACTAGAAAGTAATATGATTGGCAGCAAGAACTTTCTAATATGGAAAATTTTCATCTCTTTTCCTGCTCTAAACCAAAGTTCGGAAAAATTATTGCCCTCTTTGCCTCAGCTTGCCGTCACTTAACAAAATACATAAATATGGCTGCCAAATGAACTGCATGAAATTTCTGTTTATCAGTTCAATCAGCTGTAGTCTGTGGTATACTCTGTCGTTTGCATGCTATTTTTGTTTCTGAAGTAACTGGTGACTATGTCTGTGTTTGTCAAGAAACATTCCTTCCGAACTGGCAAAAAAATGCCAACCACGTAGAAGAAGTACACACCTTAACTCATACTTCTGACATTCATAATCTGATTTCTCCTGCCTTTGCTACGGAAGTGCAGATTTCAGACTCCTTACAGAACTCAGTGTTCATTTGTGTTAAATCTTCATAAGGTGGACACGAGTGTATTTCCCCTCCCCCCACCTCTGGCTGGTCAGGTATTTATCAATGCGAGGTGTTCAAAATTCAGGGCAGTTTTTAAAGAAAGTAGATGTTAATTGCAGTAGTGATAACTTATCAGTGGTGGAACTGTGCAGCAGCTATGCTATTCACCCTTCTGTTTGGTACAAAACCCTCATACCACATCTCCCAACGCCTGTCTGAACACCTCCGCGCCCATGTGTCTGTGCTGAATCACCCTCCTCCAGTGAGGTATGNAATTTTACATTGCTTCAAACTCCTAAGCAGATGTTTCTTCAAGTTTGGGAACATGATGGCCACAGTAACTGGGATGTAAATTCTGTTTAAATAGAAAACCAAAAAAAGTTGTGGTGGGTTTTTTTGTGTGTGGTTTTGTTTGTTTGGGGGTTTTTTGTTTGGGTAAATTTATGAAGCATTTTAGAAATCTGATTTTTAAATAGCTAAGTTTAAGAAAAGTCTTGTTGCTTCTTATATAAGAAATTTTTAATGTGTCAGGACTTGGAGTACTTCGCAAAGAGTTCTTTACCATTGTTTCAGTTCTATACCTACAGACAGTAGAGTGTGGTTAGTGAGAGTTGTAGTGGCTTTAGTGCTGAGGTTAATCAGCAACTCACAGTAGGGAAAACAGGTGAAACCTTGACTTTCAGTCCAGTTCTCTCATTGGCTACACTGTAAATGAAAAAAAAGGGAAAATTAGCAAATGTCAGGAGTAATGCAAGACCTGATAGGAATGTACATGGAACTGTAAATCACTTTTGGTGCTCTTTCTGCTGTGTGACAGGAAAGAGGAATATGGCTTGTATGGAAATACCTCTAGAAGACAATTAAGAAAAAAAGGGTTGTGTGCTAGAAAGGAAGCATGGGTATTAATAGTTAGAGATGACATTGTTCTGTAGTCTTTCAATGCCTGATAGTGGGAGTACGTAATCTCAGCAGTGGTTTACTGATGTTTTGTGCCCCTCTGCTTGAAAACATATGGTATGTTTCAGCCTTAGCTCTGAATTTCCTTGAATTGTTTTCTGTTGCTGCCTAAACTCTTTGAAATGTAGGGTGTGGACAAAGAGGAGGTTGATTCAAAGTCTGTGAAATTTTTAGAACCTGCTCAAGATATTGATCGGGCAGAGTGAAACCCAGACACAGGGTTGAACTTGACAGGTTTTTAGGTGAGTGATGGTGAAGTGAAATGTGTCTAGGAGACATAAGTAAGGAGAAAGTGTATGGATGCAAACCCCAAGAAATGGTGGTTCAGCTACTTGCCCTGGCCTCTTGTCAGGGGGACAGTAAGTGCTGTGCCTATTGGTTGATCTCTGAATCAAAAGCAGTATTTTGGGATGCTTTAAATGAGATCAAGTCTTCCAAACCAATGCTTTTAGTGTGTTACTGAGATGATATGTCAGAATGCTAACTAATTGATTAGTTTATAAAATCCTTGTCAACTGACTAGAAAGTAATATGATTGGCAGCAAGAACTTTCTAATATGGAAAATTTTCATCTCTTTTCCTGCTCTAAACCAAAGTTCGGAAAAATTATTGCCCTCTTTGCCTCAGCTTGCCGTCACTTAACAAAATACATAAATATGGCTGCCAAATGAACTGCATGAAATTTCTGTTTATCAGTTCAATCAGCTGTAGTCTGTGGTATACTCTGTCGTTTGCATGCTATTTTTGTTTCTGAAGTAACTGGTGACTATGTCTGTGTTTGTCAAGAAACATTCCTTCCGAACTGGCAAAAAAATGCCAACCACGTAGAAGAAGTACACACCTTAACTCATACTTCTGACATTCATAATCTGATTTCTCCTGCCTTTGCTACGGAAGTGCAGATTTCAGACTCCTTACAGAACTCAGTGTTCATTTGTGTTAAATCTCCATAAGGTGGACACGAGTGTATTTCCCCTCCCCCCACCTCTGGCTGGTCAGGTATTTATCAATGCGAGGTGTTCAAAATTCAGGGCAGTTTTTAAAGAAAGTAGATGTTAATTGCAGTAGTGATAACTTATCAGTGGTGGAACTGTGCAGCAGCTATGCTATTCACCCTTCTGTTTGGTACAAAACCCTCATACCACATCTCCCAACGCCTGTCTGAACACCTCCGCGCCCATGTGTCTGTGCTGAATCACCCTCCTCCAGTAAGGTATGTGAAAGAGCTATTAACAACAACACCAACAACCAGTGCTGCCAAAAGCTTGCTGTCTGCATGGCAGGAGGATGGGGAGGGGCATGGGGAAGCCTGGCACTGGGGCAGGCGTTCAGTGGGCTCCAAGGCAGGTCATCTCCAAACCAATTCATGGATCCAGCATGCTGGGAAAGCTTCTCAACAGCATAGGATAAGCCCACATAGGGCAGGAAGGATTAGATGCAGTACTAGGATGCTATTCCTGTTAAGAAACAGGAGATGCCTGGCTCTTAAAGGAAGCAAAGTTAGAGGAAACTTCTAAATGGTCTCTTAAGAAGACTGAAATACTAAATAATTGTCCAAAAATCATAAGGCTACATGAATTGAGCATCTAAGGCTTTGTTTCAAGTCCTGTGTATGAAGAAACTGAATTTCACCTATATCAAGTTGTTAACCTTTGTGAGCAAAACAAAAAACCCTTATGTATACAAATAAAAAAAAGGAACGGGGAGGGGTAGAGGAGGAAAGCAAGCTCTGCCAGAACTGCGTTTCAAGAACAAGAGGTCTTTACTTCTTTTATTACTCATTAGGCTTCAGGGGAGTTTCACCTTTAAGTGGATTACTGTCATTCCAGTTCTGTGTAGAGGGGTGACTTAGCACTGGAGTATTTAGCACACTTTGCTTGCAGAGTGTGTTTTGCATAAACTGTTAGGGGTGTAAAGCATATCACTTGAATTTCTGTATTTTTTTTTTCCCTTGACTTTGATTGGAATGCAACTAATTGGTGGGAAAGTTAAGGCATGTCTAAACAAGGAAATAGCCTAGGCTAGTTCTTCCATACTGGCTTTCCAAACCTATACTTTCCTTACAGTATGAATGCCTGTGAGTGGATGACCTCTGTTAACGAGGCTTGTCTGCCAACATGCTGTACTTTTGCCCTTCTCCATTCCTGATGGCCTTATTTGGTAGCAGTGACATCCCAGAAACACACCTGCAGTTTACAACCTGATATTCGCTCTCTTATCAATAAAAGGCTCATTTGGTACACATTGTTGCTGTGACATATGTCTGTAATGTCACAGTGAAGGTTATGCTGTAGCACAGTTAGAGATATGAGCCTGGGAGGCATTTTGAGTCATTGAAGACAGTTGGTCCTTTCTTATGCTAAACACCTTAAAAGCTGTCAATTTAGAAGTCCTGTTTAAAAATTAATTTCTCTTGTGTGTTTTCCTTAATTCAGTTGCTCCCATTGTGAAGAAACTGTGGAGCTCAGTGCTGCAAGAGGTTGCAGGCAATGAGGTGGGCTGAGCAGAGGTGTCTTCTGCTGGCCATTACACATGGTGGTGGGCAGTGCCAGGACCTGAATAACAACTTTTGGGGAAGATACTTCAATACACACCTTGGTCTTACAGAGATCCGTAACCAGCTGCAGTCACTGCAGATGGAATTGGGGTTTGGGAGACAGATGGACCTTTTTGTCTGAAACGAGAATGATTCTTTCCCTAAGGCTGCTTCAAAATGTGGTTTCCATAGTGGTTGCAGTGGTGAAGGGGAATGCTCCTCCTCTTCCTGGTTGATCTAAAAATGCATCAATCTAGTTATTGATATGGGCAGCACCAAGGTAACTGCAAGTTTCATCTCTGCATTCTCACAGCAGGAGCACCTGCTTTCTGAGAGGAAAGCTGGCAGTGAATCATTAAAGATTTAGTATCTGTAATCATGCATAGAGCTGGGGCAGGGAATCCCTGTGTCAAGGATCACAGTAATTTATTGTTTTACTTGGTGTGGAAAAGCAATGAAGGGCGCGCAGAGGGGAGTGGCAAAGCAATTAATGCAGTTTCTGATCTTTGGCCAACACAGTGCTCGATGCACTCTGTTATAGGTGGGATGATTTACTCAACAGAAGCCCTAAGGTCACTCTAGAGTCAAATTATGTCTGCAGAATGATTGTTTTAATTACTGTTTTTAGTTTGGGGCTCAAAAAGGGAGGAAAAGAGCCGTTTAGGTATTCTATCCACTCCTCCTTCTGCATTTGGTTCAAGGTTGAAACTGTTGGCCTTCAGAGAAGTACAGAGAGCTGTAGAAGTTGGGATCACACACTACAGATGGGATGGGTGGGTAATGGGCACTGAACATCCTGACATTCAAGGCCAAGGTGATAATGGGGAGTTCCTGGCTCCCAGGCCTGTGGTCAGACCACAGGGTTTGTGTTCAGCCCTGTTCCCTCCTATCCTCTCACCCCCTCTGCCCCTACCTGCACCCACAGCCAGAGCTAATAACCGAAACGTACCTCTGAGGAAGAGCAAGTCACCCAACTTGTTCAACGAGCTCCTGCTGTAGGTTCTTTCCTTTTACCCCACCTCTGAATATAAACAATGCGTAGCTGTGCAGTGATGCTGCTGCCAAATGCAGCTCTGAATTCTGCATTAAACTGATTTGAGGCAACTTGAGTGGACAGTATAATGCTGTGTCTAAGAAAAATATTTTCTGCTTTGAAAAAACACCAGTTTTTTTAATGGAAACTGCCCTTACTTAAGGGAATGAGGATGCCAATAAAGAGGGTTTGTCATGAATGCAGAGATGGAGGCAGTGTAAGCTTTCAAGATGACTAAATGTCTTGATAAATGCAGTACTAAGGAAAAGTGCCTGTTAAGTGTGATCTACTCAAATGCTTTTCAGAATTTTGTAGCCAAAAAAAATGCCTCAATCTCTCTTCTTAAAATGTCAAAGTTTTTGTTGCTAGGCACTATAGATACTTGGTGGCTTTTGTCATCTTTTTAAAAATTTTAATTTTTTTTTTTTTTTTTTTTAGTTTTAAAAATTATTTTAATTTTCTTTTTATTTTTGAAAGCCTGGAAACTGAAAATAACTTCTAGCACCAAATCATGGTCTGGATGATGATGTAATACTTAGGACAAATATACTTCATGGTCTTGCAAGCATAGGGTTACCATCCCCTTCATACTCTCCAAAACCCACCCAAGCACCCTCCTCCCCCAACTCTCCCCTCCAAACTAGAGCTTGAATAGCAGTTGAAATAAGGAGTTTGACCAAAACAGTGGGTATTTGTATCAGAATAGGAGACAGCCTGGAGTATTGTCATTTATTGGCTGATACACCCAGGATAACAGAGAAACACCATGTTAATGAAATTGTTTTTCTCCCTGTTGCCAAGTGATTTGAAAGATGTGCCATAACTTGTATGCATATGAGATTTCATTGTGTTTTGGTGCATACGCAAGGCTTCAAAGAAACAGTTAACTAGGGAGAAGACCAGGCTTACCACACAGCATGACTGCACCCTAAAGAAAGCAAATGTATTTACACACTTGTTTAAATTAATATTCCAGTCCCACCCAGATAATAATGATAATGAGGGATTTTTTAAAATAAAATTGCAGCTCTATTACGCAAGCTGAATTTAGTGTGATGTCGCATTGCACATAAGTAGTCAAAATAAGATGGTATTTACATGCTCTTATGGTGAGACCTCTTTTAATTAACTTATACTGTAGGCATTTTTAAAATGCTTTTTCTGTTTTACACACTTCACACTCTCTGTCCCTGCTCAGGTAGGTGGCTTTGGGGTTTTTGTCCTATTTAAGGTCAACCTTTTCTTGATCCTTTTTGCATCTTTTGCCTTTTCTCTTGCTTTCCTGTTGCTCATGCAAAGTTATTTTTTCTGGTCGAGAAGTGCTCTTTTTCCTCGGTTTTTTAGGTGTTGAGCAACCTCTGTACTTCCCCACTACCAGTACCTCACCAGCACTCTCTGTCTTCCTTTTCAAGTTCTTGCCAAGGTGACATACATTAGGAGCTGATCACAGGTGTGAAACCGAACCACTGCCCACTGCCTGGATTTTGGTGTTTTTTTTTTTTTTAAAGTTGCTCTTCAGAATTTATTTTTTAAAGGAAGGTGTCCATATTCTTGTGTTTCCCCATAGAATGACAGGCTTCTTTCTTCTTTGTGGTCTGGAGGATAGTGATAGGGATGAGGAGCCCTGCAGCACCAGTGGCCCTGTTCTTCTTACCTCACATTCACCTCCTCTGGCACAGCCTCCCTGGCCTAGGAGCAGGAGCAGCACTGAGGACCAGCAAGTGAAGGAGAGGAAAGACTCAGCTCTTTCCTCTCTTCAAGTCCATGGAGTTGCAGGAACGAGAGGCAGTCCTGCTCTGCTTGCATGCTGGAGGGAGGGTGTGGACCACAGTCTCATCTTCAGTGTAGTGATGTCGTCTTGGCTCCTTCAAAGCACTGGTTAGAGGGAAATGCTTTAACAACAGGCAGAGGGAAGGGTTTGTGTCTAGTGATGCCCTGTGAGGACCAGAAAGTCAGTTACAGAGCTGAAAGGGTTCTGTGTTGTTTGCCTTTTCCCTGAACAGCAGTATTTAAAAGCCTGCTTGTGGATGACCTGCTTCCCACTGGCAGCTCCGTCTCTCCCATATTATGACTTTGTAGAGCTTTTGGGTGTGGTTCACTTTGAAGTTTGAGGCAAAAATGGAATACTAAAGGGTAATAGCTCTATCTAGTCAGTGTTATATGTCATGCATTTAATGTAAGTCTGTACAGCATGTGGAAAACTCAAGCCATGCTAGGACCATTTGAAATGCTCTGCTGTTCCATCATGCACACCATTTGGGGAAAAAAACCAGCCCTTCCCACTGTCTCATTCCAACCTCCCCACCCCCTCTCCCCAAAACACTTAGAAGTAGTAACAGCATACCAGAAATGAATTAAACTTGAATTTTGTGGTTTAGACTTCAGGCTTGATTTTTGTTGTCATTTAAAACCTGTAATTCTATGATGCTAATTCCAACTTCAGATGCTCAGGGAAATGCAGTGATTGAGTTCTGTTAACAACATGAACAAAAATTAACTAGATGATTTTATCTCTGTGAGTTTGAGAGCTTTCTCTAATAATGGTCAGAACCTTATGTTTTCTGCAAAAATGTATTTGATCTGCCTGATGAAATTTGCTTTCGAAATGAGCAGCTGTTCTCATCCCTTCTGGTTTTACTTCTCTTGTGCTGATAAGTGGCACCAGTATTGCCTCTCATGATCCACTTTATTGACATAATGGAATAAAATTTTCCAGTTTCCATTGTCTTAAGTCCCTCGTCTTCCTTTATCCTCATAATCCTTTTTCTCTGCTAATTTTATTCTTTCTGAAATTTAAATGGCCTGCTCTTGTTTACAGAGATTGGGAACACCTTGGTAGCAGAGGAGGGTGGTGGACACAAGTATGAACTTTCTTCTCTTAAACACATCTTGTCAATTACTTTTGTCACCTGGAGATAGGTCTGGTGTGTTGTGCTTCTCCAGGATTTTGAGGTCTGGATGTTTAAAAAGAACCATTTTTGTGAAGTGTGATGAGATTCAGATTGCAGTGTGTCCTTTGAAGCCGCAATGGCAATGACCATTAGTCTTGTTAAAGTACAGTTACACTGGTAAAAGGAATAGTATAATGGTTTCTATATTTGAGTGCATTAATCACTGAAAATGTTCCTGTTCACATTTCTAATGATAAATTTAATTGCAAGGTTGATAACTTGTCATTTTTTTTCAACTTATTTCTGTGGTGCTATTTAAAATTCATCTTCCCATTCACTATTCTGGTAGAGTTTAAAATGGCTGCTAGCTATTTTGAGACCTGTGGTTTTGCTGATTAACTATGATGATTAGGGATGGTCAAGAATAACTTGGCAAGGACAGTATTTAGAAGTGTTGATTTGTTTAAATGATACCTTTTGGTGTCAATATCCAAACCTGATAAATAGTCTATTGGGTGTGTCACTTCTTGATGTTGTGAAGGTCATTTCCAGGCACTGACTGCCAAACAGCTGATGTTGGAGCAGTAACCTGTGAGATGGCAGGCACGATCAAACTTCTGCCTTGGGACCTGAGGGAAGGGAGATTTTGAACTGTGTTTTATCCCGCACATGTGCACTGTAACTAACGGTGTTCTGCCTTCCATGTTATCTCTCCCTGCCTCTGACCCCATTCCTGACAGTCTTGATCCCTGTCAGCTGTGATGTTCTCAGGGGCTGTAAGTCCTATTTATCAGGAGACTGATGTTAGATAGGTTTAATTGCTGAAACACCTTCAAAATTAATCCTCTCATGTGCCAGCAGTTTGGTGGTTGTGCAGCCAAGCATCCACTGATGAGCAACTCCTCTGCTTTGTTTTTGTTGCTCTCAAGGTGTAGATGACATCTGTTTTTCTAAATCTGACTCTTCCTTGTTCACCTGCACAATGTGCTCATTTGCTGCACTGTGGTTGACATAACCCATTGGTCTGGGAGTTTGCTCTGAGTTGTGGTGACTCGTCAGACCGATCAGACCATGTTGCCTTCACTGGTGTTGGTATCTCTTCAGTTAACTAACTTGGAGTTACTTATTCTTTCTGCTCTGCTGCTTTCTTCTTGTGCCTTACTTGTCAGTTTTTTAGACTCCCTAGTCCCCTGAACACTGACCTGATGGTTGTTTAGCAAGTAGTTCCTCTTCTTGCAATGGGACTGTGGCCTGTGGCTTCTTCCATGCAGAGTAAATGATGGACTTTTCAAGTCCTTGCTGTTTTGGTACTAATGTGACACTCACATATTAATTGAATGAAGTTGACACATCCAGCCAGCTTTCCCCATATTGCATGGAAAGGAAAAATAAATGCCCCTTCTGAGGCTGCATCTCACAGAATGAAGCTCTTCCCTGGGCATATGCGCAGGCAGCCCCCTGGGCGCTGCAGGGGCCAGTGCCGGGGCAGAGGTGAGGTTGCCTGTCCTCCACCCTTCCCAGCTTCCTGCTCTCATCTGCCATCACACGGTGTCCCCCATGTTTGCCATCGTGCAGCAGAGCAGCCCCCATCACTGCATCAGGCCCTGGGGCATAAGCTTCACCATAGGGGACACCTGGGATCTTTCAGATGTGGTAACGCAGAGCCCGCAGCCTGCATGGGGAATACCTTACTCAAATATTTTCCTTGAATTAAGCCATGTTTACAGACTGATAAGAAATACTAGAATCCCAGAGACTTTCAAAACAGAAGGTTGTGGGGATTCTTGGGTTTGTTTTACTTTCTATATTAGAAGCAGCTGTTATTTTCTTTGTAGATTGTTTTTTTTAAATGAATTTTAAATGAAGGAATAACTGTTACATCCAGTGATTATGTGTTAAAAAAAAAAGGTTAAAGCTTATTAAATTGCTAAAGCAGAGCTTCTCTATACTGTGAAATTCTGATACCAGCACCTTGACTTACAAACCCTTAATGACAAGGCTGTGTTTAGCTTATGAATTAAGTAACTTCGTGTACCTTTTCCTTTGGCTTGCAGCTGAAGGAAGCAAGTGCGCAAGAGGGCACATTCTTTTGTTGTTGATAGCATTCCGCCTTAACGAGAAGGAATTTCTTGCCTATTGCCCACTGTTTATGAAGTGGAAAGAGATCACAAGTTGCATAATCTCTCTATATATCATTAGATTTATTCTTTTTTACCATTTCTCTCACGGGTCGGTCGATCCCGCAGCAGGTGCAGAGAGTGGGTGCTGCACCCCTATTTTGTTACAGATCGGTGTGAAGCTGGGTGGAGGGGGGGCTGTGGGAAGGGGAGGAACTCGAAGGAGGGAAACCACCCCCAAGTGAGGCAGCAGCAGCTCTGAATACAGTTCGGTTTCTGTCTCTCCGGAGCTTTGCTCAGCAACCAAACCCAGACTCCAGGTGCAGTATTCCCTCATCAGTCTGTGAGCATAGAAACGGAGCGTCCCTCCTCTTCTTCCTCCCCTGCCAAGAGTTTCTGGGTGGTGAATGTCAGTAGCTGGAGTTATTTTTAAAGGCAAGAGGTGAGGCTTGTCGTGCAAAGCTAGGAAGAGGGCGTTTGTTTGCTGAGCAGAGCTGACATCAAAGTGCAGATTGCTGCCTACTGGCTCACCGTTGCCTTATGCCAGGTAATCTTTAACATACCCCTCAGTCCCTGAGACCGCAGCCCAGCCTGCCTGTGCGCATGAGAAACCAGCAGCGTTTATGATCCAGAAGATTGCTTTTCCAGCATTATTTACGTGAGCTGGACTTTGACATTTAAAGGCTCGCACTAATCATCTTGCAAAACCTGCTTAGTGCTCTTAACTGAGCAGCTGCTTTCTACTTCTCTTTGCAGGATAATATAAATGTTTTTCTGAAAGCGTGTGAAAACATTGGACTGAAAGAAGCTCAGCTTTTTCACCCAGGAGATCTTCAGGATTTGTCCAATCGAGTTACAGTCAAGTGAGTTTTGTGGTTTTGTTTTCTCCTTTCCCTTCTCCCTCTAAGCTCTTTTACGGTCTATTATTTTTTTAATGTTTGCATATGGAAAAATCTTCTTTTACTCTGGTATAAGCAGTTCTGAATACTGTGGTTTAACAAGGTTTAAGCCTTGTTAAAGCTAGTGGATGAGACTTAGAGAAAGGTAATTTAAAAAATGAAGTATTATTATAATACTTACCTTACAAGCAAACTAATTGTTAATGAATATTTACAACATTTAATATGAGATGGAAACTGTTCAGCTTATTTTAGACTTAGAGTAAAATTGTTAAATGATATCAAAAGCATCACTTCTCTTTATGATTTCTGATTACTGATGTAAATCTAAAAGGCTGAGGTGGTACTTTTGATACTTATCCAAATGGATTTGAGGCTTAGGTATAGTGTTCCTAAAGGACTGCTGGTCTTGCCACTCCAAGTCTTAATCAGATGTTTGTCTCTGAGTGTCACATCCCCTGTCAAGGGCTATATGTGTGTGTGTGAGAGGAGAAATTAAGTACTGATGTGCACAAAGGGTAGTTGGCAGGTTTATGGAGATGGGAGTTTTCCTGTGAAGAGTGACTAGGTTCCGAAATATATTCGGTGTATTTTCATATTTCAGGACTGCTGTGTGTCCTAATAAGAATTTCATTACCAATTTCTGAAAGAAAAAGGTGAAACTTTACTGTATAGACAGGTGCTTTAAGATAAATGAGTCAAGGCAAAAATCATCCTGGGGCATCTTCATTTGTTACAGTATGAACTGTTTTTATTATATTGGGACAAAGGGTGAATTTATTGTCTCCAAATAAAACAAAAAACAACAAAAACAAAAACAAACAAACAAAACCCCCAACAACAACAACCCAAAAAACCAACCAACCAAAAAACTTTAATGGGTTTTGCTGGAAACCTGTCAAGTTAAATGTGAAGGATTGATTCCTGTCTTAAATTACCAGTTTTATCTAAGAGGAACAGGCAGTAATCCTTCTGTAAATACAAGGAAAAAAATATTGTGAAATGACATGTAACTGCTTTAATTAGAAAGAAATCTCTTGTAGGTGGATCGGGTGCTAGCCTGTTGACATGGTCTCTGCCTGGTTTCAGAATGAAAGCTCATACTGTTTTGAGGTCTAATATGTGATATGGCAATGTGTTTTCCAGTCTTTGACTCATACCCGAAACGTAATTTCTCACTAATCTGGAGTTTAGGGACTTGGCACCCTTCCAGGATGCTGGTATTCTCTCTGCTGGCTCCTACCTCACGCCAAAAGCCGGAGGGTTGGTAACGTCTGCCGCGCTGAAATGATCCACAAAGCCCTGGCAAAAGTTATTTTGGTGGAGGTTTGCTCCACGGGTATGGCTGGGAAGGGTTGGAGGCAGTCGGGAGCTGGTGTTGAGCGGCGTCAATAGCGACAAGCTGGAACCCCGGGCAGGTCAAGATAGCAAACTGTTGTGCAAGGTATGTTGTCCAACTCGCCCCGACGGTAATCCGCGGCACCCAGGCGAGGTCAGCCGTGGCGTTCACCCTGTGGAGCCGTAACCGAGGCTCTTCTGGGTCCTTTCAGCACCGACAGTTCCCTTCCCGGCTCCGTGAGCAGAGAGAGAGGCTGGAATTTGAAGCTGTCACGTGGCAACGGGGTTTTTACATCATACCTTCTCAGCAATGGTTTAATTAGTGTTTTTCAAAAAAAAGCAGGTTTAACTATTGAGTACCTCTTAGGGACAGCAATGCGGGGGGTCTGGGTTAGAGTCAAAAGAGCTGCCAGCCATGCAGCCATGTTCTTGTAATTTGTTTCAGTATGAGTTTGCTTCTCCACATGTTATATATCATATGACAGTCCCACAGTGTGTATTAAATGCTTACAGAGTAATTCAAAACTTCTGTATGTAAGCATGCTGTACAGTGGTGTCCTAACTGTACTAGCACTTTTGATGTATTTAGGAGGTTGGAGAGAGTTGGGAGGGAAGATTTATTGCAAGAACTGAAGGAAATAAGTTACAAGAAGATAACTCTCTCCATTGAAAAGTTAATTATAGAAATAATTTTATTACCCAGAGGGCAAGCTATTCTTCAGAGGATTTTCAGAGAGATTTATATTTGTGTCGGGGAGAAATGCTGTCTTGATAAAGATTTTTATCTGATATGTCTTTTTATTATTTAATAGAAATAAGTAATTTCATACATTCAAGATGAATTACAAGTGTCTTCAAAACTTGTAGGATGCCAGGCCTCAGAAACGGGGTACTGTTTCATGTCTTGCTTTTCTGTTATCCTCTGTTAACTCTAGCTTCATAATTACAAGTAAATAATTTCTTGTCACAAAGAAGGAAGACTCTTCATCTGCTGACATACTTAAAAGATTGCATTAAACTTTTGGATTTCTAACATTCTTAAGCAAATTCATTTTGCTGCTATCACCTGAGGCTAGTTGCCCACATCTTAAAGCAGCTGTGATATGTTGTATGTGCAGCATATAATGTGGGACAATATTAACATTTGCCTGAAGCAGTGTGTATTTTGACACTGCAAAGAGGACTCCTGTGTGCTGTTGCACCACTGTTAGCACATGTTTTTTGTCTACCCAAAATAGATTAAATAAACTGTTGCTTAGAAAAGTCAGCTTAACAGGCTGGGATAGAAGAGAACAGGGTGCTGGTAGGACACATGCATGTATTGTCAGGCATGACAAGGTGCTTTGTTTGCCTTGGATGTGGCAAATTTGTCAGGGGAAGGCACCATTAAAAGGGTGGGTCTGTTTCTGCTGCTAAGGAGGACACAAGAGTTGTCGTCTTATGTAAGAGCAGAACCAGTCTTTCACACTGTCTGGGAGGTTGCATCTCTGTCCCTGTCACACTTGTTCAATTGATCTGACACCTCTGGTGTTGGGCAGGTCCTCAGGAGGAGCACCTACCCTTCGAGGTGGGTGAGCTCTGTGGTGTTCCATGTGCTACTCCTGCCTCTGCTGCCTGGCAGAGGTGGTATCTCCTTTTTACCTCGTGGGAAGTCATACACCCTCAGGCTGTTGGCATCTCAGACTGCCATCTTGTCCCACCTGGGCAGGGTCCCTTCCCAACAGGAAGAGTTATTTTCTCCTTGTCCTTTATTTCTGAGTGTGCTTGCTGCCTTTTGCCGTACCTGTGCCGACAGCACTCTGTCTAACCAACACCACCGCAAAGCCTTTCAGAGATACCAAACTCCGTTATGTGGTGCAGTGTTCTTGTGTCACCTGAGTTAAGGTCAAGGACCTCAGTTCCTCATGAACAGAATCTGTTTTGAGGAAATAATCTTTCTATCTGGTGAGGAGGCTACAACTTTCCCTTGTATTTTGTTTTCTCTTGCAACTGAGATGATGCACAGGCATGATGTGAACCCCTCCTCTGTAATTACTAGAAGTAATCTGGGACAGGAGAAGCAAGAATCCTCTTACATACCCAGACTTTTAGTTCCAAGTGATTATGCGATTATCCTTTTTGCAAAGAAAAAGCTCCTTAAAATTTTATTGTTTAGAAGTTTGTGTGAAAAAGGCTGGCTAAAATTACTGGTTTCTGCTCCAAGCCTTGCAAGCTTTCTGCTTTGCCAAATCAGCAAGATTAGTAGTTGGGTGGTGTGGAAAAACGGTCCTGGCATGGATGGTTTCTCTTCTGCCAGTGAAAATGGGAGTGTGGATTAATGTCTGAGATTTATAGTTCAGTCTTTCTGTAAATCTGCAGAAGTTATTGCTCAGTGGTATAGTACAGCAATATGTGATGTGTTCCAAGAAGGATCATCCAGATGGACTTATTCCTCACATACCCTGTCTGGCAGTCACATGCATATCATCTTGTTCAGTGGCTAGTTATTTGTGCAAATGCATATGTGTCCCTCTTCAGTTCTTTGAGTATATTTGACTTTTTTTTCAGTCTAGGATTTTATTATTTCTAATTGGAGATGTTTTTTTAGAATCCAGAAGTTAGTGACGGTTTTTAAATTTATTTATACTAATGCAAGATTGTCTTAATACTTCATTTGATTCTTTCTTGGTTCTGTCAAAGGAAGAAAGTAATACAAGCTTAGTGACTCTCAGTTGTCATCGTGGTTGCTATTTAAAAATGTTAAGCACTTCCTTACCCAGCTCTTTAGGGGTGACACACCCAGTTGTTCCCAGCTGTGGAAGGGTTCTTAATAAAATCATACCGTGGAGTTAAAAGGGAGAGTTCACATAGGCAGACACCAAACTTTATTCTGATGGAGTTTGTTATCCCAACTATCAGTTTAAAGGAGGCAGCCTGAACACTCAGACTGAGAGTGTAAATCCAACTCTGTCTTTGAAGCAAATTAATTCTTCTGCATGAAAAAATTTATAATTCTGTAAAATGACATCTCCAGTTGAAGATCATTAAATTCTAATAATAAATTTTAAAAAAAGGTGGATTAATAGATTAAAAGATTAAACCAAGGAAAAAAAAAAAGAAAATTCACTGTAAAATCCTAAATAGCACACATTTTTTTAAAGCTACCATAGCCCCGAGTTCTGATGTTGAAGTTTTACCATACTGATTTCAATTTTCAATAATAGAGCAAATTAAAATACTTGGCTTCCATTAATATAATTACCACATTGTTATATTTAGAGTATATCTTGCATGAAACTCAAAAACTGAGGTGCCACCTGGAGTGCTATGTCCAGGTGGATGAACAGGGAGCACCTCATGTATGAAGACAGGCTGACAGAGATGAGGTTGTTCAGCCTGGAGAAGAGAAGGCTGCAAGGAGACCTTCCAGCACTTTCCAGCATCTAAAAGGGGCTTAAAAAAAAGATGGAGAGGGACTTGTCACAAAGACACATAGGATAAGATAAGGGGTAATGGTTTTAAACTTTAAAAAAAGGATTTAGTTTTAGATATTGGGAGAAAGTTCTGTACTGTGAGGGTGGTGTGGCACTGGAATAGGCAGAGCTGTGGATGCTCCATCCCTGGAAATGTTTGAGGCCAAGTCGGATGGGGCTTTGAGCCGTCTGGTCTGGTGTGGAAGGTGTCCCTGCCCATAGCAGAAGGGTTGGAACGAGATGATCTTTAAGGTCTCTTCCAACCCAAACCATTCTGTGATTTTTTCAAGGTAGCTGGAAGTATCTTGTCACATTGCAGAACTTGGTATTTGGATAAGACCTTCATCTTTTTGCCAGCCTGCACTTTTCCCACATATATAATTATCAATCTTGTAATGTGTTAATTCTATAAAGCAAACAGGAAACCCTGTTGGAGAAGTTTTGCTGAAGTGGGACTAAATGCATACATGAGATGAAATAACAGAGCTCTGACTTTGGCCCTGGCATTTCAAAATTTTGGGCAGTTTTTACCTTAATCCATTTAATGTTTCTTTAGCATAATCTGTTTTCATGAATTCCTGAAGCAAAAAAGCAATCCTGGAAAAATTAAAATGCCATGCTTTCTGTAACATAAAGCTCTGTATAACTAAAGCCAATTGGAGAGAAGGAACAACTGTTACAAGTCATGTTCATCCTTGTGTTCCTGCATTTCAGCTGGGCTTTTGAGACAGGCTGTCTATTTTAGTTTAGAGATAATACTTTATGAATTTAAAATACCACCAAAAAAAGTTGTTCAGAGAATAGATGCTTTCAAAATAAAACCTGAGAAAATTAAATATTTGCTGTATGATACGGCTGTAAGTACATATTCTTCATCTGTTTTTCCATTTGGAGCAGGATATATTTCATGGGATGTTCTTCTGATTATGTAAGAGTGAACTATTACACCAACCTTAAGTATTTTAAGCATATGTACAGAATCATGTCCTTGCATATCACAACTCTTGTCTCTTAAGAAACCTTCTCCTTTTAGGGGTTGTCAGAAGGGAAGCCTTCTAGCAGTGAATTAAGCTAAACACAGTGCCTTCTAGTACTTACCTTCTTTATCCTATAAATTTAAATTAAAATCCTGTAATTTAAATTACAATACTGCCAGTGCTTCCTTTCACTGATGGAATTGCCTCACTTGGCCTTTTGGATGCAGCCAATAACCGTGCAGGTCTAATAGGATTCCTAAAAGTAAGAGTGAATCAGTAGCAGATGTCTGAAAACAGGTGTAAGCACTTCTTCGAGTGCTAAGTTTAGTCCTGTAGCAAATTACTGGTTTTGTGATAGGAAGTAGCTGCACACTATCTCATTATATAGTACATAGTGAATTAAAAAATATTCTTTTTTAATAGTAGGTGATGTTTCTTTATGACTTGAATGTTCTTCCTGTCTAGTCCTAGGGAATATGCTGCATTTCCTGATTCCACTTGTGTTTCCTGCTCAGGGTGCTTTCTTTTGCAGGGTAAACAAAGGCAAAGTGAAATTTCTGTTCTATGAGATGAATGTTAACGCTGTTGAGCAGACCACTGAAGAAAGCAATCTACATAGAAATTCCTGAAAATATGATCTTTTTGAGTGGAAAACTGTTGTCAGGGCTCTTGGAAGTTTGACTACTTGGAGAGCTTTAATTGTAAAAGCAATACCACATCTCAGTTTTTTAAGGAATTTTTGAAGTTTGCTTTACCAGTATCACTTAACTCTTAAAAATGTTTGGCAAGTGGGCTACCTGAAAGCTTGAGGTGTGGTGATCTCTTGGGACTTGTATCCTATTTTGTCCTTCAGAAAGAGCTGTCATATTTTGCTCAAAGGAGACAGAGTCAAATACCCTGAAAATGGATACTTGAAAAACCAAACCAAACAAAAGAAAAACCAACCAAAAACCACCCCAGATAAACCCCAAAAACAACTATGAAAGGAGAGAGAATGCAGATGAATTTGTGGACAGATAGTTCAGTGCTGGTTTTTTCTGTTGATAATACTGAATTTGTGGTCTTCGTCCATATCTAATATATTTGCCTAGTTACTATATCGTCTTGAAATGTTCTTTTGCTCAAGAATTTAATGCTTATATTAAGAGAGTATGATAGAGCTGAACCTGAACTTGCTGTGCTGATTTTCCCAAGAAACATGCATTTTAATGAGTTGAAAAACTTATTTTCTAATTTGGCCTCAAAATGAAAAAAAAACCCCAACACTCACACAACATGGAACCACCCTTTCCTGCCTTTTTTATTTTGTGTAGAATAGAAAGTTGTGAGCTGGGTGAAAGCCAAGTGCTTCAGTGCATGAAGTACGAAAATGATTGGACTAAATCTTTCATCTGCATAAATTTTCTTCCTTACACCTATGTGACTGAAGAGTCAATCATCCCAAAGGCTTCAGCATTTTAGAAACTATCTTTGAATTCAACCTGAGATGAAACAAATTAGAGTCAGCCTTTTGTGGGTCTGGAAAACCGAAATGCAAACAAATTAACCAAAATTTAATTAGGACAATGGATGTGGCTTTTCCCCCATCTATATTCAGGGAAATAACATTTTTTACACATGTGGTTGTAATAGGCGTTTATTGTGATAACTAAGTTTCCTAGTGACAGTTCCCTTGACATGGAAAAGTGCTGCACCCTCACTTCAGATTGACTCTAGAAATGTTTCTACAACTGTGTAAGTGTGTAAATTCTCTTTTTGCTATGGACATTGTCAAAGGAATGTATCTGCTTCCTAGGTATAACTATATTCGAAATATTGAAATTGCTGTATTTATTTTCTTTTTTATGATATAACTAATCTCAAGATCAGTCATTTCACATGTTTTACTTTTTTTAGTACTTAGGACAATTATGCAGAGATAAAGAAAAAATTGTTTTTTTCTGTCTTGTGAAACTGATGTGCTTAAGTGTAAAATATTCATGGTTGTGTCACTAATCTGCACAAACTGTAAGTCATTCCAGTAAAAAACGTTGAAGACAATAAAATACATTCCAGACTTTGGACCATACCTGCTAGGAATTTACCTCTAACTCTTCAGTGTAAAGTCTATAAAGTGTTGAGTGTGGTGCTGTTTAATGTCTGCTTTATTTTCTGCTCATTATGAATAATACTTGAGGTCGATAATTTTTGCTGTTGAGTAATTTAACAATTAATAATTTACACTTCCTTTGAGATTATACTTTTGATAGTGTTTGCTTTTACCATTTACCCATTTTGTGAGGATGATTCTGCTGTGAGAATGAAGAACTCTGGAGTTCTGTACCTTTACCTACATGTGTACAGAAGGAGTTTAAACAATTTGGAATAGCAATACATTTAGTGTGTGTTAGTTGTACCAAAAGCAATTCAGGTATCTCTAGTGACACAGATCCATAGCCTTATATTGGAATTCAGGTAGTTCTGTTACAGAAGTGAATAATTCCTGGAGAAGACTGCAGTAGCTTTCTGCTGAATTGCATTGGTTTGTTCAAAGTCCTCATTTTTGATCCTATTGCAGTTCAAAAGTATCTCTGGGATAACTTTTTTTGGGGGAAAGGAGAGAGGCTACAAAACCATTATTACTGAAAGCCTTTACCATACTTTTTCAATGTTTGTGTTAACAGGAGTGTCTGTAGCATTTTAGGATTCCCATGGGAATCCATCTAGATCTTAAATACCTGTATTCATTTTAATCCCCTAATTTCCCAGGATTAAATACAGTTTATAAAACAATGCATGATAGGGAACACAGCATTTTTGATGAATAGCAGTGGGTACCTTACAAAAGAAGGTAAAGAGAAAGCCTGTGTTTTTTGGTGGTGGTTCGTTTTCCCTCCATACAAAAAAAGTGTTTGTGTCTGATACTGGAAATTGAATTACTTAGAAAAAGAATAAGCTTGTGTTAGTTAATATCAATTCCACAGAAACACATATACAAGTTCACTATTGTATTATTCTAAATTTTATTTTACTGGTAAATTGCTGAAGTTCAGTTAGTTTTTCTGCAGACAACTCAGCAGGAAGAGCTTCTATATTTAAATAGTGGGGGAAGCTGACTCCTTGAAGTTTTCCATGGATACGGTTTGCCAGTTAACCATACTCTGTAAATAGAGAAAGTAAAGCTGAACAGTGTGTTGAGTTTTTGATTCTACTTCATGCAAAACCCTACTTTTGGCCATTTTTATTCCTGAGCTTTCAGAGATTTCAGTTCTAATTATTATTTCTGCTTAATTGGAGCATTTATTTTGTCCTTTAAAGTGACATTAATACTTCTTTTTTTTTTTTTGCTTTAAATGCTACAGAATGCATTTGGCAATGAAATAACAATTTCAAATGCTTATAAACTGCATTTCCAGAGGGTTGCAGGGTTGTTTTCATGTCATCACTGAAACCAATTAAGCAAAATAATGTCTCACCACGTGGTTAGATGATAAGAAGGGGCGTAGGGTTGGAAATAAAGAGCCCTAGATACCAGCCAAGCTCAACCACACAAAGGCATGTTTCTTTTAAGTGATAGACATCTCTTGTCTTTAAGAAACAAAAGGAGAATACCCCCTACAAAAAAAAAACCAAAAAAACTGTTCTCCAGACTGAACAAGCTGGATGATCAAGCTCAGGATCTCCAGCCCAGAACATCCTGGTGATCTCCACTCAACTTGCTCCAGTTTATCAATGTCTTTCCTGTACTGTGAGACACCACGCTGGAGACAGCAGCATCACAGAGGTGGCATAGTAAGTGCTGAGGAAGGGGGGAACGATGAGATCTGTCAGCCTTCTGGCCACACTCCATTTTGCACAGCTCTGCACTATTTTGGACAGCCCCGGGTGCTGTTGGCCCGCGTTGCCAGAATTGGCTGCTGGCTGAGGTTCAGCCCAGCCAGGCCCACCGGGCCCAGCTCCCCACCCCACTCTGCACTTGCAGGAATTAGGTCCATCCAGGGGGCAGGACTTGGACTTTGTGCTTATTGAATGTCGTATGAGGTTCCTGGCGAGCCAGCCCTGCCAGCAGCCCTGCCCTCCAGCGTATGTATCCCTTCCCTAGGGTTCCGTCTGCCCGGGGAGGGAGCGAGCGCCGTATCAGAACCTGACTCAGAAAGCAAAATTTTGGAAGCTGCTGCAGCTGGTTTCTGGGACTAGAGTAAGAAGGTTGACTAATGCTGATGATATTTCCTCTTTCCTTTCCCTTCCAGAAAAAGCGTCCTGCGAATGTAAACACGCACACACCTTTGAACCCAGTATGTACAGATATGCATCAACTGACGTGGATTCCAGTGCGTTATATGATAAAATATTTAACTGGGGCGGGGAAAGGGAGTCCAAGTTCAAAATACTTCTGCTCTTGCAAAGGCTATTAAATTACAGACAGCCACTTGTTCCCTGTGAATAACCACTGAAATACGCTTCTCAGATTTATGATGCAGTAATGTATTCTTTTTTAACTCTGTGACCTGATGTTGTAAGATGCCCTCAACTGCAATAAGTTTTGGGGGTGAAGGATGTACTTGGTAAAGCACTAGCTAAAAATGCCTGAGTTAACACAAGGCAGTTTATTTAGCTGTGGTTGGACTTGAATCTGTGATGTATTTTCAACACGGATCTGTGCAGTTGGAGAATTACTGTACAATTCCACAAGCTAAACCTAACCTGTCAGATATACCAGTGTTAACTACTCTTGTAAACAGCTTTTAGTAGTAGTTTTCAGGTTATTTTTTTTCAGAAACTGTGCTCTTTTTATGTATAAAATAGAAGGAAATTTGGATTACTTGAGAACAGCAAAATCAGAACAACTGCAGTTTTGTGTGTGAAGTGAGGAGTTCTGGAATAGGTAATACTGCTCAGGCCTGAGACAGTGGGATCAGAATTTCGTGAAGGCACTGTTCAGTGCCAGTCAAAAAAACCGAAACAAACAAAAGTACCACTAACCAAGCAAAAAAAGAAATGGACCCTACCTTACCCCCGAAACAAGTATTAGGAATAGGAGAAACAATAGCACTGTACTGTGCTACTGTGGTTAATCTGGAATTTGCTGGTGTTGTAATACCATATGAAGCTTTGGACTTGGATCATTTTCCCTTTTCTCACTTTCTCACTTTCCCAAATTCCACCAAAAGCAGATCCATGGAACTGCAATATCTTCACCCTCATGGCATCTCTCTGACTAAAAGTAGGAATAGTTTCCTCTGCAGGCTTAGTTAAGCACACTGAGATTCCTGAGCCTCAATGAGAGACAATGGATGAAAGCAAGAGCTGGACAAAGTAGCAAGCTTAAAACAGACAAATAAACAAAAAAACCCTAACAGATGGTGTGGACAACTGATTCAACTGGTCACTGCATGCCATGTTATATGAATAATCAATGAACCAAAGCAAGGGGCAGTAGGCTTCTTTGCCAACAAATGCTATGGATGATAAAAGCTTACTTTCATTCAAGGGATAGTGGAGAAGTTTAAAGAAGGGAAATCTTTTAAGGGTAACTAGTATGTGGAAACCACATCTAGCTTGGAGAGTCCACAAGGGAGAAGCATCTTTCCTGCTCTATATTTGCTCTTCCTTAGGCAATCACTTGGGATTACATGGGAGGATGAGATCTGGGCTAGATATTTTTTTGATGTGGCCCCATGTGGATGTTCCTGTGTGTGGTTTTGGAAAGGCTGCATACAGTAAAAGCTGCTTTTAACTTCTGTAGCTCTGTGGAAAACTCCAAGAAGCAAAACTAAGGAAAAAATCAAACACAAATCATATGGAAGCAATTAATTTGATTTGATAAATCAATCAAACAATCTGCCATTGCTAAGCTTTAGCAAGTGTGGAACTTTGTATGTCCAGCTGTCTGAAAAGATGAATAAAATCATGGTAGGTCTCTTAATCCAGACCAGTATCTGACTATTTCTATATGAGACCAGGTTGTGCCATCACAGGGAAAAAATGTTATCGTTAATTATTAGCAATTTAATATATGATAGGTTTTTCATTAGGCCATTGGGAAGTTTCATGAAAAGCTTCAGAAGAATAATGAATAAGAATGGCTAAAAGTCTCTTGAAATAAGCTGGTACTTGTATTTGTCTATGCTATATTCAGCATCGTTACTTAAAAGATATTTTTTCTCTCAAAAGATAAGTTAATTTAAGCGGTTTTGTTACTGATTTTGGCATGGGAAGTGTAACTGTAAAATCACACATCAGATGGTTATGTAGAAGGCACACCCACACAGGTTGAATAAGCACAGAATAAGATATATTGGTAATGATAACTGCTCTGCTGTGCTTGTCCTGCAAAACCCTCTCTCCCTGTGTGCAGAACATTTTATTCTTTGAAATTTGAGCTCCCCTCTGGTATTGAATGTTGGCTGCTGTTGAGAAATCATACAAAAGTCACTTAGTGCTGGTGGTTTAGTAGTATTTGCCATTTCACTGTGATATTTTTATTCCTTCAAAAGGAACAGAATCTCTTGCAAAAGGATAATTTTCTTTTTATAAACAACATGTTGTTTTTCTGAAGCGTTTTCCTCTTTGAGCACTAAGCAGAGTTCTTAGTTTAGTTCCATTTTCTCTAATACTGCTTGAATAATTTGTGAACATATTCAACAAGTTAGTTTGATAAATAACCTATACAGAAGTCCCTAGTTATCCAGGTACTCAGCCTGGTGTCGTGATCGCAACCTAAATGACCTGACTGCATTTGTAAATTACTTCTATTTCCTGTTCAGTATTTTTTTTTTTTTTCATTGCTAGGGTAAGATTTAAATCTACAAATCCAGGGAATGGTGGTGGCACTGAACAGCATAAGCCTGTGTACCTGAGTTTTGCTTGCTTGGGTACCATGTGAGCAATGGGTGGCCCAGGAGCTGCTCTCAGTCTACACGAGGCTGCCGGCACAGGAGGACTAAGGCAGGTGCTCCATGCTCATGCTGTGTCAGGTGTGTGCTGAAGTTGCTTGTTAAACTTCCTTCCTGTAACGGGCAGTTTTAATTTTATCAGGAGAAAAGCTGGAATGAAGGACTGGTACTTGGTTTTCTCAGAAAGTGTGTTTACACAACGGGGCACAGCAGTGAAAGGGCAGACAAGGTGGGGAAGGGAAGTTGCACCCTCAGTCAGTTTACAGATGACACCAATCTGGGCAGGAACATCGATCCATCGTGGAGGGTAGGAAGGCTCTACAGAGGGATCTGGACAGGCTAGATGGATGGGCTGAGGCCAGTTTGGATGAGGTTCAAACAAGGTGAAGTGCCAGGTCCTTCTCTTGGGTCTCAACATTCAATGCTTTGGGCAGAGTGTTTGGAAAGCTGCCTGGTGGAAAAGGACCTAGGGGTGCTGGTTGACAGCCAGCTGAACATGAGCCAGCGTGTGCTCAGGTGGCCAAGAAGGCCAATGGCATTCTGGCCTGTACCAGGTATATTGTGGCCAGCAGGGCCAGGCAGTGATTGTCCCCCTGTACTCAGCACTGGTGAGGCCACACCTCCAATCCTGTGTTCAGTTCTGAGCCCCTCACTACGAGAGCACAAGTCTGGTGCTGCAGTGTGCTCAGAGAAGGAAAACAGAGCTGGTGAAGGGTCAGGAGCACAAGTCTGATGAGGAGCAGCTGAGGGAGTTGGGGTTGTTTAGCTTGGAGAAAAGGAGGCTCAGAGGGACCTTTTGTTCTCCACAGCTGCCTGAAAGAAGGTTGTAGCCAGGTGAGAGTCAGCCTCTTCAGCATCCAGTGACAGGCCAGGAAGAAATGCCCTCAAATTGTGCCACAGGGCCAACCAATTGTGTGGTTTATAATTGGGGTTTAGGAAATTTTTCTTCATTTAAACACTTGTGAAGCATTGGAACAGGCTGTCCCAGGCAGTGGTAGAGTCACCAGCCCTGGAGATACTTAGGAGACTTGTAGAGGTGGCACTTGGGGACATGGTTTAGTGGTGAATTTACTGTGGATTAATGGTCAGACTCCATGATCTTAAAGGTCTTTTCAAACCTAAACTATTCTATGATTCTATCTTAATTAGGGCTCAGGAGAGATCAAGAAGCAGTGAACACTGGAAATGTCTTCTTGACACCGGTTGCCCAAGAATGTGTTTTTGTGGTTCCTGTCATTTAAAAATGACTTATTACTGTCTGATCAGTAAGATGGGGGAAAGAGAGAGAGAGAGAAGAAGCCTGCTTTCATCTCCCAGGGCAGGAATCTTTTTGATGGACGTGTACCAAAGGCACGTGTACCTTACTTATAGAAGGAGCTTTTGTTTGCAGAATTTTTGTCAGGAAAGCAAATATGTTCAAGCTCCTAGAAACTGTTTGGTCAAGCTTAATTGCGTGTAGGTTTTGGCATTCAGCATTTAATGGAACATGTTACTGTTATTTGTGCATCTGCAGTCACAGGAGAGACTGTCCTCCTTCAAAGCTAAAGTAAGCAGCAGGGAACACAGTGGAATAAAACTACTAAACTTTGAAAGTTTTTTTCCTACCTTCATCCATGAGAGAGTATTCTAGCTAATTAGTTCACGTTACTTCAACTCTTGGTAATATGACTTCTTTGTTAATGCAATTTCAGATTACGAAGACTCCCTTTAGTTTCAAAACAAGTGTATTGAGATTTTTTTAATTTATTTTTACTCTACCTGTAAAAAACTCCATAATCTGCTTTTACTGTAAATGAAGAGGAGGTAGCATCTGCTTGGTTTCTAGTTCCTTCTAGGTTGTAGGTAGTCTGTGTGCCCCCACTGCTGTTATTTGGAGTAGCCTTCTGTAACTCTTCAGCTAATTTGGGATACCCAGAAAAGATGCTTTCCTACTGTTTTCATTCTCTATTGCACAGATGTCTCTGCCAGGCAACTCGGAAAGCAAACAGCAACACTAGGTCAGCTTCAAAGAGTGCACACTTTGAAGCAGAAAGCAGATGACAGTTATGAAAGGTTGGTCTTTAATGGTATTACAAAAGGTAGCTGTACAGGTTTCCATGCATTTGCTTATTAAAGTGTGTAATGCCCCAGTCCTTATGTACAAAAAATGATTAGTGGGTAGTTCTTAGAAAACATTGCCTTGTACTTTCCCTAGGGGTAGAGGATACAGCAGAGATCAGCTTATGGCCTGAGTTTGAAAGTGTGACTCTTTTTAGGTGGTGGTTAACACAGCAACATACAGGAACGAAGAGAAGAGCATAAGACAAACTGGGTATTGATGGTCAACTTAAGACTTTTAGAAGGGAGAGGGCAGAAAAAGTTGCCTCATTAAATACAGCAAGTTGCAATCCATTCTAATCTTGGTGCTTGCAATGCTAGAGTAAATACTGTGATATTGTGTTCATTGGATAATTATATGCGTAATTTTTTGTACGGAATTGCTTTTTGTTTTGACTAAAGCTCTATTACTGTTGGTGGTGCTCACTGGCCAGTCTTCAACTTGTGACAGAACTTTGGCAAGCCTTGTTTGTACCCATGAAACACAGGATCCTCTATGCAAGCTAAAATTAGCAAAAATAAAAGCCTCTGTGAAGGAAGTAGAATTTAAAAACAATTTTTTTTTCTGTAAGTTGCTCTGTAATCATGAGTGTGTTAGTGGACTTATTTTTGAGGAGAAATGGAATGACACTCAAAATGAGTGTGTATGGGATTTTATAAATTGAAAATCAGCACAGACTTAATTTAAATGTGCATTTATGTTTTTTAAATGGCCTGTTTACTTCACATCCAATCTGTTGATTTCTATGCTATCAGCATTCATCAATTTAAATGTCACTGCTTAAATGGAGAAGAAATTGGGTAGTGCTTTTGAGAGGAGAGTTGGTTTTTTTTTCCCTTTGCAAAGAGTGATATCCCTGTGCTTTTAATTTATTATTCTTTTGCTGCCGGCTTTCCTTTTTGAAGGATTGCATGGTTTTTTGTTGGTAACTTTATTATGCAAGAAAAAGTTCAAGTATATTCACATGTGTACCTATCCTGTGTCAGGGTTTTTCCTTCAGGGCCTTAGGTAATGACTGTGTTACTTTTAACAATATTTCAAGTAATTACATGTTTGACATTCTGTCTGAAGTTCATGCAACAAGTTCTGGATTTCTTTCCCTAGCAGAAACTTCCACATATTCTTTCCTACCTGAAAAAACACTTGGGGTGCCTATTTTTACGTGTATTCAATGTGCTGTTTTCTAGGGGAAGAGCTTGTAATGCAGTGTGGCAGAAGACTTCATAATTATCTTCCTGCTCTTTGAGCAGTAAATATCTGACTATTGGAGCAGTTCTGAATCGGCATCTCTCAATAAATTAGATCATTTATTATCTAATTAGGCATCCAACAGATGGTTGGTTTGTTATATTGTGAACTGCTTTTGATAGTACTGACTTCCATTTTTAAAGGTGATGCTTGCATAACTGACACTGCAGCATGAGTTATATTTTAGTATCTTAGGAAACTTCTGCACCATCCTACTCTGCTATAGCTGCATTTCCTTGATGATGAGGACTGTTGTATGTCTTTGTACCTTCACTTGCTAAAAAAAAAAAATCTACAAAAGGGACTTGTATTAAATTTATTTTTTAATTATATTACCATAGCAGGTTAAGTGGACCACTGACTACATCTACACTGAAATGGAGTGAGGATAATGTATTAAGAGCACTCCAGCTATGTTTTCATGGCCTTTTCCACCTGTCTAACTGTATGTAAGAAAATTATATCCTATTGCAAAATGCTTTCAGTGTTGTGTGAGTTATGTGGTCAGCAGTTTGCCATCTGGCAACCAAACTTGATGATAATGCTCAAGCTTATCATCCATGTGTACTATCTGTAGGTCAAAGGGTGAAGGTATGTTCATCCTGCTCTTTCCTCCTTTACTTTCTAGTGATTACCTTCCTGTCAAGGTATAGCTGGGTTTTGATGCCATTTGGCAACCCATTCCTAAGCCATCAGCAGGGACTGATGTATCCTCTTCTCATTGGAGGATACTACTGGGTATTCCTGCACCACACTGAGCTATTTTTTGTAGCTCTGTTAGCTTGGAGGTGGAAAGAAGGAGGGGAGATCTTTGTAATTATTCTGAGTTTCACTGTTGCTAAGTGCACCTTGGTGATGAGACTTCTGAGATGACCTTTTTTGTGATTCTTCTGCAGTCATAGTTTGTTTCAGGAAGAGTTAAGTATAATCAAGAGGAGAAACATCCCATTAATTTTTTTGAACTGCCTTTTAATTTCTTGCAGGATGAAGGTCAAGTCTTGGCTTTTCATTGAATTGTAAAACTATGAACATAGTGACAGCACTGTTGCTGTTGGGGTTTCTGAATAGAATAGGCCCAAACACTTGGGATCAAAAGGGATGCTTCCATAGACAAGGTAACAGGTCTGGATGTAGCAGTTGCTAATGCAGCATGCATACTTCATGGGAAGATGCAGTGTGTAGTAAACTGGTGCCATTGACATACCATTATGTCAAATCCATAACATATGTCCAATTCAGTTTAACCATTAGTTTGATAATCTTTCCAATGATTAAATGCAATAATGATTGTCCTTCACAGGGGTTTTGAAACACCCTTAGTTTTCAAAGGCTGTGGATTCCTAGATGAGAGTCTCAAGGTTTTTGTTAATTGTCCCTTGATGAAAAAGTGTGCCTGTTTTCCGTGTAGAAATTATGAGGATTGTTGGGTAAAGAATTTGTAGAATAACCCCATCAAGAGCCTGAGGGTTGCTTTTGTGTTATTTTAGCTCTGTGGTTTGATTGACTTCTGGGAAGGATAGCTTACAACCACCATGTGTGTTTTAAGGAGCTCACTTCTCTGGCTGGACAGCTGGTGAAATTCTGCAGATGGCTAACTGTAATTTCCAAGACTTGATGTATGTAGTATCTTCTTTCTCGTGAGAAGGAAGATTCCTAATTTAGCATTTACTCATGCACTCGTTAAAGATGTTGGGAATATTGCCATGGCCTCACTTGGAGCAGAATCGGATAATTTTATTCCACTCCTTTCCTACCAGCAGACTTAGTTGTAATAGCTTGTTGGAGCATTTTGGTGATGTCTTAATTGGTGTATTAAGCCTTTTTTTCCTTCAGTCATCAGTTTTGTGATACAAATTACATACTTCATGAGTACTAGTGAAAGAGCAGTGTGAGATCATCTATACTTCCCTGGCTAGGATTGTTTTCCCATATCATTAATTTTTTTCAAGTTTTTATTCTCAGACTCCTCTAACTTTACAACAGAAACTCCTAAGTGACTAATGGCACATTTGGTTTCAGTTGGTTGGGATGGTCAGAATGAATGTAAACTCTCCAACTTCAGAGGTATATGGTCAGACTAGCTTAACTTTTCTACTCCCCCACCTCTCTTTTTTTTGCCTCCCACACAAGTTTTTTTAACATTCTGGCAAAGCAAGTATTTGGACTTTTACCCATTCTCTCACTTTACAGTATAGAAGCATTCATTTTTCCAACATTAAAAACTTGGCCAGAAAACCTGGCCCAGAAACCTTAATGTTTTGAACAAATGTTTAAAAATACCCTCTGACTTGGCTGCTCCAAGAAGCCTTAAAGCACTGTTTTCTTTTGGCGTGGAAAAATTGTTTTTCACCCCAAAAAAAGCTAATTAAATAAGTTAATATTTATCTAGTATTATTGATAGCAACAAATTGAATTCAGATATTTCAAATGTTATAGAAATAAATCTGAAGCCATAAGAAACCTGAATCAGAATAGCTGAATCCTTAAGGAGCTCCCTTACTTGTGGATGTTCCAGGAGCTGAGGATGGAAGGTGAGAATTGCAGGAAATACGGAAAATAATATCTACTTGTCTTAGATCTTGTCTGTTCCCTGAAACAAAAGAGCATGCTTTTCCTTAAGTGTACTATACTTGGTGAGTTCTACTTGATTTTTGTATCTTGTTTTTGGTTTAAATTTTGCTTCTACTTCACACAATGTCTTCTGGGAGAACTGGTTCAAGGGAATACATCCTCTTTCAGTATTTTTTTCTGTTAACCTTGCAGAGACTAATATTTGACTTCGCATTAATTGAGGAGCTCTTTCCTGGCTCTAAATATGTTTTTTCAAAAGCAGGCAGATCAAGAAAACATGGGAAATAATAAAGATTAGTTGTGTCTGCATATCTCATTCCTTTTGGATGTATTTGATCACCTTAAGTTAATAGAGAACAGACTTTAATAGAGAGAAGTCAGGTTCAGTCTGCATTTCATACTCTTGTGCTCTGTATGATGAGTGATGATGTTGTGCTCTGTGTTGCCAGGGTAACGCAAAGAAACACAGAGAAAATACAGCAAAATTCCAAAAAGGAAGCATTATAATTTTTTTCAGTGCTTCTTATTTGGTCATGAAATATTTTGCCAGAATATTACTGTGAAAACCCAGTAGTTCTTTAAAGATTTTAGTCCAAGTGTAGAGACTAAACTAAATGATTCAGTTGTGCAGTTGTGATTTACTTCTACTTAAGGACAAATGCAGCATCACTTTAACTTCTTTCCAAAATCTTTATGACGGACTAAGCTGCTCTTACCTTGTACCTCCATTTTTTCATCTTTTCTCTGTATCTAGATCAATAAATCTAAATTTTTTCAAAGTCCTAGATCTGTGACTCTTTCCCCAAAACTGTGCTTATAGTAGTCCCCCTTTAAATTGCAGAGCAAAAAAGCATTTGTTCTTTAATAATATAACAAAAGTTTAGAATGAAAAGAGGGACTGGCATATTCACTGCCCCTATTCTCTGTCCTCCTGTGCAACAGTTTGGCCAGCACTACATTGGAATTGTTCTAGAGGAAAAAATGAGCCATCAGAAATCCATAAAGTGACTCCCAGGTGCTGTAAATTCCATATATCCCCAAAATGCAGGGGGTCTGCCTCTTCTCCAGAAGACATAACTATCCCTCATGCATATACGTGGCATTTATGGGTCTTGGCTTTCCTGAGGAGATGATGACTGGAGTGGACTGAATCCTGGATTACTTTTATGGGCCAAGAATAGGGCATCTGTGGCTTCTGCTGGTAAGTCTGAGTCAACTCTGTGCTGAATTGTTTTCTGAGCATGTGTTATAACAACAGCAGCCAAGCAGATGCCTATTTGGACTGGTGAAACTGGATGTTAGCACAAGTGTGAACACAGCAATACCCAGTACAAGTTACTGTCAGTCATCTTTTTTGCTTTATCAGCAGATATGTTCATTGCCAAATATCTGATATAAATTATGCAGCACAGACTTGAGTTTTGGAGGTTTTTTTCTTCTTTTTGCATACCCCGAGGAATTGATCTAACCTTGCTTTTCAGTGTCATAAGCTGTGGTAAACTGTTTTGCTTACACACAAGGCACTTTTGCATCACTGCCTGTTTGCTTGACACAAAGATAACAAGGGATTACATTTGCTGGATCTTTCCCTGGGCATGGACCAACGGAGGAGACTGAATAAAGGAGGTTGTTAGGGTGATTTTTCCCTCCTCCCTCTATATAGAGGCTATAAAAATATCTCTCTTTGAGCAAGCAATGTTGTATAACCTGTGAAATCCTAGCTGTTCCCAAGGGACCACCTTTGAATGCTGTATCCAAATTGAACAATTGTGTTAATCCTGGGGGTTGAGTGTGAGAGAGTGCATATAGGCAGTTGCTAGGAGTAGTTGGTAGATGGAAAATTTTTTACCCTGACTTACCTTGCGGTAACTTGTTTATCCATACCTGGAGTTGGTACAGATGTGTCTCATCAAGGCTTGGTGGCAGTTAATGGGGTCAGCATTGAGAGCTATTCTAAAAAATTACCTCTGGTATCTGTGTGTGGAAAGAGGGGATGTTGGAATATTCCAGTTAGGTGTGGGAGTTGGGAGTAAAAAAGAACAATGGTTTTGGAAATACTTAATAATTGCAAAGAGGCATCAGGCAGTAGAGAAAAATGAGTTTTGGTCACATCTTGAAAAAAAATGCTGTGAGTTGCCATGGTTGCTGCAGCTTAGCTGAAGCAAATAGTAGACTTCATACTTTTTTTTTTTTTTTATGATGCTCTTTAACTATTTTTGAGCAAGCAAGCTAGCAGCTACACGTTTTTGTGGTTTTGAATATATTTCTGAAAACTTACATGACTGCACTTAATTGTCTACTTTGATACTTATTTTCCAGTGACTCCCCAGGTATACCAACTATTTGTTTTGAAAAGACTGCTAGCAATATTGCATGTTCCCCGTCTTGACTGCTCTTCAAATTAATCTACAGAATTTATACAATATGGTCTAGATTTGTGTAGGGGAATGGAGGTCAGGGATCTTTAAAACTAAATGCAAGAGAAGTTAATGTAGATAATGATCCTGATGATAAATAGGATGAGCTCAAGTATGTTGATTCTTGAGGTACAAGGAAGGAAAAAGGTAGAAGGAGGGGTAACATGTAGTGTAATCCTTGTGCAAAGGTCAACTGAAATATGTACAGGTTTTTTAAAAAGCAAAAAAAGGCAGCAGGGAGAAAAAAGCAGAGATTCATCAAAATCATATGCTCCAAATTCTAAATACCAAAACTTGGGAAGATATAAAAACCTACAGCATATGTAAGTACTGATATTATAGCTATCATTTTCTCTAAAATACTGTGTGCATTTTTCTTGTGCTTTTTTTTTTTTCTTGAGAAGGAATTAATTTCACCTGTGAAATTAAGAAGTCATCTTGAGTGTCAACAAAGTGATTTGAGAACTCGTTGACACTGTGTGAGCTGAGTCAACTGCACAACTTCTAGTACTTTGTGCAGAGTCCATCTTTTCTCATAAAAGTCAGTGGATGTTCTTATGCTTCTAGGCCAAAGTGTATGGCATATGACCAGTAGATTTCAGAAATAAAATACCTACTGTTTATTTTTGTGTAGGTCTAGATCTAGAATTGCAAGTACCCAGTACAGATTGGGGAAACATTTTAGTTTCGTCCTGGAAAAACCAAGCAAACAAAACGGTACCAGAGATACACTGTTTAATTGCTTGTAATTAGTGAAGCTGGTGAGTTTTTAGAGAGGATTAGGAAAGGAGTAAGAAAAAGACACAAAAAGGGACCAGTCAACAAATCTAAATTAATTATTATAAACTTAAGAGCAATTTATTTTGGAAAATACCTCAGAGATCATCCAGTCCAACTTTATTTTCTTTAATACAGCTTAATATTTGTACAGTTAATACAGCTTAATATTTGTACAGGGATATGCATGATCCTGTCAGCCTCCTTTTTGCTGGAGCAACAACTTGCAGTGAGCGCTCCATACCACTTGCCTTGCTCAACCCTCAGACAAGAGCCAAGGAGTGCTCAGGTTATCATTTAGGCTCTTCTGCTTGTTCTTCTGGGGAGTTTATTTCTATTTTTTTATTTGACAAGAGTGCCTTCTTCCCTGCAGGGTACCTAGATTAGACTGGAATATGAGGAAGCTGGCAGAGATGGACCACCCAGGGAGGGGTCGGAAAAGAGCAGAGGAAATGGATAATGTTATCGTCTGGTGACTTGCCAGGGTTGATGCACTTTTCTAGAAGTGCCTGTTTTTGTTTTGATAAGGGATTTCAGGATGACGTGGAGGCAGAATGGGTGAGACCAGCAAGGAAGCACCATGCTCAAGAGGCAGTGTGAGAAGACAGGCTCTGAAGCCATGGATGGTGATGTGTTCCCATGGAGGGTGTTGGCTGGCTCCATTTCCTCTCTGCCTTTCCCTTCTTGAGCATCTCTCCTCCACCCCTTAGCGTTAGTAGGTGGGGGCGCGGGGTGGAGACAGGCTGCTCATTCATCAGGGCCCACGGAGCTCCGTGCTGTCAGCCAGGGGTTCTGTAGGGGCACGGAGAGATGCTTTCTGCTGTCATTTTATACCTGGCTCTGTGCTGTTATGATGTGAGTGGCATTGGGTCCAGTGGATGTGTTGCTATGGAAAACGTATGTGCTTTTTATAGTCAAAAAGAAAGGTGTGTTTCCAAAAGCCGTTCTCTAACTCTGCAGCCTTAGCCTGGCGGGTTTATTTCCAGCATTCTCAGCAGTGAACTGTGGCTCTCGGGCTTGAATATCAATTTGCTAAGAATCCAAGTGCTGGAGGAATGTCCTCATGTTTCTGTACCCATGCAGCAACCCCATCTTCCACTGGAGCCTTTCTATTCTCAGCAGCACGTGGGAATTCAGTGAAATACGATAACAGCAATATTAATAGCAGCTGAGTAGGTGGCCAAAGAGGTTGAAATTTAGCAGGAGCCTGCTGCTAGTTGGACAGGCAGCGTTCATCTCCTGCACAGCAATACCCAGAGGGGGTGCCGGAGTCCTTCAAATCCTCCAGCGTCTGTCTCAGAATTGTAAGTGAAGCTGGTCCGTGTAGGGCTGGAGCTCGGCAAGGGGCTGGGGAGTGGGGTTTCTGCAGTCAGCTGATCTGCTTCATCTCCTAGGCCAGGGTATGGCTCTTCCAAGCCCTTCAAAGTACATCTTGGAGGTGTGACTGCTGCCTTGATGGATGGAAGCTCAAAGGGAGATCACCAGTACTTCTTTTTAAACAGCAGTCTGTTCAAGTCTTGTGTTTGTGAGATCTGTGGTTCAGGGGAAGGGACAGAAAACAGGGTTGGCAGCTCTTGGGGTTTCTGAAGTATTTGTCACCAAGGGATGGGTTTGGCACTGGGCAGGGTGCATTTGTCACTGGCACATTCCTTTCTATCAGTGGGAGTGTCTCTGTTCCTTCTTTCTCCCCATAAATGGGTTCAGATTTGTCTTATCTCTTTGGACAGGACCACATGTGTTCTTGGCAGCTAATCCTCATTTTGGGAAGGAGGAATCTCTGTTCAAACTTGCTTCTTTGTTTGTTGGTTTTTGGGGGGTTTTTTTAATCGTTGGTTGATAACTATATTTAATATGTTTCTATTTGAGAAACATACCCTTCTCTGAACAGGATGCTGTGAAATAATCTTCCAGAATTTTGCTTACACTTTTGGTATCTTGGATGTGGTCTTGAGTTCCACATTGTTTTTCCTGGAAAATAATAAAGTGAAGTGTTAAAGTCGATTTGACATCATGAGTTGCTAGTTGCTGGAATTTAATACATATTAGGATGTAGGGAAAAAAACCCATATCATCAGTCAGAAAAATAAAATCCAAACTATTGAGTTTCTTGTTTAAAAGTTTTGAAGTAAGTAAAAATAAATCTAGCTTCTTAAAACGCACTGCTCTTTTGTATGGAGGCACTGGAGAGTGGTCTGTAGGTGTCAGTCGATATATTTTATAATTGGTTAAGGTCTGGTTCATGATTTCTTAAAAGTACTGTGTTCTGCTATCTCCTCTAAGGTGTATGATTGTCTACAATTTTTTTTTTTAATTTCTAAATGCCCCAAGATGCAATATAATAATCCCAGCAAGCTTTCCTCGTTCCTTAAAAATGGGAAGTACAGAGCACCTCTGCCTCAGGATCATCACACAGGGGCTCTCACACGGTACTGGTGTCTGGAGCAGAGTCCTCCTCCACAGCAACAAATTGTCTCTGCCACAGTGCTGGTGCAATTGCTTCTGAGCATGGTCTAAAACAGACCAGCAGGCTGATTTGGGGGGTTGAAAATGTGTATTAGGAAAAACCCACAGAAACAGGTGTAGCCCTCTGGCAGCGTGGAACTGCAGCGTGATTCAGGGTTGTGTTGGCATAACCACAGGGGCAACAAACAGGAGTGGCTGGAAGCGAGAGGGGGACCAGGAAATCCTTAAGCTGGAGCTGCTGCCAAAGCCTTTGTATTGTCAGGCTAGGGCCCTGGTGACTAATTCTGCTGTTTAACCTTGAACAAACAGTGGAGCTGAGAATAAATTCCTTGAGCTGTGGCTCAGCGTGCTGATCTGCTGTGTCACTTTGCTTTTTTTCTTGTAGAGTGGTCTTCCTTAGAGAAACATCTGTCGGTCTGTGCTGGCTGGGAGTAAGTGATGTTTGTCAATACGTGTTGTGCTCAAATGTAACACAGGTATTTCGTCTCTAAGCGTATCATGGACTAACGAGTGAGAGCTATTCCTGTCCCATTTGTCTTTTCTCTGTTTGCTCAAGGATTGACGTAGATGAGGTGATTTACACAGAAGGTAATATTTCTCCACAGGTGGTTATTTCAGATCTTTATTTCATCAGTGTTCAGCTCAGATTTATGCGGTTGTGCTTCACAATTACTATTATAAGATCCCCACGTGTTGTTATCTCGTGGCCTTTAGACTTTCATGTGGTGTTTGGGAGATCTGTTCCAGGGTGGATAATCTTGAAATTGTATGTAAACTTCAAGTAATACCACTGCCAACATTTAAGGTTCACACTTTGTGAATTAGGATTCTACTTCTACAGTTTTGAGACCTCTTTGTTAGCTGGAATTTGGTATTGAGGTTAGGACAGGTAGATTATTATTCATTTTCTTTTAAGCTTCAGAATGAATGCTTAAATGCCGAGACTGTGGCAGGAGCAGATGAAGTATTTATAATAAAGTTCTCCCAGCAAGATCATAACTGCTCTACTTAGAAGCTTTCTTTGCTTAGTTCAGACATCTTTAGAAAAGTTGTATAGTTAGTGAAAGGAGATATAAAAAACCTGTGGGAGGACAGAGAAGTTAATGTTTAAAAACACACAAAATTATTTAGTAAGCAGTGTTGCATTGCTGTGTGGGGAGGAACTTAATTCTTTCAGCAGATTAGTTTCAAGATGCAGCTTTGGCTGTGTCCTCCTGATCAAAGCAGCAGCCTACATAAAACTTGTAAACTACATAAAACTTACATAAACAGTGTAAAGGTATTCCCCTATTCAAACCAGAAACTGGGTTACATCAAGTATTTTCATAAAGAATATGGTTAGCACCAACTGGGCTCTGTGACCACTTTGGGTGAAAACAGGAAAAAGTAGACTTCTTTCATAGTAACCAAATGTAGTATTGTCATTTATTTGCACTGATGAAGATACTTAGCAAGTGAGTTACTGCATCAGTTCCTAAAATAGCTGTTGTATGAGAAATGTCTCTACAAGCAGTTGTGTGCACACTTCAGTGCTATAGACTTATGTTTAAAATAAGGTTGTAAGTGTCCAAGAGTGTTAAAAAAGCCTAAAAGCTACATTGCTGAAGTTCTTGTACTCCGTCTTCTAAAAATTCTATTCAAATACAGTGTGAGAAACCGGGTGTTTGAGCCCTGTGTATTTAGAGCCAGGATTGCAAAGGGAGTGGAGGCGAGAGCAAGAGCTTCCTGTTAGGTAACAGTTTGTCAGAAAAGTTGTAGGATCATGCCTCCTCTTCCAGCAGCAAAGAATTTGCTATACTTGAGGCTGGTGCCTCTGTCTTATCCCCTCCTGTGACCCCTAGTTGTTTAGAGTTATACACAAGACCCCAGATTAATTATTTATGTAGATTGCACAGTAGTTACATTTTTATAACACTTCATGAAGAACTTCTGCATAGTAGAATTATTTCATTTCATGTTTTCATTGAGTTTTTTCTGTTTTGATACTCACTGGAAAAAGTAATTTCTCCTAAAAGCTCTTCAGTTTGTATCACACTTCTAACTAATAGGTATTTGCCTAATATATATTTTAAATTGAGAGTCCTGGAAGGGAATTAGGCAATGGCATATGCAACCAAACACTAATGAGGTTGGGCAGTTTGTATGTATAAAAGCCTTTAAAGGCTCTTATTTCACACAGAGAATGTTAGCAAGTGGATCCAAACTACATCTGCTGCAAGTTGCATGCCTAAGAGAAGATGTAGCCATGAAATTTGTAGGTCAAAAATTACTTTTAAGACCTTCCAGCAAGGTAACAACACTGCTTCTTTAATCAGGATAAGGGTTTTTTTGACCAAAAAAAGTTATACGCCTATCATTTAACACAGATTCTAGGACAGTACATTCATCATTCGGAATCATCCTTTTCCTTGGTTAAGCACCATCAAATAATTAATACATGCATATAAAAAGGAGGAACAGTGTTCTAGATCAGCAGGACTTCTCTTGATTTTTTTTTTTCTTCTGCTCTTCTGTTCAGACTATGTGTACTGTGACAAGCTGTTGAAAAGGTTTAGAAACCAACAGACGCAGTTCAGAGGAGGAGAGCAGTAATGCAAGTGAAGAAACTTCACAAATGAAGAGTAAACAACTTGTCTGTTTGCTTCTGTTAGCAGAGTAAACAGGAATGGAGCAGGGTCTGTTACTTGAGTCTGTGAAATATCTCCCTGCCTGCATTTTTGGTCTCAAACTGACTTGTTTACCTCAGTGACCTAAGTTTTGTGTTGGTTTTAGTCCAAGTACACAGGCCTAGTGTATTTATGGTTATTCCAGTAAAGAAAATATATTGAAATATAAAGATTACTAAATATTGCTCCTGTTGCGAAAGGGTTGACTGAAATTATCCCAGAGAACTCAAGGAAAGCAGAAGTGGGTATAATTGTGTTCAGTCACGTAGCTTTGGTCTACCTGAAAGCTGGCAACCTTTTGGATACATGCTTCTGCCAGCTAAAGGGCAGACTTTCTCACACCTTACTGGGCTGCTGAAGTTTGGGAGCAAACTTTAAGGCATCCTTAGCAAGGGCCTCTGCTTTTATAATTGCAAACAAAAGCAGAAATTCTGCTAACAAAAAGCATTGAGGGTAAAGAATGCTAACCTTTAACTTGCTCTCCATTGGGTGTGAGAAATGTAATATTGATATAAGAATAGTCTTCCATTTTCTGCTTGGGAAATCACTCTGTCTCCAGTAGCACCTTAAGTCACAGCTATGGAGTGCCGTGCAACGTGGACACTGGCAAAAAAATCAGCCTACTGGAGAAAAAGGGGGAACTTTTTTTTCTTCAAAAATAGTCTCGAGTGAATAACGAATAGCAGTGTGTTTTGGAATGGATTAAAGAAACAAACAAAAAAGTGTAAATGTTTCATATTGAAGAGTGAGGGTTCTCCCTTATCTTTGGGAAAGAGATCACTGGCTACAAAGCCAGAAGCATCTCTGGCATGAGATACTAAGGAAGCTGCAGGCAAGGGCTGTGCAGGTCAGGCCCATGTCAGGACTTTGTGTTCCTGATAGCCTGATTTCTTTATGGTGTGGGGATGAGCAAGGCAGTTAGAAACACTGAATGAGAGCGGATGCTCTCAAAATAGGAAGAAAGAGCAGGAGGGAAGGGACGGTCTGTGTCCCTGATGGTTGTCACGTTTCATTGACTATTCGATTTCTGTGAAGAGTGAGGCTTAGGCTGACCAGGCCCTGTCCTCATTACACTGACTTGTAACTGTTTCCTGAATGGTTTATTCTACTTTTTTTTCCTGTAACCTTTGACTAGTGTGTTCCTAGACAGAAACAGGATAGGTACCTTGACACATTGTTGGTCTGGCATGTTATGGAGCTCTGAATAGGTTTTTCTGCTGCTGTATGTAAAGTCTCTGCTTTTCTGTTTGAACCCCTTCACTTTGCTGTGTGTGAAGTTTGCAGCTGAACCAGCTCCAAACCAACATCTGGGGCAGATGAAAAGTTGTTTTAGTGTATTTAAGCCACTTGCTCTTCCATAACTGCGGGCACTGCAGGCAGAAAGGTTGTTCTGCCACTGACTGCAGTCCAGCCCTGAATATTTACACCTGAGAACTAGGTCTAGGGACTAGGAGGCTTTTGAAACATCCCATTTGAGCAGTTTATTCCTTCTTGTTCTTTAAATGAGCGGGAGGAGAGCAGGACCACCATGAGTATCCATTGGTGCCCTTCCAAGGTGTGCTACGGACTGGCTATATGTATAAAAGTTCCCTAATGTCAGTGATTGCATATGTATTTAATGTTTTTTAAAAAACATGTCTTTGTATAAAAGAGCTCAAACCCGTCCTTTCAGCCCTACATCATCTCTCTCCAGATGTCCCAGTTTCAGGTTTTTGTTTTTTGGTGTGAAAAGTTTACTCTTGGCTAAACTGTTCTCTGTTGTCTAAGGTAAATACGTTAGAAAACAATGCAATCAGGGAAAAAATGACAATGGAATCTCCTTGCATGTGAAATTGAAAATCTGAGGTTGTACAGGCTGGAAAAGAGAGGGCTCAAGGGAGACCTTGAAGCAGCCTTCCAACAGCTGATGTGAGCCTACAAGAAAGCTTGAGAGGGACTTTTTACAATACCAAGGGGGAATGACTGAACTGAGAGGGTTGGCTGAGGTTGGAGTTTGGGAAGAAATTCGCTACTCTGAGGGTGGGGAGGCACTGGCATGGATTGTCCAGACAAGTGGTGGATGCCCCATCCTTGTAAGGATTCCAAAGCCAGGTTGGATGGGACTTTGAGCAACATGGTCTAGTGGAAGGTGTCCCTTCCTATGGCAGAGGGGTTGGAACTAGATGATCTTTGAGGTCCCTTCAAACCCAGACCATTCTATGATTCTGTGATCTCCCTGGCTAGTAGAGGCTATCTTTCCCAAAGTCAGCACCTTGTTTTCTACTTCTCTTTTGTTGAACAGTTGTTTTGTTTCTAAATGAGAGCTAATTAAAAAAACCTAGAGCCTTTCTGTGTACCTCTCAAAACAGAAACTGTAGTAGATTGGCTAGTTTATGACTTTACATGTAACAATTAAAAAAGTACAGCGTTATGACTATATTTAAAGTGAAATTATTTTTTCTTTTGGAGTGGTCATAGTTGCATTTTTTATATTGACTGCTAATAGGTCTTAAAACTTTTTACATCTTAAATAATAATTGAATTTTAAGTCAGCAGTTCTAAAATATTTTGTTTTCTTTCCTTTTTCTCACTCTCCGCCCTGCTTCAGACCAGAGGAAACCTACAGAAGAGTGAAAAATGTAAGACAGTTGCACATTAATTGTGACTAATTATTTTTAAATGCTTCTGTTTATGGTACTATCATATTTACCTTATTCTTCAGCTGTTAATTTATCTGATGCAAATCAATGCCATTTTACAGTGATCGCTATGTGCAGCTTACTTTCCCAAATGACTGTAATAATTGAAAACAGTACTTATATCTGCATACTTGAGATATATGAGATGCATCATGACACTCTCTAATTGGTTTTGGTGGCAGTCATAGCTAATACTATATGCAAAATTCTGCAGTTCATTGTGGAAACAGCTCTAACAGCATCCTGACATTCTTTTACACTGGCACATAGCATGAGAGGAAAGTAATTAAGTTTGTATTCAGTTGAGTTTTTTTCTGTTTGTTTTTAGGTTTTGATTACATTATACTGGCTTGGGAGAAAAGCTCAAAGTGACCCTGATTATAATGGTCCGTATCTCAATCTTAAGGCATTTGAGAAGTTGTTAGGGCAAGCATTGACTAAGGTAAGGAATCCAAAAAGGGAAACTAAACAAATAGTCTGAAGTTTATAGTTTGTAATACAGCAGTAATTCTAAACAGTGTCTTGGGGGTTTCATTTTCTTCTTAGTTTGAATAACATAGTAATTTGTTCTATTTTTTTGCTTGCTATCACATTCCATATGAAAGGAATTATTTTTATCTTACATTGGTTCTTCTGCTGCCCATATGAATTTCAGAATCCATCTGCTCTAATTTATGTGTTAGATTGTGAAGAGCCCTATCTCAATCCTCTTTGGCTAAGATAAAAAAAATTAAGACCTTTTATCAAGTCTCCTGTTCAAGCTGTTGTATGTGTTGTTTTTAGGTTTTGTAGTAGTCTTTGTTGAAGTTTGTTTGTGGATTTGAAACTGTCATGAGTAGCACTTGCACCCTAAATTATTGGAAAAGACGTTTCAAAACTCACTCTTGTAGGCACTTGAAGAGTCCAGCCAGCCAAGCAGAAGTGGCAGAGATAGTGGGTACGGCGATATTTGGTACGTTGACCGGGGAGAGCCCTTTTCATCTTCAGCTACTCATAAAAGAGACGATTCCTTTGATAGCTTGGACTCTCTTGGTTCAAGATCCTGCACAAGCTTTTCATCAGATATAACCTTGAAAGGTGGCAGTGAAGGTATGTTTTCCTCTCTAAAATCTTCTGTTGACTTATGTCTTATCAATGTGGGAGAAGACAATGTATGGACCTGGTACTTGGATATCAAGTACTTAAACCAGCTTGAAAGTCAACTCTAGTTTTGCAACTGCTGCAGTTGCATTTTGCTTAAGCAAATATTGACCTCTAACAGTTGGTAGAAAAAAAGCACTGCTCACACAGATCTTCCTAGGAAGGGTTGCTGAAACTCTTGCTCTCACTGACACATTAGGCCATGTGTATGTGCAGGGTATATTCCCAGAGTTCTGCAGGGGAAATTGCTAGAAATCAGATCTGGATGGGATCATCTAAAATTCACCAGTCTCTTGCCTTGTTCTTAGGGTGACTGTGTCAAACCTCTCTGTCTTCGCTTCATTTGTCAATATTCAATGAGGTTTTTCCCACCTAGGTTAAATACTGAATAATATTTGTTATTTTTAGTAGTTTGTCATGAAAATAAAGGTAACAAGAAGACAGTGACATTTGATCCCTAAAGCAGCACTCTAGCCTGTGTTTCTCTGCTGCTTTTAAAGTTCAGTGCCCGCTTGTAGTCTAAAGTCCCAAAAATAGTGACATGTTGGATTTTTTTTCGTGCGGATAACAAATCATTGGGCAGAGGCTCCATGGAGCATTTCCAATCTGTGCAAGGCAACATTTAGCCATGCTACATATGTGATGTACCCTAGGCTTCTACTGGATGTTAATCTGGTGAGATGAGCACATTGCTTTATTATTTGCTGCTAACTTGTCTTTGTTAGTAAATTTGTCTGGAAGATATTTAATTAAAATTTTTCTGTGCTGTTTTTTTTGTCTTCAGTCTGGAGGCCAGCACTTTGTTTCCTGCAGGGAGCAGTGATAATGAAAGAATGGAACAAATGCAGGAGTATCATGCAAACCAAATTGAGTTTAATGGATCTTATCACAACTTTGCCACAGACTTCTTAAAATACCTCTCCTGCTGTCCTGTCAGTAGCTCAGCAAATTTGCAGCTGAAACATCTCAAATACAGAGTTAAATTGATTTTAGAAGAATTTGATCCAATTTTTAGCTACAAGCTCCTGTCTAGAGAATGATGTTTGTTTGTTCCCTTTTTTCCACTTTCTTCTAAGGTTGTGACAGTGACACAGACTCGGAACTGCCTTCCAAAATGCATGACTCCCACAAAGATGACAGGTCTTACCGTAGGATTTCTGTGATTGAACCAAAACCTACCACTGACTTCAATCGTTTCTTACCCAACAAAAACAAGCAGACAGCATATGTGCCAGCACCTTTAAGGAAGAAAAGGACAGAGAAGAATGAGGACAACAGGAGGAGCTGGGCAAGTCCCGTCTTCACTGAGTCAGATGGAACATTTTCAAGGTACTGGTGTGCAGTCTTAGTAAAGTGGGCTTTTATTTAGAATTTTTTAAATAAATGATTTCTTTATTAGTTAAAGAAAAACGACTCTTGCTGCAATAAAAACTATTTGATTTTCCATGTTTTATCGAGGGGGATGCTTTTCATGTGGTCGTGTGGTGTTTTGGTTTTTTAAATTGTTTTTTGATGTTTGAATAATGTTTTGAAGCGGGCCAGACTCCAGTTGTATTTACATGATCTTAAATGCAAGTTCACGAGAGATAGACCTATGGTTTTAGTTGCTTGTCAAAGCCTTCCAAAATGTAGTGATGAATTTCAGTTGTCAGTCTTCTTGATGCATACAGATGAGATTAGTGGGCAGTTCTTGAGTTTCACCATTACCTTCGTGACTTCACTGTCTTCATTCTATTCCTGTTTTGGTCAACCTCAGTGGACGTGAAACGAATCCTGTAGCTTCCTGCCAAAATAGCAGAGCAGAGTGTGGGCTCAAAAATCCAGCTTCCCTCCAGATCATCTATGAGTATGACAGTGGCTCTGATTCAGAAGATGAAAGAAGGCTGCCCGACGTTGTTTTGGATGACTTAGCAAATCGTAGATTTCTAGTCAAAAAGAGCCCTGTAAGCTCTGCTGCACCTGGACATCATTTCATGTTGCACAATGACTCTCCTAAATCTTGCTCGCAAGAAAGTTATCCAGCTGGTCCACTAGCTGCAATGCTTGAACCACTGAGGTCAGAGATACTAATCCAAGATCCAGTAACTGTTGCGTTACGTAAATCACAGCCCTTAAATAACTCCATAAAGTTAGTCTTCTAATCGGCATTTTAACACAGCTGATAATTTGATACGCTTTTTCTGTCAAATTTTGTGCTTTTGTCAGAGGATATAGGATGCTGTGATAACCATTTAACTTCTCTTTAATTTTTTTTTTGTTTAATATATCTTATTATTTCTGGTGCTGCAGTGATGAAATCGAGAACTAATATGCTTCATTCACAAGGCTGAGCTCCTGAGCCAAAAAGCATGCCTTTTTGCATTCCTTATGTCAAGTTGCTCCTAAAATATCTTAACTGATTGGATATTTTGAACAGTAACCAGAGGAGGCAGAGGCAGTTGGATACTAAAGAGGAAAGCAAACCAAGAGTTAACAATCCTTCACAATTATCTGGGTATTTTGACGAGGACGAGGAAGAAGTAGGCATTCCAAACATTGAAAAAGATGATCTCTATTTTCGCAAGCTAAGTTCTTCAGCACCAAATACAGTTGTTGCTTTTGACAAATTTCTTCCTAAGTTTTGGACTCCAGAAGAAGAATTGCTATGGAAAAAAATCAAGAAATCCTCTTTCAAACCCTGGTATAAAGAGATTCAAGGGTTCAGGTGCGTTTTCATGCATGCCTGTTTCCCTCTTGTGTGCAAAGCCTAAATAAAGTGTAGTTCTATGACTTTGAATTTTTAAATTTTCATTGCCAGTGTAGCAGCAGGATGTTTTATTCTTTTTTTCTTTTTACTTTTTTTCCCGAGAAATTAATTGAAATACTATTTTTGTTTTACTGTTGCTACTGTGCATTTTACTCAGTGAGTATACTTCATGGTTTTTTTCTTTCTCCTCTGCTCATTCTTTGTGCTGCTGCACAGTAGAAAGAGATCAGATTCTGAGGATGAGGAATTTGCTTACAAACAAAGCTGTACCATTGTTGCTAATCAACCAAGACCAGGTTTTGACTGGAACAGTGGCTGCAGAAGGGATCAGAATTATAAGCCAACTGCTGAGTATGTGGGAAGCTCATTGTCACAGATTGCAGAAGGAAAAATCTTGGAGTCTTCTGATCAGCCCAGGTTGATACTGCTGCATGAGCTGTTCCCTTGATGCATCAAAAAGAAATGGCTGGATATGCAACAGCTGAATGAAATTAAACCATGTCCCGTGATGTTGTGCTTTTTTGGTTATTACTATTTTGCTGGTTTGTTGGGTTTGGGGTTTTTTTCTCTTTTAATTTAGCCGTAAGTTGCTGGCCTTCTGAAACGTGTAAATGTGAAAGTGTAACGTACTGCATACGGTTACTGGCTTTGTGTGTGAGCATGCAAGTGTGATGTTTCTGGGCAGGTTAGGATGCTGGGATACCTTTGCCTTGGTTGGTGTGTGCTGTGCTATGGTCAGTGGTGGTGAATGCCAAGTGGTGTCGTCATTCTGCTTGCGATACTGCAAGCCTGAACCAAATGAGTACATTGTGATATGTTGTCATCTGCTTGTCTCTTGATAGTTAATGATATTTTTACTTCCCTCCTTTTGTTTTATATGCTTCAGTCAGTTTTCGTTACTTCAGGCCCTGCAAAAATACACTGACTACATGTCTTCCGAAATGGAGACCAGAATTGATCCTACTTCTGGCCCTAGGCTCATAAAATGTAGAAAGAATGTTTCCTTTATACCAGGAGGCAAGCAAGGAGATGAGGAAAATGGATATCTATATCCAGATTTGGAAAATGATGATTTGTTCGTTCGGAAAACTGGGGCTTTCCATGTGAATCAAGTTGTTCTTCAAGACCCCCGGTATTTAAAGAAATTCTCTGAGCAGGAGCCTCCTCTAGAGGGTGAGATAATTTTGCAACCCAGAGAGGGCCAAACTGTGATTCCAGATTTGGAAAAGGATGACATGATTTTTCGTAAAGTCCTCTCTCAAAAAAAAGAGGTGCCTTTATCAGGTGCTCCTGACAAGTATCACCCAGCACTGTTTCCTGATCCTTGGAGTCTTCCAGAAGAGATCCGGTCCAAATTTCTATGTTTACTTGAAAAAAAGGCAATACCAGAGGAAAGGAAGAGCAACGGCAGAGTGCTGTCACCGTCTTTACACCATAAGAAGGACGATATGCTGACCCGCAAGATTGAATCTTGGAAAGTGGGAAGCGGCGTCCAGCCGGTAAATTTTATCCCAGGTCCATGCAGTGAAGAAGACTGGAAGAAGTGGGAAGCAATCAGGGAGGCCAGCAAAGTTAGACACAAGAAGCGGCAGATGGTGGAGAGGTCAGGTTGTGTCCTGCACAGATTGAGTGCCCTTGAACCCTTTACATTCAGAAAAGCATCATCCTGTGCTGAACCATTCATAGAGTGCCACTCTGCTGTTTGTTCGTGTTGTCCTCAAACAAGCTTTTTATTTGCTTTAAATAGAAGCTCATGACTGCAATACCATATTTTCAACAAAAAAACCCACAAAGTTTTATAGTTTTAGGCTGCCATTTTGGAGAAAATATGTTGCCAATCCTTCAGGCTCAAAGTCTTGCATAAGCTTCTTTCCATGGTTGAACAGGAATAGTGATTATTCAAAAGACTATGGAGGCTAGAAATATTTTCTTTTATTCTACAAGATAATAGGTAAAAACTTTTCTGAAACACATGACTGCTTTAAAGACAAATTCTGGAAATGGACATTCTGATATTCTTGCTTGCACCTAAGTTTAAAAATGCTTGTAAATTGTCCTGCCACAGTTCTGAGATGATTAGATGAGGTGGAAAAAAAAAAAGTGTTTTGCTTGCCCAAGGTCATGGTGCATGCAAGTTGTGTGTCTGTGTAATACTGAATTCCACCATGGCGTATTTTATACTGCCAATACTATCCCTCTACTTCCATACAGTCTCAATTCATTCTTTCCCCTAATTTTTTCCTGGTATCCTCAAAATTTCTCTTGTCTGACTGAATACTGTTTCTTAAGTACTTCCTATCTCTCCTTTGAATTTTGTATTTACTGGGGGAGAGTGGGATTCCAAATATTTCCTTCGCTCTGAAAATACGGCATTGCAAGTTGCAGATCTCCCAGCTGTGCATCATTACTTTGTGACTAAGACACTTCTGTGTTCCAGTTGATATTTTGATGTTGCTGCATTTAGTTTTTAAGCTTAATACTGTTAACAAAGGTTGAGCTTCACTGAGAAATATTTCTGAAGTGCTTGGAAATATTGCATGTTTTAAAAATACATTCAGTAGAATTAAATAGCTATGTTATAAAATACTCATATTCAAGAATACAAAAAAATTGTCTTGAATTGCCCTGGATTAGTTTTGTTCAAGGATTAATTTGCCAAACTTCTATATGGGGTCTTTTGTTCTGGTACAAATCAAGTATCGCTTTCAGTTAGTATCAGAAATGATTGAAGTAACAAGGAAACAACCTCTGTAAGCCACATTTGTTGGGACTCAAGTTGGCATTAATTTTAGTTTCATGAAATGAGTCTCTTTTGAGCAGCATGCTGTTCAGCAGCTGGATTAAGTGGTACAGGATTCATACAAGGCTCTGTTTGTGCAGTACTGCTAAATGAAAAGTGTTGGAAACTTGCAGGCAGCCTTGTTCTGTCAGTGCTGCCCAACTCTGTACATCATGCAAATCCTGGTGTGTTTTTTGACTGTTGTCCAACTCCCAATGTGCTATTCCATGCTGGCTGGTTCCCAAGCTTTCGGTTTCCCCTTCACTTAGTAAGAGTGCTGGTCTACTAATGGTGTTAATGTTGTTATCAATATTAAGACACTGAATCTTTTCTTTTTTGGTTTCTGATTTCTCAGACTGTTTCAAAAGCTTTCTGATGAGCAAGGGTAAGTTTTATAAAAGCTTGAAAGTTTGTAATGCTTTTTTTTGGGCCTCTTTTCATCTTTATGCATGCACAGTAGCTAAAAACTCATGCTGAAAACTTGTGCATGGTGCTTTGTTCTGTTCTTTGCCATTTACATAATGAATGTAAGAGATAAAATCTATGTGTATGGCAAAAGTTCTCTGCTGTCTTGTGTATTCAAGTTACGGTTCTCAGGAATTTTGAAAATCAGCTCTAATGTTTTATTCCTGCTGAAGTGAAAAATTTGTTGTTCTGTATTTAAATAAGGCTTTAAAACATTCAAAAGTGTAAAGGAATATTAACAAATATTTTGTTTTTAAGGCTTTACAGCTAGAATCTGAAAATAATTAACAGTGGCGGTATTTATCATGGGATTGGTGAATGGTCCGGGGTTATTTTATATCTTCCAGGTTGTTGAATGCTCAGTGGTAAACTTATTAGTTTGTATCATGGGAACTTAGATGTTGTTTATGATGAACTGTGACTCAAAGAGAAATAATTTTTCCACTTATTTTTTGATGGCATGTAAAGTATTAGGGAATGCAGGGTGTTCTAATGATATTTTTTAAAATTTAAATTTATTTATTTATCTATTTATTTGCTTCTCTTTTTTACCCTGAGGCAAACCTGGTAAATTACTAAACAGTTCCAGAAGTGTGAAATGTTTCAGAAGTTAGGTACTAGGAGAGGGAGACTCAGAAGACTCAAGTCACTGGTTAGGTTTTTCAGTTTAGCCTGAAATTAGGATCCAGTTTCATGGTATGAACATACATTTACTTAGGTTATATTTTCTTTAGGTCTAGATTTTCCTGTTTTGTTGCAGGCAGATACAGTAACTCAAGAGAAAGAAGTAAAAACCGTAGTTATCTTTTCTTGAACTCATCTGGAACAAATCTGATACAACTCTTATGTAGCATTTGGTTACCCCAAAACAGTTCTATGTGTGATATAACTTAAGGATAAAAAAAGGGAAACGAACTGTACAAGAAAAGAGTTCCTACAATAGCGACCAAGCAATTTTTGCTGAATTTAGCACTCTTGTCCTTCAGAAAATAGATAAGCAATGAGATAAGAGTTAATGCCCAAGCCTTTATTTCTAGAGGCCAGAGGCCAAAGTCTTATGTTACCAATGAAAGTGAGTTCAGCCTCTTGGGAGGAAGTGAGAGTCTGGTTTGTTAGTTCAGAGATCTCTTGGAATGCAACAGATTAGAGCAAGGCTCTGTGCTGAATCTGTTTTGGTTTTAATCTCATTTTCCACCATATCAGAGAAATGCCACATTTTCAAGTCCTGTTAGAACTTAGTTACATCCCTCTATCACTCATACTTTGGATAAATGAAAACACATGTTTTTTGGAATACTAAGAAACAAAAAGACCCCCAGGCCCCAGGAACCTAGCTTTCCCTTTATATTACACCATTGAACCTTATGATGAAATACCTGCCTTTTGCTTACTGTCTCAGAGGCTCGTGGTCAAATCTCATCAGGAGGCTTGTCCTATATCTAGACTAAATTTCCTGTTAGGTTTACCACTGAAGTCTGAAAAGAATAAAGGAAGAAATATCATGTGGTTGGGGAGAGCATGAATGGTGAGCCTTGACGAATATAGGTTAGAGGGAACTAGTTAATAGGAGTTCCTGGGGGGAAATTGTAGCCATGTTGAAGAAGTTAGCAGGAAGATGGCTGTGTTAGCCATCCCAGCTTGGATGGAAAGCATCATGAAGGCTTGGGGAGGAGCAGCATAGGCTACTGGGGCCTGTGACATCTGTGAACTGAGCATTGAGGAGTGAATGACTCTTAATCTTTTGGAAATGTGCATAAATAACTGATTCGATTTTATGATTAGCCTAAGGAAGGAAAAAACAGAGGCTGATACTGGGACTATTACAGGAGAGAAGTCAAAAGGTGGGAATTCAGATTTGGGGATAAGGGATGCCTTTGGGTCAAAGAAAGAAACAAGATCAATAAAGAGAATTACAATTTTAAACAGAAGTAGCATTATTCTATGAGGAGCTTGATGTGATGATTAGCCTGGAGATGTACAGAGCTGCTTATTCCCTTAACCTGATTTTATTTGCTTGAATATCCAACTAATGACTTGAGTGCTGGCACTACAGCACTATATCCCAGTCTTGCTCATTTAGCTGCCCATGTGTTTCCTGCTCCATTTGAAATAACACTCGTGAGCATTCAGTTGTACTAATACAAATCTCTCTCTCTGAAAGTTTCACTCATGTAAATGAGGGCTAGGATGTTATAAAGCTGAGTTCTCTTTTCACTTTCTAGGAGTAAATCTTTGAATGATGTCAGTGCAGAGGAGCTGCAGACATTGCGCAAAATCCGTTACGAAGAGCTGCAGAAGATAAAAGAGCAGTTGCAAGAACAAGATCTGAAGTGGCAAGAAGTAAGGACTCCTTTTCACCTCTCCTTCTGCATCCTGCTTGAAGGGCTGGGTGTCACCTGCCTTCAGTGTCCCTACTCAACAAGCTTAGGCATGTGTGCAGCAATTCATGGGGCTGTCTTCTAAAACAATTCATCTCTTGCAGCTACTAGAGTTTTTTGGGATGCCTGTTTAATGCAGGACTGGAACTATTTTAAGTATCATCTTAAGTTTCTGATCAGTGCTTCAGGATAAGTTTGTATGTATTGTAATAGAGCTTTCAGGCTTGATTTCTGTGGACATAAAAGTTAGGGCATAGTTTCTTGTGTTATCTGAAATTTTTGAATGCTTCTTTTGGAGAAATGATTGGAATGTCTGAGTAATTGATCCTCTGGGAGAAAGAGGAAGAAATAATGCTTCCTTGTGCAAATTCTTGAGGCTCCTCTCCCCTGATAATTCTGTCCTGAATCCAGCTTCTAAACAGCACAGTAGCTTTGCACAGCATCATAAGCATATCTGAAGACCTTTCAATTTATTAAAATCTCTGCTTGACAATGAGTATCAACAGGAAAACAAAATTAAGAACAAAGTAACATCAAGAAGTTCATAGTTTAATGCATCTTGGTCATCTCAGTTCTAATATTCCGTACTTCCTTTAACTCAGCTCTGGTATTTCATGGACAATACTGCCAGTTCACATGGCAGTTTTTACAGAAATGAAGAAAATACAGGCATGTCTGTTTTCAGTTTAGAATTTAAGGCATATTTATTCTCAAGATAGTGTGTTAGTCTAACATAGTAGTGATTTGGAAAAATAAGGATATCCCAAACTCCAAAGCTCTCAACAAAAAAAAAGTACACATGGCACTTGCATTAATTTTCAATTATGTGTGATTGCATGCAAGATTTTAGAATAATGTTAAGGGGGGGGAAATCGGCAAAATGACATATAGTCCAATAATTACAATTCTTAACTTAAGGAGGCAGTGATCCTGAAACCTTAACTGGAACATGACAACCCCGTTATCATTTAGCGGAAAGGTACATGAAAATGTGGCTGTGATGCAGACATGCAAATAAAATCAAGGCAATAAATAGGATGCCTCTGTAAGTCTGTGTGATGATATACATTCGTGTTATTCTAAATAGGATCTAGCAAAATGGAAGAATCGTAGAAAGAGTTACACTTCAGAATTGCAAAAGAAAAAGGAAGAGAGAGAAGAAATTGAAAGGAGAGCCTCTGAGGTGTCTGGAAGTAGTACCAAGTCACTGAAAGAAATGCAGCAGGAGAGGTAATGGTCTTAATAGCAGTATTATGTTGAAGAACGTAAATCTGAGGATTTTCTTTCCTTTGAATTCTTGAGCAGCTTTTACCAGCAAGTTGCAATTTATTCTGCAGAGATCTTGACAATTTTAGTTGCAAAATAAAATATAGAAGTCTAGGCAATTGAAGGGCTGAATATGGTTTTCTAATCCACTGTTTGCACAGAATGTTAAACAATTTTCTCTATAAATGATATTTTACTCTGCTAACCATAAATAAAAGTATTGAGAAGTCAATACTTGCATTCTCTTTAAATCAGTTAAAACGGTAGCACTGAGCTGGATAGTTGCCTTTTTTGTTCATGGATAAATTTAACTATTTCTCTTCCTTCTACCACTGTGCTTGCTATTCTTTTAGCCACTGTGGAGAACTACAGCCAGAATTTTAATGTGTGTCACAGAGCTGTAAGCTTTTACGTGATTGACCCTTCATCCCTAATTTTTTCTCTTATTAGGAAGGTATTTATTACCTTATTAGGTATTTACCTTCCAAATACTAAAAAGTGTAAACTGCACAGTAGCATTTCTAGTGGCAACTGTCTTATTTATTTATTTATTTATTTCAAATGCACATATGACTGAGCTGAAGGTAGTACGCACAGGGCATGTATTCATAAAAGAAGTAAGTCTAAACTTTTGGATTTCTTTAATTTTTTACCTATTTGTGAGGACAAAAATTAATTTATTGAATAAAAGTATAGATGGTAATTGTATTGAATGTTCAGTATCAATAAGAATCTTAAAAGTGATGTGTTAAAGATTATCTCTGTAGTGGTTGTTTATGACAAAGGAATGAATAGCAAAAAAAATAATAATTAGCTGAACTTCAGGGCACCGTCTTATTTAGTTATCTAAAATTCAGCATAGCATTTGCATAGAGTAGAAACATCAAGCACAGTTATACAGTTCAGGCAGTGTTATGGGACTATCTTATTCTTGTTCTTTCCTAAATAAAATCTGAGTTTCTGAGGATGTGTAACTTGAAGAGCTATATAATTATCTTGGCAAAGATTTCTGTCATGGTGGCAGCCTGATAATGTGATAGTAGTATGTCTGAGTGTTATGAGAGTGCTGAACTGGAGAGGAAGTGGAAGAAGATAGATTTTAAAATAGATGAAAATACTAATATATTTAAAGGATGCTATTCATTTTCATTTACTGGAGATCTATTATTTGGCTTATAGTCTGCCTTAAACATTCACTAGTTGAAAGACTTTAGCCCTGCCTGTTTGTTGGGTCACTTCGGTATTTTAACGGGGTCTATTCCCATAGGGAGGAGAGAGATCAGGACTCGAACGAGCAGCAGAAACAGGAACACAGCTGGGCGTATTCACTGAATGATGATGTGTTCACTGAAGAAAAAGCACCTTCCACAGCAGCAAAAGATTGGCCAGCAGCCAAAGATTACCGTTTGGAAGAGGATACTTCCTACAGCACTAAGGACAGCAGCAGAAGTGTGTACACCACGCAGCCACCCAAGGAGAACCCGCCGAAGAGCTCGGCCGCTCGAGAAGCCCCTGCGCCGCCGGAGAGCCTGGCGGAGGAGCGGGAGCAGAGCCCCGCTCTTTTGTCCACTCGCTACTCGGTGAACGCTCAAACTGGGTCAGCTCAGGTTTCAGCTTCTCTCCCGAGAACTTACCAGAAAACTGATACCTCCAGGTTAACATCTGTGGTTACACCAAGACCTTTTGGTGTCCACTCAAGAGGAATCTCGTCACTTCCACGGTCGTTCACGGTAAAATTCCGCTTCATTCCTGAAGCTGGTGAATGTGGGGTCTTCGATAGCTGGAGGAACAGTAATTTAATGTTTTGGAATTTTTTTAGAAAGTGCTCCTGTGTGATGAAGGCTGTGTTAATAGAGCAGACAGTTCTGCGTGGCTTTAGATGTTTACTTGTGTTTCTGTGCTTAAACGCACTCCTAGAATTAAAGCTGGTAACTATATTTGGTAAAATATTCTTTTTATTACTTGTAGTAAGTCTCCTTTGTGTGCTTATCAAAAAAAGTGGCATTGGAGGTAATTATCTGGAGCCAGGTTAACATAATAAAGTGTTAAAGATAAATTTTTCAGGTGATAAAAGTTTCCTCTGCTCTGCTGACTTTGTCAAAATTGAAATTTTATGCTAGCCTAAATTTTGTCTACCCTATGTAGCACCGAAGCAATGAAATTGGTTCTGCCCTGCCCAATTAGTGTGATGATTTTCACAGTTTTCTCCTAAATCCTTATTTGTTTTAATTTTAAAAGTAGTAAGAATGCAAGTAACTCTAAGCTGATGACTTTAACAAGTTTATCTTAAGAAGTCTGGACTATTTGTTCAGCAAGCATTTAAAGAGAAAAAAAAATGTTTCTCTAAGTAGTTAAGCCATGGGTAGCTAAGGTAGCTTAGCTAAGTTAAGGTGGTTAGCAATGGGTACAGGAACCAGAATTTGCTTCAAAGAGGGAGGTGGTTTTGTTAAATATAGAGATCACTGAAAAATTGAAGGATTCCTTTTTTTAAAAGCACATATTTACCAAACTTCCATTTTTTTTCCTAGATGGATGATGCTCACAAATACAATGGAGAAGTAGAAAAAGCTAAAAGAACTCAAACTTTGTTCACCAGCATCTCCTTTTCGCAACCAGACTCTGCACACCCTCTCTCCACTGATGCATTCAGAAGCAGAGGTGAGGAGGAAGAGGAGGAAAAAGGTGTTCAGTCAACACCTCCTCCTAGTTTAAAGTCCCAAGACCAAGATGCTGGAAGCAGTATTCCTAAGCCAGAGTATAGCATTCCTCCTGATTTTCTTTCACTTCCATCTTCCGCAGAAATTGCAAGTCCGATAGAGCCTAAGGACTCAAAATCCATGGTAAGTGTGGAAACAGTGTGATTACTTGGTGCAACTGAATACCACAGCAGAATAAAAGAGAAAATAACTAAAAGTGCATCTAATGCAGATATTTTGCTGGTAGTAGGAGGACAGCTCAGAGACCTGCTATTTCCTTTGGTTTAATTTAGGGGAAAGAGAATATTTGAGGGAAAAAATTCATTCTATTGCTGAATTTTTCCCTACCCTTTTAGTCATGTGCTTAATTTTATTTATCACTCTAATTCAAATTAGTTATTCTGCATATAATTTAATGCTTACATAATGCTCTGTTATTCTTCAAATTAGCACATTGTGCATACCAGCAAGTGTGACAGTTGGATTAATGATCTGAACTGCTGTAGCATTCATTTGCACTTTTAAACTGGTAGTGGAAAATAAAGATCAGCTTTTCAAAGGCTGGCCATAAACATCAGTATCATACTATCCTTTTTTCCATCTGTTGTGTCTTGAGCCTTCTTTTTTTCTTTTTTTTTTTTAGTTATTTACTTAAATCTAATTAATGATCACATTAATTTGAAGTAAATCACCATCTCTTTGTGCATGTGCTTATTGGATAAGAAGTTGGGTCTTCCAGTGTTCTTTTTGAAATATGTATCTTAAGTGCTGTTTCCTCCGATTGATTGCATGTTTCACCAACAATGGTTTGAATTTTTAATAACTTTCTGTACTATATGATGATTCAGTTCATAACCCTTGGCAGATGTGCATTCCTGATCCTGCTGTAAAGCTTTGTTCTGCCTGTTGCATGAGTGAAGGTTGTAAGACTTTGGATGCAGATTTATGAAATCACTTCCCATACCACCTTTATAGAAATTCATTCTCTTCCAAACATTCTTCTTCCTAATCCTTTGTGGAAAAGAAATACATTGCAGTTTAATACCCCTGATACCTCTTGGCTGTCATCATAATTTATTTATTTATGATTTATCATAACTTATTGAAACTGTGATTTCTGAATAAGGAAGGAGATCATGGTCTTATTTTTTATTTCTCCTGTGTTGTAGCAAAAACAGGCAGAGGAATTTCTGTTTTAGTCAGTGAAAACTCATGGATTAGATATGAGTTCTTAGTATCTCTAACTAAGGCAAATGAGAATAGCATGTACTAGGTCCATATATCTTTCCTGTCATTAGTTATGAGTTTATAAATTGTTTCTCCTAGAAGTGAGTAATCAGGGAGGGTATTTAATTTTTTCTTAAATTAAAAAATTTTGGTTGTGTCATAACTTAACAAGCTCTGAGTTAAGGAATGCAAATTCCATTTGATGTGTTTGTAAGTCATTGCCAAAGAGATTGATACAGTTCACTGTCATCAGGGCCATAATACCAGGTATGTGGAGCACTGTTTCAGAGATGAGCTGTAAAAATGATAAAGTTCAGTGTACAAACTCGCATTACTCCTCTGACAAGAGATAGGATTGAAGTGTCATGTCGGGATGGTGGAAAAAATAATTAAGACCAGTAGTAATTTCCAGGAACACACTCAGACTCTAAAGATTTGTATGTTCTCTAGCCCATTGTGCTAACCTGTTTAGTGGATTCACTTTTAATATACTCACATGACTAAGGACTTGGGTTGTATGAGAGTGTTTGCAAGCCAGTAGCTGTGTTGTGAAGAAAAGACTTCATTTCTACCCTGGGCTGTAATGGGGAGTGTTTTCCCAGGAACATTCCTGTAACATGAGGCAATACCTTGGGATGATGTCGTGCAATGTTGTTTTCTTCTGTATCCAGTGCTTAGGTGCTGCTGAAGCCACCCCTGGCTGCACCTCCCTGAGACTGTGTCTGGCTGCATCTGCTTGTGCTCACTGCAGCTGCCTGTTGCATCTTACCAGCACAGGAGCTTGTAGGAATTGGCGTAGGCTTCTAGACTTTTAAATATTTTAAGTTGGGGAAAATGAATCCCACTCTTCAGGAAGGCTGGTTCACTGGCGAACTAAAACATAGGCGTACATTTAATGCGTGTGAAAAAACATGCAGGGTCCCTTCCATGCATATTGTACTGGAATATATCTGTTTTAACATTGTTTGACAGAAAAATCTGTACTTTTTTTTCTTTTTAGATTGATGTCAATGTCATGCTAATGAAATGCATAGAATGCATTTGGATATTATAATAGTTTTTAATGAGTTCACATTAGAATGTTAATGTATGCAACACACACTCTTAATATAGCGTGGGATTGAAAGCAAGTGTTACAAGATGTTTTCCCATTCAGATATTCTTGTTGTTTAAAATGGTGGTTTTAATTCAGATTCTGAAAGCATCTTGAAAGTCCATTTAAGTCAAAGATCTGGATTTAACTGATTTTGAGATTGCTTTTATTATCTAAGGTTTCAATTACAAAATCCATAGCAAGCTGGTAGTGTTTCATACAAAATCAAGAAAGATGGTTCTGTACCCAAGTAAACCTAGTTGCAACACTGAGCCCATAGTAAGATGTGCAAGAAAAAATGATTGATTACGGTTATCTAGCTTTTCCACATCTCTGATCCTCTCTCAGGAGGCAGTACATGTCACAAATTCACAAGACAATCCACGGAGAATCATTTAGGGGTTTAATTTCCTCAAGTTCTTAAATTTTTTACCATCGTGTTGCAAAACATTTAAAATAATAAAAATGTAGAGTGAAATATACATGTAGGGAAAATACGAATGTAAACTGAAAACAGCTGCTGGAATAAAAAGCAAAGGAGTTACTAAACTGACTTCAGTACTGTTTCCTTTGTCTGTGATGCTAATAATAGATAATTAAAGTGCACATTGTGAGCAGCCTCACTTATTTAGAGGGTAAACTTTCCCTCATTTAGATTCCTGTGATACCAGATACTGTAGTGTCATGTTTTATTTTTCAGGAACAGTACAGTGAAATGAGAATCAGTATAAACCAGAGACCTGGCCACAGTCGCAGCTTTGGGTTTACAACAAATTGGAGTTCTTCAGGAGCCATTGTACAGACAGTTGAAGAAGGTAAATGTGTATATATACACAAATTTCTGTTTGTATGTTTAGTTTTCAGAGGCTTCTAAAGTAAGGCATTTGCTGCTAAGAGTGCTGCAAACATTTTAAAACATCAGGTGTAGAGCTGAAAAATTAGTATTTAGTTGGCTAATGTATTTCTGTGAATCCTCATCTCTTGAAACAGGTTTAATTCAGAAATACCAAAATGCATTTTCCTAATCAAGGAGGGTATAAATATGGTTATTTTTTCACCAAGTCTCTTACAGAACAGTATTTACGGGCACATACAGACTTCTAATATCCAGACTGTTTCTTTCAGCTAGGTTTAGAAGATTTCATTCTACATGGTTTGTAAACATACGCAGAGGAAACTTAGGAGTTAATACTCTTTTTTTTCAATTTCTCCTTTCTTAGTCATGCTGAATTTTTGAGACAGCTCATATTCTTAAGTAGCTGCAACTTCTAAATTACTTTCCAGTGCAGTTTTTTTCAGGAAAAGCAAACGTTTTTGTCTTGAGATGACACATATATAAAGTTTGTTTCTAACCTTTAATAGTATTCTGCAGAGAACAAGCTCAGTTTCCTTAAAAAAAAAAGGGCACAAAACAACAAAAGCTCAAGCAAATCACATATAATGCTTGTTTTCTAAACAATGGTCTTTCCCACTGCCAGTAATACTTGAGGAATATAGAATTCCTCCCTTCTTTCCACCTAACCCAAGATCATCCTGAGAAAGGAGAAGTAACTGAAAAATTTAAATTTAGTTAGTCCTGTATTATGTTTTCCAGAGAGGAAAAAATACCATTTAACAGCACTTAATGAACAGTCTTGGATGTTTTTTTTTTTCAAATTCGAGAAGTGAAGAGGCCTTTCTTCACTATATCTGGGTACTTTTCATAATTAGATTTGCTTTAAGATAACTCTGCTTACACACAGAAGATGGACCATATGAACCACTGTGATTCCTTCCAACCTGATCCATTCAGTGATTCTGTAACTTCTGAAATTCACTTTGCCTGAAGAATAGCCTTTCCCTTTGCTTTCCCTGCTGCTAGGCTTCTGCTTTAATTTCCTTCCTTGGAGGAAGGGGTCTGTCCATTTGCACTGCCAGCTGAAAAGGGGAAGTCTGGGGGTGGTGAATGTTCCTGCTGGTCGTTCACACAGGTCCACATGGGCTCTGTCCCAAGGAGAAGATGAAGACCTTGTGACTATTGTCTTGGTTATGCTTTATTACCATTCTCACAAGCAAGAGCACAAAGTAGAGACTGAACTGAGAATGGACTATATCTCAGTGTTTTCATTTGTAGCCTATGTTCAACACATTCTTCTTTCAACAACTGGCTTATCTGGTACCCTTCTTCAATTGCTACAGCTCCCTTTAAAGAAATCAAGGTTGAAAGAGGTGGAGTACCTATTGAAAAAGTAATATATGCTTTCAGCTAGATACTTGGGAATGTTGTATTTCTTATTTTTAGGGATAAGTCATAGGATAATTCAGGTTGGAAGAGATCTTGGAAGATCACCTAGAAGAAAACACTGTTCAAAAAAATGTCAAGACTGAATTCAGGCCGAATTGCCCAGGGCTTTTACCCATGTTGGTTTTGAGACCTTCTGAGGATGGAAACCACACAGCCTCTCTGGGCATTATCCTCTCGGAGAAAGTTTTCCCCACGTATCCAGTCAGACTGATCTTTGTCCCAGTTTGTAACCACTGTTCTGTGTTTTTCTGCCATAAATTTCAATAAAGAACAAGCTTTCACTTCTCAGGGATGTCCTGGTATGTATTGGGCAGACTCCTGTTGAGTTATCCTGCAGCCTCTCTTCTCCAGGCTGAACAAGCCCATACTCTTCAGCCTTTCCTTACAGGTCAAGTGCTCCAGCCCTGACCAGCCCAGTACCTTCCCATTTAATTTGCCCCAGTTTATTGAAGTCTCTCTTACAGAGGAACACAGAAACTGGACACAGTATTGTCAACGTGGCATAAGAAGTGCTGAGTGAATGGAATGGTCACTTGTCTTGATCTGTTGGTCATGTTAGTGTTCATACAGCCCTACCACTGCCAGGGCTCCCCCAGCCTTGCTCTCCAGCCCATCAGTGCCCAGCCTGTACCATCACTGGGATTAGTCCTTTGCAGGAGCTGGACTCTGCATTTGGCCTTGTTGAATGTCAGGTTCCTGCTCTCCAGAGCGACCCTGCCCTCCAGTGCATTGGCCACTCTCTCCCTTTGGACAAGGTTTGATAACTTGGTGAGGGTGTGTTTTATTTCCTTCACCTGCTTATTGGTGAACACTTCAGAGAGGGTAGGTCCCAGGATACATCCTGCTGAGATCCACTTGTAAGAACCAGTAACCACTTCCCACTGAGCCTGGCAGCCCAGCCAGTTTTTCACCCATCTGGTCATTCTGCCCTGTGGACAATACCATCCCAATTTTGATACGAGGATACTGTGGAATATCATGTCAATGGTCTTTATTAAAGACAAGGTGGATTGTAACCACCTCTCTTCCCCCATCCACAGAGATTTAGTCAATTCATCATTGAAGATAACCAGGTTGGTCAAGCATGATTTCGGCTTGGCAAATCCAAACCAACCGTTCTAGTCACAATTTTCTCTTTCTTCAGCCCAGGAAAAGCTTCCAGGAATACTTTTTCTGATTGTCTTGTCTTCTTAACTAGCTGTATGATTTTCTTGAGATTATACCCAGCATTTATCTCTTTTACTACTTATGTGTGACTCTGTGTTCTACATATGCTATTCCTTAAAAAACTGCTAAGAAACTATTTGGTAGGCAAAACTAACTTACAAGTTTCTCAAAAAGCTGAGTAAGAGGTAAGCTTGTAACACATATTTCAGTGAGATCCATTTACTACACATAAAAAGAGATAGTTCTCATTTTTACAGGAGTTTTCAACCTTTACACTAAGAATTACGTAAACAGAAAACTTTAAACTCATTAATCTAGACATTGTTCTGCCAACTTCCTCAGTGCCATATAATCTTTATTGTTTCAGTCCTTTCCCTTTCACTTTCCCTTTGCAATAATTTTTTTGAGATTGTGTTGCTATAGGAGTACATGTCTGATCAAACACTTGCAGTCATGTAGGAGAAAGTCAATTTGACCAACATCCTTCAAGTTTTATTTTTTTCTATCATTGAGATAGTGTTTATCTATTGTAATAACAACAGATGAGAATAGGTTAGAGATAACCTAGAACATATGGAAATTGAGTATTTGCTTGGTTTTATTTTTGCTGGGGACTAGTAAGAAAGAAAAGCCTTTTATCTTCAGGGAAACGTATGAAAAACATAGGAGCAGTGCATATTTTATATAATGAAAACTAAATCCTCTAAAGGAATATAAAGAAATTATTGTCAATTCCTCTAGTCTTGGAGGAGCTGGACAGAGAAAGACAACTGGTAGCATACAACTTTTGGCACCTGAATTTCTGGCCAGTGTCTGTGAGCTTCTCTGGAGGTGAATCAGAGCAGAAGCCTGCTATAGGCACACTGTTTTGCAGTCTTGAGAAGCCCTTTTGTCCAGATACTGTGAAGGAAGAGCTGCTGGCAAAGTTACAGGCCAAAAATTGAGCAGTGTAAGTTGTTCCGGCTATTTTAGGTCCAAATCTAGAGACTGCTGCTATTCATTCAGTCTGCATGGTTGGGGTATGATCTGTATGTACCTGTTTAGTAAAAGTATAGGAAGAACCATGCATCTTCAACTCCTTTCCTTTCCTAAAACAGAGCTGAGATATACTGTTCACACCTCTTAACTGGGGCTTATCCCTGATGAGTTATTTGAGTATAATGAGCACCACCTTTTTTTGGTTGCTGGGGGCTTATTCTGTCACAACTCAAGACAGAAGTTATGAGTTCTGATGACTCTGCTGGAGCCTGAAGCTTTCCCTGGACCATGAGCATAAGGCTTAGTCCAGATGTGGTTAAACTGTATGGTACTAAATACCTGACATGATTGTAAATGTTACATGATGTTGTTGAAATTAGTAACTTCAGTATTAGTATCTTTCATAGTATTCTTAATAGTAACTTCCATTAACAGATTTGAAAATCCATAATTCTTCAACATCTTCCTGACTCTTAGAGGTACATGCTTTTTCCAGTTTATCTACTGTCTATATTTCTTCCTCCAGATGAAAACCCAACCTTTTCTTCTACAATACTGCTTAAAAGCAGTTGATGTGTTTCAAAAATTTTACTGATAACTTCAAATGAAGTTTTTATTCCATATTTTAAGAATGGTGCTGAAAGATATGATATGGAGCCATGTTCTGATAGCAGAGTAGCTAGTGTAGCTTTTTAGTGAACTATCATGGGTCATTATTTGGTGCAGTACAAGGAAGCATACTATTTCTTAATTTCTTAACTTTCTCCTGTGGGAAGCTATCTGAATCCTTAGTGGATGAGCCAGACTTACAGCAGCATTTTACTAATGGGTCAGAAGACACTCAGAATGAAGCATATGGTGTCTAAATTTTTCTGTCATACTTGTCCACTTTTGTTTCTAATAATGTAATAGAACATTGTTCTTGGTATATTTTAAGTAAGATATGTGGATTTCACTACTTACTTTGGAAAATACTGCCACTGTGTAATTCAAACTCTTTATTAACAGGAGGGTTTATTGTGCAAACCTTAACTATATTTTTACTTGGTTTTTCTATTCTCTGTTCTGCTATGGGAATAATTCTTAATGGAAAAACCACTCATATGTAATCCATAAAATCTTGCTTGGAGAGTCTGAGTTTCTCAACTTATCCATTTTCTTAATTAAGTAGAGAAAAAGTTTATGAACTGGTCCTCTATGTTATCTGTCCTTTGTCTAGTGAGATTGCCTGCCCACATGTAGCAGATGAAAACAAGTATAAAGTACAGTCTGTGTTGCAAAATATCAGTAGATTCAAAGTCCAACCTGCCATAAAATTTGCTCTTAATATATAAAATAAGTAGAATCCAGGGAAGTGTAGTGGGACAGTACCAGAAATGTCTTGAATCCAATTACCAATCAATTCAGAGCTAACAAACTGTTCTAGCAAAGCAATAGAGCAGCATGCTTGTCAGCAGCTCTTATCAGTAGAGCTCAGAAAATGTAGATGAGAATATAAGAAAGCCAGCTTCTACTGGAATTAACAAAATGCAGGCTGGGGTTTTTTGTTTTGTTTTCCACAAATAAGAGGATTACTCAAATATTGGCTGAATTTCAGCTAATCATTGGATACAGACGTTGGGGTGCTGCCTTTCTGTCACTATTGCAGGTTATAGAGGTGAGTTAGTGAAGGGAAGACTGAACACAGAGGTTGTTTATTAAATGGGCAAGGCAGAATCTGAAGACTTTTAAGTCCAGAGGACTGATTTCTTTATTGTTCCCATAAGTTCTAAACCGAAAATCTACTTTGATACTGAGTTTGCTGAGCTTATGTTACAGTGTAGTGAATTTTTCTAAGACTTTCTAAGTATCTACCATTAAGCATTTATTTTGAGTGATTCCCCAGTCCACTCTCTTCCAATCACAACTATGATAAAAATAGAAAAAATATGAATGGAGACATAATAACATTTTTCTTCTGTTTTCTGCAGGCAGCCCTGCAGCACTTTGTCAGCTGCATGTAGATGATGAGATCATCGCTGTCAACGGCACAAAGGTTTCACATATGGACTACAGTCAGTGGGAAGAGGCCATCAGCAGAGCACTGGAAACTGGAAACCTGGTCATGGATGTCAGACGATACGGAAAGAATGGTGAGTTGTTTCGTCGGGCAGATACTGTATGCTCTGTAAGGCAAATAAGCTTTGTCTCTGCTGTGCCTGACAGCTGAGAGTCCTTATTACCCTTACAGTAGTAATACGTATCTAAGCTAAGTAGTTTGCCAGCGTGTCTGTTGCATTTTAACACAACTTGGCTTTTTTAACTGCTTCTGCATTAGAAGTGTCCTGACAAGCAAAACACTGAACTACTGACCTCACTCTTGTGCTCTGGCCATTTTCTGAGAAGATGGACAGGTGAAAACAGTGTGCAAACACCACAAAAGGGAAGCTAACATTTTCTTTCCTGCCATACCACAAGAATGAAGAGGGTCTGATCTTTAGAGGACAGTAATTTTTAAAGGCCCTCTCACTCAATCACCAGCTCCCTTTCTTCAGGGAAGGAGGATGTTGTGTTCCTTTCTTCAGGGATCATTTGAAGTGAGGTATGAGCTGGTGGGTGGTGTAGCACCTGTCTTCTATGATCCTGGCCATTGACCCAAATATTGTGGTGCTGTAATCTCTCCAGAATGGTACTACCAGTTTTGACTAGGGAGAGTTTCCATCCTGAAAGCCTTGTAACATCTCTTGACTTGCCATGGTTTTAATCAGGATACTCTTTCAAAGTTCTAGAAAAATTTTTGCAGAGTTGGAAGTGTGACCAGTGACTTCTTCAACAGTATAAATACAAAAATTTCTTTTAATTGGAAGCTAGGTAGAACAAGTTACCAGCAAACTGAGGTAAAAACAGTGAGGTTAGGAAGAGACAAGAAACAAATCTCTTTGTAGGACCTAATACCGTTGAAGAGTGAGATTAGTGTCAAAGAACTAATTGAATAAAATTTTCAGGAGTAAGGGTAGGGAGGGGAGAAATAATGAAGTATGTGAGAAGAGCATCGTTTTTCTTTGCCTCATCAGTTTGCTAGTTTAGTTTAGACTGCCTTTTCTTTCCCCTCTCTTTGCTTTCTGATGAGCATGGACATGAAAATGACCCTTCCCTGGATAGTGTATGAGTCTCATTGTACCGTGAGTGAGTAAAGTTGGAAGAATTTTCTCAATCTTTACTAACACTAATGAAATAGTTTCCAATGAATACTAACTGCTCTTTAAAGTTCAGCTGCTGTAGCACATATCAGCAAAACATCTGGCAAACTTTTACCTGGCTTATGACTAACACGTGCATTTTTGGGGAAGGCGGTCTGCTAAAAATGCCCTTTTTCCTGTCTTCACAAATTCCACCTGATTTGTGTGTCTCCCTCTTCTGTTATGTGTGTTTTTGTGTTTTTTTAATGTTTTCACTAGCTCTTGTTCCGTTCTTTGACGTTACTGTCTGTATTAATTTCTTGATCCTCCACATACCAAAAAGACTGGGGCAAAGACCTGCCTTCCCTGCCACATGTAAGGCATAAAATCCTCAATCTCACCAGTATGGCTACCAACATTATAGGTACATCTGAAAATAAATGGATTGATGCAACTTCGGGAGAAAAAGTTTCAAATGCTTCCACCATATCCACAAAAAGAGATTTCTCCAGCAGCCTTCAAAGTTCTGTGAGTATGTTTTTGAAGGTTCATGGGAGGAGGAAGAAAAAATGTAATGTCTTGATAGTGGGAGGATGGAGAAAAGAACTCTTAAATCTTACGTTCCTCAAGCAATACAAGTACAAGTATAGGACCCTGCATCTGAAATATAGATGTGACTGTGTATGTATTAAGGGTAATAAGACATTTTAAAGAATTGCTACTTACTGTCTGTCCATGAGTAAACACTGGTGAATGATAAGTGTTAAAACATGTGCAGACTATCTTTTGACTAAAACTATGTATCATGTTAATTCTTTGGAGAAGATTTTGTCCTGCAGTATTAGCCTAAATGGAAGTTGCAGCCCCAAAGAACAGGAGTATACGTTCTTTCAAATTACTTGTAAATAAGAACCTGTCTGCCAAGGAGCTGAAATAGGAACATCTTGGCTCCTGGCATTTTCTTGCAAACTAATGGTTTTTATTTCTGTAGCAGTTCACAGCTGGTTATTGATTCCCCCAAATGCCTGCAGCCACTTTATTATAAAATACACTGAGCAAGTTTTAGATTGTTTTGTATCTTTCTGTAAAATGAAAAATCTGTAAAAAATGTTCTGTTATGAAGTGTTTCATGGTATATAGTTTCTGTCAGGAAAGATGTGTAGTTGGATAAACTTCCACAAATGTAATGAGCCTAAGACAGTTATTTGTTTATTTATTTATTTCAGGATACAGAAACAAAATTGATAAATGGAATGCAAGGAGATCTTGGCTCCAGTGAACAAAGAGGTAAACCACTATTGCTTTTCATCTGCTAATTGTGTGGTTTGTGACAAGCACAGACACTAAACCTGTAATGGCTGCAAGCATTACACAGTGGGTGAAGTGAGACCTTAATGAACTGAAAGCCAGACAGATACCACAGAGATCTTGTTGCATCCAAACTGGGTGTAGTTTGCTTCCACAGTGTGCTAGGCAGCTGAAGAACTGACAACAAAGCTGCAACAAACCCCTCTATCTCTGCATTAGTGGTTGTAAATTTACTGTGTGATAGGGGTGAAAGAGAAGAAGGCACACGATTTATTGTAATTGCTACTGCATTGTGTGGAGACTGAGTATGAGTGTTGATTTATTTCACTGCCCAGGAAGAGTGTAGAGTACTCAACTTTTTGCTATTTTTGCCTGCCTCTTTCAGTTGTGAGGTTTTAGGGGTAGTGGCTGTTTTCACCATTATTACTTTCATTCTTGGAGAACAAAATTGATGATTCTGGTATAAATAATAATTGCATTTTTGGCTGTGAGTAGTTATAGCCTTACTTGACAGCAGTGAGAAAAGCCAGGTATGTATACTTCCTAAGGGAATAATAATCCTTAAGTAGGAACTTTGTATTTAATTTCAGCTTGAATATATCTAGCAATTCATAGAAGAATTCCCCCAAAATATCCCTTGCCTCTCTGGAAATGTTCTCTGGTGGCCTTGAATGGTGATTAGGATCCTCATTCTGATTTGGCATCCCAGTCAAGGATACTTAAATTAGACAGGGAGAATCTGAGTCCCAGTTTGACAGTTGTGCTGTTTTCATAGTTGGACATTGTTACTGATAAAATGAAATCCTAATTAGTATATGATGTAACCTCCTAAGGTCTTCCTTTGTGTCTCAGGGGCTTTTTGTTTTTCTGAAGTGATGTTGCAGTATATGGGAAGTCTAACAGAAATTTATTATCCAGTGGTTATAGTCATTAAAAAAAAAAGGCACCACATTGACTTGCTTGTATTTTTTGTATTTCTCAAATAGCATCTGAACCTATTTCTTTGAAAAACTTAAAAAGACGGTCACAATTTTTTGAACAAGGTAAATCAAAGAGCTAACATTTCATGTACTTCCATGAAATCGTTCCTGCTGCACACTCTCCCTAACAAGTCTGGTGCTGGGTGCTCTACCTCTTCAGTGTTGTTTCTGCAGTTACAATGAAGCAACATAATTAATTTCCCTTCTCTCCCCAGGGTCATCAGGTTATTCTTACAATTCATGGGTCTACCTTTGTGGTAATGGGTCTTTGCGTGTTCTCTTTTATCTATAGCTGTTTAAATCTCTTCTGTGTTGTTCGTACTTTTTTTTTTTCCCACTGGGTAGAAGTAAGAAGGGTGGCACTCTCTGTTCAGGTTTGCTACTACCTACAAAACAAGAATAATGGTGAATATTCCAGCAGAGGTTTAGAGAAAATCTCAGAGCTGTTGATGAAGCATTTAACTCTGGATTTGAGTTTGAATTGCAGCTCTGTGCTTTTGTGTAAATTGATGTAAAAAGGCATCTGCTGGCTTTCCACTATGTGGTGATGTCACAATATCTCAAGAAGATCAATATAAATTTTGGATTTAATATGCTAGCTTTTTTAAAAAATTCAATAAATAAGGCACTCAATTTTGGTTTTGTAGGTTGCCTTTCAGCATTTTGCATGTCACAGCTCACATACTTCCACTAATGTTGTATGTCTTATGCTGTCTTTGGGCTATGTATGCCTTGCTGTTTTGCTGTAGCCTGAAAGAGTGAAATTCTGGCCCACTGCAAGCTCAGCTGAGTTCTGCCAATTATTTGAGTGGGACCAGGATTTTGCTTTTAGTGGTGATGATTTCTGGTTTTTGCCAGAAGCGACATGTGAAGTGCCACAGCATATATCTGTGTTTGTGGTTCTGTTTGCTTTTAAATACTTCTGCTATATCTGCAATATTGCATCTGCAATATGGTGGTATTTTGTTGTCGGTTGTTTTGTTGGTGTTGGGGAGTTGTTGTTGTTTGATTTTTATTTTATGGCTGGCAGAAATTTTCTTTTAATTATTTTTATAACAATATTTGAGGTATTTCACTTGTGCTTGACGGCGAGGACAAGGTTGTGTTTCTAGAGTGTGTGTTCAGTACAACTTGTTAATTTTAAACTTTTGACACTTTAGCTGTGGAATTACATGAAGATTCCTGTGGAGTTCAGCATAAGCTTACAGGGGTGAGAGAGGAGGGGAGCAAAAATAGGTGTTGCCTATGCTTCCCTTTAATATCTCCTGGCACAACTGCAATAGATCAAGCTGATTGCTTGATTTTCACTGTGGCTGTTGAGATATGACAGTGAAGACAAAGTCGTGCATATATAGAATAGATGCTAACCTGTGACTCATTGGAGTCTTTTGTATCCTAAATTTGATCTTTTTTGCACTTCAGGAAACTGTTGCAACCTTTTTCTTTTNTTGGACAGCTAGGTAACAAGTACACTGTCAACAAACAAAAACAGTGATGGTGCTTAAGAAATTATTATACTTAAATTTATGTTTCTCCCCATTTTCTCAAATTTAAATAATTTAGCATAATACACATACTCTAATAATCATTTTGTCACAGAGATGATTAAGGCCAAGTGTGATAGCTTCAAATAGCAAAAGGTTTGTGATAAATGGTGACAAGTTCACTGAATTCAAATGTGCTTTTGGAAGTAGGAAAGAAGGAAAGTTGAAAAGCAGAAATGCATGGTTTTGTGGTAGAGAAGTCACCAGTGGACGTCAGTTACTCTTAGTTCATGCCAAGGACAGTAGATGAATAGCTTCTCTGCCCTTGTGCAGTGTTCTGGGTATTGGTCATGCTAAGCTGTTGGGATTCACAGTAATAATGGAGAGGTATAGTAAAGAATCTTTGTGTTACTACAGTGGGAGATGAACTGCTAATTCAAGCAATTGCTGGTGGCACTTGTAAGCATGCAGAGCTTTGAACCAATTGTGCACATTAGTTGAAAGCACCTAATAAATTCTGCCTTCAGGAAAGTTTAGTAGGGCAAATGCAAGCATGTCTTACTAAGGGAGCAAAAATCAGTCTGAAGCTCTGACTTGCTGCAGCTACACAAGTCTTGCAGTAGTTATCTGTGGGTCTAATGATTTCTCTTTTTTACCTTCAAAATCTCCCAGGAGGCCCAGAGTCTGCAATGCCTGATGTAAGTATTATTTTTGAGTTACTAGTTAGTTAGAAGCCCTCTGCTTTCAATTGCTTTTTATACTGCTTTAAAGTTTTGATCAGATCTGAGAGTACTGCTTAGATTCGCTTTGTAAAGGAATGGTTGCTTTCTGTCTGTTAGAAGAAAAAGCTAATTTATGTCCTTGTCCCTATAAAGCTCTAATGTTTTTAATGGCTCCTATTTCTCACTTTAAAAAACATGTTTTAGAATGTAGAGTGTTGATTACTTGGAAAGAGGATAATATTATTTAATTTCTGTGCTATATTAGCTCCCAGTCCCATCCATCAGCGCTCCTAGTCGTCGGGTTTGGGATCAAGAAGAAGAGCGAAAACGACAGGAAAAATGGCAAAAAGAGCAGGACCGTTTATTGCAGGTATAATTAATTTTCATAATCATGGGCTGTCAATCCTTTGTGTGTAGTAACAAGGGAGGAAAAGTAGCATGTGACTTCTGCAATTCTTCTTACTAATGGCCTGGGGAAACTCTCAGGTGCATTTTCTGGCCTGGACAGTTACACACAGTAGGAGTTATTCAGAAAAAAAGAGGGAAGTGCTTGAGTGAGCTTCCTAAAGTCAAATACACAATGTGTGTTCACTGCAGCCAGGAGCACCCAGTCTTCACAGGGCTGGTATGTTCTTAATGGCAACACAATTTAAAGGATAAGTGGAGACCTAAGGGGTCTTCACTTTTGAATATGAATAGTATTTTTTCCCCCTGAAGGAAATTGCCTCTAGCCTGACTTTTAGCTTCAATTAGTGATACTGCCTTGTATTCCTATATGAAGAGGAGGCAGCCAGTACCATGGTTAGGTGCCTGCTAGAATCCTGTCATTTAGCAATCAGCTAATCAGTTGGAATCGAGCTTGTTCCCAGGACCTCTGTGAGTCAGAAAGCTGAACCTGCTAATGCAAAACCACCTTGATGACCAGTGCTAGAGCTGGAGGGGGGTGTTGCAGAGGGAAGGGGCATTGTTCGTAGTCTTAGGATAGCACAAAAAACTCGAGCATGCATCTCTACAAAGAGATCAGCTCAGTGAAGTGTAATCACACTCAACCATGTGCAGCAAGACACATCTCCACAAATTAAAGTTTGTTGCCTGAACTCTGATGGCTAGGAGAGACATCAGTGAATACCATTTACTCTGCACAAGCCCTCTTTAGCTGGATTCATCAGAAAACTGTGATGTCCAAGTACAAGCATAGAAGCTCTGCTGCTTTTTGAATCTTCTTTTGTCGTCCCTTGTAGCTTGCAAACTCTCCAGTGCAGGAGCTGTACCTCCCTAAACTTACCTGTGGTCTCGGTTATGGTTTGAATGTTCCTTTTGATACCTGAAGAGATGGCTTTAAAGAGTGTAAACCTTGGCTCATCTTTCTTGAGAGCAGACTTAGCCATCTGCCATCACTTTTCTTTGTTTCCTTTTTTTTAGTCCTAATGTGATAAATTTGACCAGGGCAGTAATCATCTTTCTCTTCCCCAAGATCCTAGTAATGAATTTTCAAATAACAAAAAAAGGAAGCAAAGTCTCTTTGCTTATTTTTAGCATCTTAGAAGGAATACTTTTGACATCCTTAAATATTTTGCTTTTCCCAAGATAATAGTGGTGACTGACAAAACCACCAAAACATTTACCATGTGCTTTGAGCAATGCTTTAAGACAGATAGATTTCATACCAAATCTAGTCAAAAGACAAATCTAAATGTCCTGAAATTGGGTTTTGTTTAGGTAACATTTCAAAAGAGTGAGGGTTCTTACTATTTCACTTAATGATCTCTTCATATTTACCATATTAATGTGCCTACTTCCAAGTTAAATACAACCACTCTGCTTTTCCAGAAATACCTAGGATACCTGGGGGGTTTTTTTGTTTTTTTTCAAATGGTAACTAAACTGGAGGACAGGGACTATTACAGATACGAGGTTGGTTGTTGTGAGATTTAGTGTGTAATAAGCCTGGAGTCTCAAAAATCAGTTACAGAACTTGTTTGGATTGTATTTGAGCCAGGATTTCATTTGTGGCAGACCTAATGTTCTAGTGCAGCTCAGGGATGTTTTTTTGTCTAGTCTGTTAAAAAACACATTAAATTCCAGAAGTACATTTTAATGAAAATAAAAAAATTCTATGGTTCTTATTTGCATGTTTAACTGCAATCTAACCTAACAGGAGAAATACCAACGAGAACAAGAGAAACTGAGGGAAGAATGGCTACGAGCTAAGCAAGAAGCAGAAAAAGAGAGCTCCAAGTATTTTGATGAGGTAGGCTGTGAATAGAGCTTCCCTTACTAGTTTAATGAGGGCTTTTATTCCCTTATACTATATACATACAAGCAGGTAAATATTTAGGGGTTTTTTATGTCATTTATGTTCTCCTTTTGGAAAATAAATTATTGTCCGTTACTTGGTAGAAACGTTGCAAAAATGGGGTGGAAGTAGTAGGTGGGATGTATTGAGATGTGTTGAATTTGTGTCTCTTCCTTATGGGCTGGTTAGGTAACTAACACTAAAAATACGTTGGCAAAAAGTCACAGCATGTATTAATTATTGTGATCGCGAATGGTCACTTTTGCTGTTTATTTACCGCCTGATGTTACTTGTTGGAATTCTGCTCGAATACTTCATCAGGAAGCGTGTTCGTCTGGCTTGTTACTGGCGGACAGTTCATCTGATAACTTTAAGTACCAAATCAACTTCAGATTTCCAGTCATATGTTTTAAAACACTGAATGTATGTAGTTTCTGTAGATGCTGACTTCTGTGGCTGTTGTGTATGGGAAGATGAATGAGTTTTTTCCTGAGTGTGAGAACTGTCTGAGGTGTCTCTTCTTTACTGCTGAGTGCTGCTTCAGGCATCCAAGCTAGATTAGTTGTGTTTAGACAGTCATGAATAAGTAGACCATAATTTAGGGCTGAGAAGAAAGGTTTTTGAGCTGTTAGGGGACTTTGTTGTACAAGAATGCAAACCATTTCATATTTTTTTCCGTCATTAGAGGTTTTGATGGACCCATAAACATTATTTTTTCCCTGCAACTAAAAGATCTTTTGACCGCTGAAAGGCCTTTTCTCATCTTCGAGAGAAGAGTCATAGAGTGATAGGTCTGAGGCTTGACTTTGAAATGGCAGGAGAATGGAAGAGAGTGGGAGATTTCTCCACATGAGGATTCATGTGAAATTCATTGGTCTCATACAGATTGCAGTGTATATCTTTGTGTATACACTCTTAAGTAGGTCTCAGGTTTCTAAGTAAAAACAGTAGGGAGAAATGGTGGGTATCATGGAAGGGTTTGTTTTCCATGGGTATTTAAGCGGGGAAGGGATGGCTTGACGTGTAAGTGATACTTTAAAGGCAGAATGTTTCACATAGTTGTGGCCCTGCTTGCTAAGGCTGGTGTGTGGAATGAAGCTCTTGAGTTAGGAGAATGTGAAAGCAAACCGTGCCTTGCGTCTTGCTGGAAATTCTGGGGATGATTTTTACACATTCTTACCTTATAGGATAAATTAACTCTTCTGAGCAAGCAGTCTATTTAAAAAACAGATCCCATCCCTGAAAACATGATTTTATTTTTTTCTTTACTACAGGAGCAGACCGTTCTAACCCTAAATACAACATCTGTCACTTCTCAGACTCCACCCGTGTCCAGCTGGAGAGCAAGCCCTGAAGCACATGCTCCTGAGGAGCCAGAGGGAGATGGAGAAAATGAGCTGGCAGCAAGCTTGCTGCATGAGGAAGAAGAAAGGAGGAGGCTTCAGGAGGAATCAACCAGGCGTTTTGAGCAAGAACGGGAACTCCAGGAGCTGGAGCTCGAGAGACAGCGCAAAGAGAGGGAGCAGCAATACGCTGAGGAGCAGCGGCGGCAGGCGGAGAGGGAGGAGCAGCGGCGGCAGGCGGAAAGGCAGAGGGAGGTGTCAGCGGAGGTGCCTCAGTACCAAAGGTGTGCACTTGTGATAGGATGTACTTTCTCTTCCTTCTGCAAATTCCAATCCCTTTCTAACGAGACTGTGTCCGTCCTGAACACGTAATGATGTTCATGTATGATTCATGCTGCAGTCGGTAGGTGCAGAATGCCATATGATAGTCTTTATTTCCAAAGACTGAAGGATCAGGCATTACACAAAGTCCTTCCCCAAGAATCAAGTGCTGTATTACCCTACTTCAGCTCCTTTTTTCTTAAATGGGTTGTATAAATACAGTAATTACAGCCACATGAAAAATGATCTGAAGGGCCTAATGAGAAAATTTTGTTAGAATTGTGCACAAGCCTGTAAATTGAAAGCCAGTGACTCAACATACAGGACTTCCAGAAGAAATACCAAGTTAACACTTCTCCAACAAATGCGTGACTGATTTTTCTAGATTCCTCTCTCATTTTAATTCAACAGTGTAACAATAAAGCTTAATTGCAATTTAACTACTGGATTAATTTGTCACGGAGGGATATCATGGTATATGAGTGAACTGTTACTGATTTACGTATCATAGCCTGCTAGAAATATATCTGCAGATATATTTTTTTCTCTCATTACCTCCTTTAGCAGCTTGATTTAAAAAAGAAACAAATCCCCACCTATTAGCTCCCAAGATTTTGTTTTTGTCCAGAAGTTTTCAGACTACTGTTACAGGAGATTAATCTGTCTGAAACTGATTAAACCAGTAACATTTCCTTATTTTGTCTGCCTTACGTATGACTTGTAGTTTCTCTTGAGCTTTTTCTCCTTTTCTTATGTAAGTGGTAAGAGATGACTGAAGATAACACATGGTATCAAGCTAAGTCTTAGGAGAAAGTAATATGATTAAAAAACTGGATATATTTGCAGAGGAGGTTGTAGGACCCAGAGTTACTTTAGCTTAATCTACATGACTGCTGCTTGATATGCCTGCTGAGCAAAGCAGAAACACAGTGCTACAATGGCTGAACAGGTTCTTCCTGGCAGCAGAGACAGGGTAACTTCAGAGTTCAAGCTTGTCTCAGTTGCAAGATAATAGGACTTTGTGCAGTAACTTATTAAGCTGCTGTAATATCTACCTATCTAAATTCTTGGTACATTATTTAGTCCACGGGGATTTCATTGCTTCTGAGGTTGCTGCCAAAGATGTGTTTTACTGAACACGGGTGGTTTTGCTTAATAGTAAAGGAGCACGTTCAGTGAAACTGGGCTTTAAAATATCTAGTGTTAAACATTTGCTATAAAATTATATCCAAAGATAGGATTTGAAATCTGAAACGTTATATAAACACCTGCAAAGACATGATACCTGCTGCAAAATGCACTGAGGGAGGGGACAGGCAGCTGAAGAGTGTTGTCTGTGGAACTTTGTGAGTTTATAAACTGCACCTGTACAATATTCTAGAATAAAAATGTGAATTTTAGAGCACTGCTGTGCTTGGAGAAAACTTTCCTCCTGGTTTTGAAATGGAGGTTCACTGTTGTTTACTGATGCTTGTAATTTTTGCAGCACCTTAGTCTTTGGGATTCTTTTAACACAACTGAACTTTCTCAGCTTTCTTTGGATATACTTAGTGTTTGCTTAATTTCTATAAATTTTTAATAATTATTTTATCTTTATTTTGCTTCTAGACATTACGAGCGCTATGAAGTATCTAAAACAATAGAGGATCGACCTGGCCATCCTCTTATTGATAGGTAATAAGAAATTGAATCAATACATAGTTAAAACATCTTTAGCACTACCCATTCTGGTATGCTCATGTTTGGATTCCTTGTCGCTTCAGAAAAATGTAATTTCAGGCAGTTTTTCTGACAACTTTTCTTCTTCTGCCTTCTTTTATCAGTTATATTTCTTACTGTTAAATTAAGACTCCTTAGAACTTTAACTGGGGAGTTTAATTTAAACTAGTTTGTTTTGTTTTGTTTTTTTCCTTAAGGATCTATTTTGAATATTTCCCTTAGGAGCTGTTTATGTCTATGTGTATCTTTTTCTGGATATGAACATAATGCATCTTTTTTTTCCAATAGGCATTATGAGCGTTATGAAGTTTCTAAAACCATTGAGGAGCAGCCTGGCCAGTCATTTGCTGACAGGTATGTCTGATACTGAATCTCCACACCGACTGTAACATCACCATTTCTTTGTTAGAAAACTTTTAAAATTCTAATAAATTTTATTCATAGCAGCTAAATGTATACATTGGATTGCTGCTGTGTTTTGCAGTTTTTATGGCATGTTTTCATATTGAAAAAACAAACAGCCAAACTTTTGTCAAATTGTACAGTGTGTTGTAAGCAAAAGTTAGCCAGTGGGATTCTAGTGGGAGAAACAAAACCGTGAGGAGGTAGATATGTGGGTGGTACTAGACTTAGCTGGGTGGAAAACAATTTCAGATATCTTGTGGTTGTGTCATAGTGCGCTCTACAAACTAAGGTGCAGTCATCCCAACTGGGGTTGTGCAACTTGACAGAGTAAACAAGAAAGGAAGAGGCACCACCAGCATATTTATATGGGAGATAGTGCATGTTGCTCTTGTAATTTACACAAGTTGTTTTTAAGTTACAATCTCCTACTTTACCAATCAAGCCATTGTTTTGGATTGCATCTCACAGTAGTTCTGAAAGATGACTTCTGCTGTGTATTTGATCACTTCTCATAGACGAAGTGAGCATACCTCTCTTATATAAAGAGCAAAAAACTACAAGATACAATTAATGAATCTGTTACTAATGGAAGATCTAGATTTATCTTCAGAAGGAGCATGCACTAAATAGTTACATCTTTGATAAATGTGTGAGGAGGACACTGCTTTTTTCTTCACTACAGGCAGCTGTGAAACTGTTGCATCTTCTTAAATAGATAATAAAATAGCTCCACACCATAGGAAACACAGTAAGAACTTAAGGAAGCAAAATGTGATACAGTTTATGCTTCATTTCTCTACAGATAAAGGACAAGACTCCCTCAAAATGTGGCTGTGCAGCCAATGCTGTACATGTAAACACATTAATGTAGCAGCTTTGAGTTAGGACCAAGCAAAGGATTTCTTTTAAAATCCTTTCTTTGTGAGCTATTTTAAATTAAAAATTTGGCTGTACTGCTTGAGACTAATGATACAACAGAGGTGTCGCTGAAGCTCCTGCTTTGTACTGTCAGGAAACCAACTTTTTGCCATTTTTCTTTCTGAATATGAAATTTGTTGAATGACATTTCTTGGCTAAAACTCATTTAAAAGTCATGCTGCTAGGTATAATCAGTGAACAATAAATCTTTCCAAAAACAGTCTGCATGCAATGTTTGAGGAGGTGTTTTGCTTAGTCTAGTAACAGTGCTGAAGTGTGATTTAAGTTTCTCATGAAGCCAAAAAAATTGTAAATCTGCTCTGAAAGTACTTGCTTCTTTGTCTGACTGTAGTCTTCACAAAGCTTCCACAGGAAAGGACTTGGTTTATTACATGTTTTTGTTGAAACAAGTACAGTGATCAGTTCCTTAGACTTGAAGCACTGACAACTTTCAGCACAAAATATTAACTTTCAATTGGTAATTATCTATTGACATCTAAATTTTGACATATTTTTTTCCTTAGTATCCTCATGGTCTAGGTATTTTTCCCTCTTGTTTTCAGTACAGCATAAGTTGTTGATGGGAGGGATGGTGAAAAAAAAAGACAGTGGTTCTACCATCTGCAATAATAAGATCTTTGTCTGTAATGGAGTCTTGTAATTGAGATAGAGAAATGCATGTTTTTATATCCATAGGAATAAATCAAAGTCAACTACAGAACTGAATGAATTCAACACAATCAGAAATGGTAAGTTATGTGTAATTTCCATCATATTTAATTTTCTGGGGGCAGGTACAGAGAGAGGAAAATAGGAAAAAAAACAAGATGTGTAAATATAGTCATCCTAAGAAAAATTAATTTTTAGAGTGCTTTTTGACTGCTGCACTGTAAATTCATACTATGCCCCAATTTAATGAACTTTCAACAGCAGGAGGAAAATCATACAATCAACATAAAAGCTGAGGACAAATTTGATTAAACTACTCTCTTGAAGACAGTGATTACAAATGGCTCTTAGATGTCTAAATTTTAATGACTGATTTTCACATGAGATTAAATCAATCATGCAGTTATATCATTGAAAATATATGTAGTTTTGATACATTGACTATGTCAACAAAAAAAAGCTGCACATACCAAGATGCTGAATGTATTTAATACAACTTTCTGTTTTTGTAATTTCAGTTAACAGAGTAATTCTTCGTAATTTCAATTAATAACAGAGCAAGAAGTCAGCTCTCGATATGTCACAGTGGTTTGTGTCCTGGAGTCCAGTTCAGTTATAGACTTGGGTTATATTAAAGGAATTATGTGCTAAGCAAACAAACCAATTTTATAAATATGTTACAGTCAAAATTGCCTGCAAGCTGCTTTTGTGTCTAAAACATGGTTAAAAAAAATCACAACTAATCAAAGAAAAGTAGATGTATTAGGGGATATACTGCAGATTAAAAATGTTACTTCCATAAATTAAAGCACTGTCATTGAAACTAAAGAGAAAGTAAACTTCCACAGTATTTCATAATGATAAACTACACCAGTAAATCCGAGAGTAAATCTATAGTCAAACCAGCATTTAAAAGGATTGAAATTTCAATTGAATGATTTATTTCTGAGTAATTTTCTTATTTATTTTTATTATAAAGAATAGGTACTGGATTGAGGAAATGAAAAAATTGTTGCCTTCCAATAAATCAACGCCTATTGGAGAAAGATTGCTTATTTGTTTCTCCTTCCAAATTTTCAAAGACCTAAATTTAATTTCAACTCAGTAGTTAACATAATTTCTCTGTTATTTGGATTATATCTGAAAGACTTCCCTCTCCCCTTTATATCTGTATAAAGCAATATGAAACACTGTGTTTAGTGTGTTGAAGAAAGGAAGAAATTCTTATAAAGAGACAAGTTACAGAAGAAAAAGTATGAACTCTATTTAAGAAAGAAAGTGTCATGTTATTTACTGTGTGTTTTACACACGGTTCAGTTTGTATTGGAGGAAGAATCCAAATTATGGCAGTAAAAGAGGTGATACCCTTTTAAAAAGAGGAGTGTTTACACACAAATGTCTCTGCACATACACTTAGGAAGTGATGGAAGATGTATTTTAATTGCGCATTATATAAAAGGCTACATTAATGGAAATACAAACAAAAGAATTTTAGTAATGATGCATTGACAAGTTTCACCTGGCTGTAAAAGGGAACTGGAATGACTTGTGAATGAAGTGTTGAACAACAGCTCTTGGAATGACAGCCAGTGCTGACAGGACGAGAACTGCATCTGTGCCTTGGGGTGTCTAACTGATGTTTGCACATGTTGTCTGCACAGGTACCCAGAGCAAGTATTCAGAGAAGTCCTGGAACGCGGGTGATTCGCAGAAGAAGTCTCAGAAGGAGCAAAACCTGTCTGCAGCAGAGCTGGAGAGACAGCAAATCCTTCAGGAAATGAGAAAGAAAACATCTCTACACACGGACAGCAGCTGGATTAGGCAGCGCAGTGCCAGTATACATAAGGAACCCGTTAGTCTGTACAGCAGTAGTATGAGGAGGTAGGAATCACATTAAAAATTAACTCTTGTCTCTCATCAAACATTTTTGTTTGGTTATTCTGAACTTCAGCTTGTATTACAGAGCATAGAAACAAATTGAGTCTGTGAAATGCTGTAAGGCAGACAGCATAGTAGCACGGATAGAAGAAAGTAGCTGTATTATAGCTGGGATTGCATGGGTTTTTTTGCAAGTAAGGAATGTGGATGTGACCTGTAAATAACTCAACTGCTTATTTCTTGGTTGGTATAGCAGCAATGGAAATCGATAGTGTGCCTTGTCGCTGACAGATGTGTTTAAGAATTTCAGCATGGCAACCTGTTTTGGAAAGGAATTACCGTGGCTAAGGAGTATATCTTTTTCAACACAGAAATATGTCAGACAGTTCAGATAGTTTATTTTTGCTTTAATGTACGAATGTTGGATTTGTCACTTAGGAAACAGCTGAGTTATCAGTCAGGAGACTGGTTATTGGGCCCACACCTTGTACCTGGTGATGCTATCCAGTCTGGGTGGATTGTTATTTTTGATCTGGTATCCCTTGGAGAAAACATAAACAAACCTGGTATCTGAGGTCTGTTGATGTACTGTGTATTTTGATACAGTTCACCCTGATAAGGCTGCAGTGAAGTGTTTTACTTTTATGAAGTAGTTGTTAAGGGCTACCCCTTTTGCCTCACCTGTTTTTTCCCATGAGAACTAAGGCTGGACACAAAGGATAGTATGCTACTCATAAATTTTAAATCAGTACATGAAGAATATTGCTCAGAGTGATCAAACAAACACATTCATCCTAGAAAATACTGAAAATGTGAGGATATGGCTTTCTCTTAAAAAAAATATCAGCACATAGCTCTGTTGCTCCATCTGTACTGCCACTTACATTTGAGGTGCTTGTATCTGTGTTACAGAGGGGAGTCTTTGGACAATCTTGATTCTTCAGGAATGAGGTCATGGAGGCACCACTCAAGGCTGAACCAGTCTGCATCCTCTTCATCTCTATCTTCTAGTCAAGATTTTGGTCGCCCGGTGTCCACTTCAAACCGAGCCTACATGTGCACTCCTTCCTCCAGCAAAGCACCTCCTGTGGCCAGCTCTGCAAGAGCCCCCTCCACATCCCAGGCAGCTCCCCGGGCCCAGTCTCCCCTCTCTGCTTCCCAGTCAGGGTCCCAGACACGCAGCAGGTGAGTGGGTGCCCTTTTTCTGGGAAGGTGCGAACATTGGGCCAGCACTAATGAGCAGACTTTGTGTATATGCTGGGCTTAGAGCAGTATTCTTGCCCAGGACATTGATTAACAAGTACCTGGAGTTTTCTGGCTGGAGAGAACAGTGGAAATACAAGCTGATATTACCTCCCTGCTCTAGTCACTCAGAAAATTCCCCAGGTTTGTCCCCACTGCTTAACATTGGTTAAAAAAACAAAGGAACTTAAATAATCAATCTGCAGTCTCCAAGCTGTGTATTGGTTACCAAAATGATTAGCAAGAGCCTGTTCCAGATGGCATTTCTGACATTTATTTTCCATGGTTTGTTTTAACAAAAGATTCCTGAAACCCACGCTTTATGACCCTCATCTTGGTCTCTCCTCCCCACTTCCTGGCATGTGGTCAAGATCATCTTGAGGAGCACTCAAGAATGCTCATAACCCATGACCCTGGAGAATTACAGAGTAGGATGTTGATTTTAATCTAGGAGGAGAAAGCAAGAATTGCAACATATTTTGAAACAAAAATGGAATTCAGCTGTGGTAGGGTAGATAACTCTGCTCTTTTATGTACTTGAAACATTTTAAAAATACGTTGGGATAGTACTCCAGAGAATCATCCCACACAGAATTACATGTGTTATGTATAACAACAGTGAACACTACTTCATTAGCTCTTACACTCTCAGGCACTTAGGGATAAATTGACCTTTTTTTTTTTTTTTTAAGCTAGTCTTTTACATTCTTTATGATGTAAGAAAATTATCTTCTTAATCATATTTGCTTATCTTGTTCTCACTTCCAGTTGCTAACACCTTGGTAGATCTATGGAAACTGACCTCTGTATGGTTTACGTTCAAAGTTAACGTAATATTTTATGTCCAGGACTAGCCTTCTTTTACCTAACAAGGTGCAGATGGTGGGACTTGGAAGGGGTGCTTGCTAAAACTTAGCTTTCTGGATAGTTCCCCACTACTAAGGAGGCAGGAGCACAAAACCTGTGTTCTTACTTTCCAAACTTAACAATACACTTTTTGTTTGTAGAAGGTATTTTATACAATGAAATATGTGCCAAGAATGTGACAGAACTTCTTAACTTGTTCCTGTGTAAATTTGATCTAAATTATAACACTTCAGCTTTCCCTAGCTTTCAGATCTACTCTAAATAATGTTAATTTTCAGTTTATTTTCCCCAAGCAGCCTAATAGTTGTTTTTACCCATGTGTTTTTTAATCTCAAGAAGTATTTGATAACTCTTCTTTGTCTTTTAAACATTTTCAAGCTGGTTTTAAGGTTTTTCATTCTATATTTAGGTCAGTCAGTGGGAAGAAAATCTGTTCATACTGTAATAACATTCTGGGCAAAGGAGCAGCCATGATCATTGAGTCTCTTGGTCTTTGTTATCATTTACATTGCTTTAAGGTGAGATCTGGGAGTCACGTCATGAAGGAACAGGAACTAATCAGGAGCACGCATGGCTACTCAGTGTTATGCTCACAGGGGTTCTTACTAATCACCTGCTTTGCCTTCTACTCTTGACAGCGTGGTGCATGCATATTTCCATGAGGCAATCCCATGTGCAGTCATTTAGCTCTCGACTCTAGAAGTGTTTCTTAAATGCCAGAGCTGACAAGTAGGACTTTGATAAGTAAGATGAGCATATTTACTGTGAGATCAAAGATTTCCATCTTCAAATAGGTGGCAAAATATCAGAAGATGCTGAACCACTTCTCCCAGAGAAGCAGCTCCTGTAAAAGAAAATAAAATCTCAGCCTGGACCCTGGCAATTGAATCATTTAAGATGACCCATCCTTTCTAAACTAACCTTAGCAGACAGTGTTCATGTGATGTTTTCCAAGTAAAGGCATGTTGGAAGAGTTCAACGTGACAGGATATAACCCAGAACAAAACCAAAAGGTGTGTTTAGTGCTACTCAGACCTAGTCAGAAACAATGTGTACCACAGCTCATGCCCAGCACTGAGACCTAGACCTACTTACATGATTTCCCATCAGCTTGGGGCATTTGCAGAGCTGGAAGAATAAATGTCTGCCTGCAAAAGACAGCAAAGCAGTCCTGTTCCCATGCCCTCAGACTAGATGAGGAGTTAGACTATGACTTCGAGGTGCTGTTGGACTCTACTTCTTTTGTGACTTCAAGAAAGAGATTTCTTTGCCTAGTTCAGAACGCTTGTTTTCTGTGCATCACCTGGAGTATTACTAGGGACTGACTCTAAGCTATTCCTGGTCCTGCCTACCTGAGCAAGAGGGACAGGACTAAACCATGGTGATCAGTCACCATTCCCTTTTCTGAAGGACATGTATTCTACGTTAGACAATCCACCTGTAGCTCATGACCTACATAAGAAAATGCCAAGTTTCTGTTTTTCAAATTTCTGAAAACTAATGAGCTGTTGAGCAGACTGCCATCCAAAAGATTCATTACTTGGTTAAGCAGGGAAACTATCTGTCCTTCATAAATTCAGTAAGGGGAGTATTACGTTTCAGATTACATTCCTTCCAGATGTGGTTCATATTCACAGCAAGTACATGCTTAGCCACCATAGCTAAATAGTTTAATGTTAGCATGGCAGTGGTCAAGCCCCTTATGTGTTTATGCAAGAAAAATTAAATCAGCCCCATCTCTCCAAATCAGAACTTGTTTCGATGATGCAAACCCAGGAAATTGGGAGTGCCTGAGTATTTGCTGCTTTGAGTGCCAAGGGTCTGAGGACACAAACAGCATATAGTGCCACATGGAAATCTGCAAGTAGCACACCCAAGTGTTCTGTGCCAAAATTCCTGTTGCCATCTAGAGAGAAAATTTTTTTTTGTGCCAAACTGGTTTTAGTTCTCAGAGAAACCAAAGTTCAAATGAGATTTAATGAACTAATCTCGAAAAACTGTCTGCTTTGTTTGCTTACTTGGTGTATCTCTGCTACTCATTGTCCAGTCATCGCCTTAAAATACTACCTGAGGGTTGGTTGCATTTTGATCTACTAATCGTTGTACATTTGCTTCTAGTGATTGTGGGGTTATGGTTCAAGCTTTGTTGAGCTTAATCGGAGCTGCTTTTGAACAGCATTTTTGTTTCTGAGTATTGTGGAAGGAGTTGCTAATTATTCATGTGTGATACAGTGTGTTGGCTGTGGATGCGACCTTGGTGGATCCTGCTCAGGAGCTGAAGTCAGGATCCGAAACAACAAACTCTTCTGCAACGACTGCTATATCAGATTTAAAAGTAAGGCAATCCAACTGCAGTGTGTGTGACTGTGGTTCTTCTCTGTGCTGTACAGTCTCAAGTGTTTGCACAGCTCAGCCATTTGATAGCTTTCATGCTTAGCTTTAAGTTAGTGAATAGGTTCAGCAAGGTTTGATTGCCAGTTTCTGTCTTTTGTAGGGTAGTCATTCCTAACTTCTAACTCACTGGTAGCTGATTTTACCAACTTGTTATTATGCAGTTTCAAGCAGACAACATGGTATAGTCATTTTCCTTCCTCCGTAGATCTGAGAAAGTGGTGTCAGGGAGTTGTCAGGTGCTAAACAGGCTTGTCTTCATAACAGAGAAGCCTTTTTGAAAAAGTGTCAACATTTTCTTAAAAAGTAAGTTGAAATATGTGTTTAATTCAGTCCTAATACATACCTGGAAAGCCATTAGTTTGTCTTGTGCAGATGGCACAAATGCTGGTTTCTTTTTGCGATGCTATTATTATTGGAATTATAGGTCTGTAATTGGTTATTCATTTAGGTACAAGTTCAGGAGGAATTGATTTACTTACAGATCTTAATTAAAAGGTGCAGTATAATTTTTTTCCTTCTTACGGTTTGCAGAATTCTTATTTACTGGAGCATGATGTTAAGGCTTTGTATAGTGGTATTTAGGTCTTTTTTTCTGCTGTCAGAGATGATGGTAGACAACTTCCTAATTTTGAAAAGTGTCAGGAGTTCTATACGGCTCTTTTTTTAATGTAGAAAATATGGAATTCTCTAGGATGATAAAAATCAGAGAAGGGAAATAATTTCGGAATTACTTCCTGGGAAAAATGTCCGTGTTTCTTTATGATCCCGGCACATTTTTCTCTCAGTGGATCGGAAGGCAGTGAAGGGAACAGGATATCCATGCTACAGTGTTTGAGCAGGAACTGGGCAGCTGCTGGCTGTGAAACCTAGCTCAGGAAAAGAGAAGCTCTGCAGCTGATGCTGTTGCTGTTTGCAGGCTCTTTTTGACTTCCTTGAAGAGAAGTCAGAGAAATGAAGATGTGATACCCGAGCTAAAATCAGAAATGCAACACCTCGTGAGGGTAACAGCGCATTCACAGAGGCTAATGTTATGTGCAAGGATGCCACTGTGATCAGTGGAAGGAGAAAGAGAATCTCTCCCTTCCATCTGGAGGTGATCCAAGGCACTAGGTCATACCATGTCTAAGTTAATGTTTGGAGAATGTATCTCCTTGTTGATGACAAGACTACACTGAAGTGACTATGTTCCTATTTGAAGCACACAGATGTGCGAGAGATTCACTCTGGAGCTTGTTCATATTATTTTTAACTCTGTTTTTTCTTTTGTGGGGGGGAATATTGCCGGATGAGTTGGTTAAGTAATTTTATTATGGATGAATTGCTGTTTAGTCTCTCTTTGACGTTACAGCCCATAAGTCACAGCAGTGCCTTTCAGAAGCAGAGCTGATCTGTGAGGAAACGTTTCTATCCCCTTCCCTTCAGACTGCATCTACTTGGGCCAGTGGGCACCTCAAAGCATAATTGTATGAGATACAAGTAAAATCGGGATTTGTACTGCAGTGAAAATGTATTGGCAGCACAGCACTGGCCTGTGATGCGGATTACTATTTTTTTGCAGTTGGCATTTGACATCAACCTGGCTAATTATTTGTTAGCTTGGAATGTGGACATGTTGGCTGGAAGGTTTGATAAACCGTAGGGTTATTAATATTCACTTGGCAATTTAATGGTGTGATATTTTTGCACATTTTTGTGTTAATTCTGTGGTTTAAACTTGGAACATTCTACTGAAACACCACTGTATTGGAAAATACCTACAAAGATATGCAGAGAGAGATAAAGAAAAGTTCTTTATACTTTTGCAGTTATTTAGCAAATTTTAATTTCATTATTGAAGGGTAAATTTAGAATAACTTTCACTCTGTCTCTGTGCTAGTACTAAAAATAATTCTTAAGAATTTGGTAAGGTGCATGTTCTGTGGAATATTACTTGGCCTGAAATACTTGCAGTGCTGTAATTGGATTCTACTCAAATTTGTATTGTTCATTAAATTTGGATTGCTCGATTCAGAATGTATACCTCAGTATGTTACCATTTTCAATAAGTATTTGAAATACCATTTTCTCACTATTTTAAACTTAAAAATCTTTATCACAAGTATTCTTCAGTAACTAGACTTTATTTACAGTTTCTTTTGTCTCTCCATAACAGCTGGACAACCAACCTCCATGTGAAGCAAATGAAGATATGAAACCACTGTTGCAGATACAAGAAGAGGTGATTGCTGCTGATGTAGATCTATAAATATATGTATTGTGTGTATGTGTGTTTTTTTTCTAAGAGTAACTCTTGCTTGTCTAGTCTTTATAGCAATACCTTGTATTCTTCATATAACTATTTTTATTTATAAGAAAGTAATTGCAGTAAGGAAATAGCTGGGAAAATGCTTTCACATTTTCAGCTTCAAGTACTGAGAGCACAAGAGAGAATAAGTATATTTTCAGTAATAACTTCAAAATATTTTTGAGGCTTATAATCAACTAGTTGACTTTCCAATGGTATATGAAGAGGGTATTTTGTTTCTAAGCTCTTGAAATGAGCATTAGAGAAATAGCTAATATAAATATATATTTGCAATTGCTGTCTTTTATTTTTGACATATACTGAAAGTGAATTCTCTAGGTTAATATGAAGCTGCATTTAAATGCACACAAATGTGTTTGCTTTCCATATGCTGGTTTCTAAAATTTTGTGCTTTTCTGAAACCTAAATACGAAGAATAATCTGTTTGCTCAGTGGTGTTGGCATAATATTCTGTGGAATCCATTTAAGGGAGAGAGTTTTCTTTTCCCATTTGGAAATGTAACTATCACTCTTTCCTCTTCAAACTGAGTGGAGAATGGTTGTTGAATTACCATATATTTGTAAATAAAAAATCTGATGTTGCATTTATTAGAAGGTTTTGTCCTTTCTGTTCAACTAAACATGTCTAAGGTAATGTGTGGAAATAAAAAACTGTTTGATTTTCATCTTGGGAAAAGTATTTCCCAAATGTTCTGACAGGATTAAGTTGTTTGCCTAAACATATGCAAGAACAGTAGTTCTTCCTTTTCTCTTTTCCTTTGTAGTTGATGTCAAAGTCTGTGTACAGCTTTTTCATCAAGCTCCTCATGGTCTTCCCCTTGAGTATTCAGTGCCCCCAGTGAGACTGACTATATGCTCATCCCAAAAAAACAACTGAAAGAGGTGGATGTTCCTCAGATTTTCTCTGCTGTTGCTAGAAATGAAGTGCTGAAAATATTTTTGGGTTATGTTCTGCTCCTCTTGAAAACACAGCTGGAATGTGCGCTATGTCTCAGTGGTGACTTCCAAATTGTTTTGGTCAGTGGCTTCCCCAAGTCCTTTCATGCCTGGTTATGTACCCTTCTGTGTCCATATTCTTGGAAGCAGTGAAAAAGCATAGGCTGTGGATCAGAGGAATTTGGGGGAGCATTTTGTGGATGAGGAAGAGGAAGCTGGGAGGTGTAGGAGGGCTCTTGAGTGTGAGCTTGTATATGGCACCATGAAGAGCTGCAGGGAGGCTGCCAAAGCAGCTTAGGGTGCTCCTTGCTCTCAGGGAATTTTGGCTGGGGGGTGGGTAGGAGAGCTCACAGATTGGCAAGAGAGATTGTGGCTGTGATAGCTGGGGACAACGAGGGAAGATGGTGCTTGTTTTGGCATAGTGGGAGAACTTCACCTCTGCTCCTGTAATTCCTCCTGCTTGTAACAGAATGCTGCTTGCTGAATTACAAAGTGCCAAACGTTATTTTTAATTTTTGCTTTAAAAATTATCATAAAAATCTAAAATGCCTCATTAACCAAACTTGGCCTTGGTATTTAGTTAAAGACTGGTAAAGATATTAAATCTGGGCTTTATGTTGTGGTAAGTAATGACATGGTAGAGCACTGAGATGAAGACCCTAGCCCTCAAGTACAAACTATGGAGAAATAGTCACACTGCCTGCTCACACAGCTCTCTGAAGTTCTCTCTGCTGCTTGTGGAAGAAGCTTACTTCCCTGAGAGCTATTCAGAATCTGACTTAGGTGCTGTGAAGATCTAGCTCTCTGTTGAGGTACATACCTGATGGAGATGGTGTGGATGCCCCTCTACATGGTACTTTTCAAACTTCTTTTATTGTAAAGAGCATCTATGATAATGAACCACTCTCCCCCCCAACCCCCAAATTTCAGATACCTACAGTCAATACTCCCAGCC
>VZTR01031781.1:176477-220383 GCA_013400775.1 Chaetops frenatus
AAACACTGAGAGGTTTTTTTTTTTTTTTTTTTTTTTTTTGGTCACAAGTCAAAATTTCTCAACCTCTAACCAATGAATTTATCTTTACCTATCCATGACTCCCCCTCTCTCAGCACTGTGTTATGCAGAAAAACTGGGAGAAAATTTAGGGATGGAGATGCTGTCTTTTGCATCTTGAGCCCAGTCATGTTTCCCTGTCCATGGGAATCATTTGGGCATGGAAACTGGCTGGTAGTGAAAAATGGAAGGAGAGAAAATGCAGCGAACTGTGGTTTGCAGTGCTGCCTGACTTACATCCCACAGCCTGGAGTGGTGTGCTCGGAGCCAGGCTGGCTTCTCCTAAATGGTATCAAGTGCTTGCACGCAGGCTCCAATTTCATTTTCCCACAAAATGTCTGGAAAAAGACTGGGTTATTTCATTAGCTTGCTTGTGTGCAAATGGGTGGGATTTCAAATTTAGTGGGCCTCAAAGAGCTGAAGTTGAAACTCCTGAAGAGTTGAAGCTGAGTTTCCACCTGTGTTAAAGTCCTGATTTAAACAAGGCTCCTTCAAACCTTCATTTGCTAGTTCACATTGGCAAATGTGACTAACAAAAATTCCTTCATCACCTCCTTCCCTTGGAGGGGAACAGGCATAGGAACACACCTTATGGGTGTTGTATTTGTCTGTTTTGTTCCTTGCTGAAGTATTTCGAGCATGTTGGGCTCTCAAGTTCAGCAAACCTGGTTACTGACACAAGATGGCAGTGTGGAAGTGCACCTTGCACATTAAAAAGCTCTTTTCGTGTTTGTAATCTCGTATAACAGGGGATGTGTTTGCTAAATGATGCTAAAGTTGTAATGTAAGATAACTTTGTCTTAATCTTGGCCCTTTCTCCCATCTGGTATCATTAAGGTGTGATATGCAACTGAATCTGAGACATCTTCTTGGGTTGTCTTTGTTTGGTTTTTTTTTCCCCCTGTTTAGTTAGCTGCTGCTTGAAGCAGTACGAAGTAGGGATAGAACAATTCCTGTGGAGAAAAATGAACTAGATTATTTATAAGGAGAGGTTTTTTGCTGTATTTTGTTGGATTCTTTAAGGTACGGGAAGAAGTACCTTAAAAGAAGTACCTCTTTTTTTAAGGAAGAAGAGCAAATTAGTCCCTCTCAGTTAATCACCTGCAGAATGCTGTGTAATGTTACAACCCTCAAATGCATGGGTCTACAGGAGAGCTGGGCCTCTGCACTGCTGCTAAACTCTGAGTACATTTAAGGCTTTGTGCTCTGCTCTATACTCTGAGCTGCATGGTGCTGCTTTGGGGTGGTGGTGTCTGGGACATCCACCCAGGACTGGTCTAGATCCCAGTGCAAGCCTGGGAGATACTCATGCAGCTGCCAGGGTGGGTTTTACAGGATGCTGTAGTACTGCTGAGAGGGCAGCAGAGATTTATGAGTAACCAACTGAATGATCATCAACTCCTTACAGCCAGTGGTGCAAAGGTGTGATTCCATGGGCTGGTGAGAATATATCCACTGTTAGGTGAGGTGCTTGGCTGTCTAAGCTTCACTGACATCAACAAACATGGCTCACATGCCTGCATTATTGCACACCTGTTTACTTACTGCTTATTTGTCTTTAAAAAAAATAGTAAATCCAGAATTATCTGAGAAACTCTTGATTTAGCTAAATCTTCACTCTCCTTAGGCTAGCAGGCTGTCAGCTAGCTAATTGCAGTGTGCATTTGAATATGGCTTTGGAACTGAGTGGTCTATGGATAACAGCTCTGTCACAGGTCACGGTTTAAATGGAATGGCACTTCAAAAATAGGAAAAGTTTTCACTGTGGGTTTTGTCCAATACATAAGCACAAATTGAGCATCTTGGAGTACGATTCAAGGTACTGCATATGTTCTTAGTTTTTATGAGAGTTTCTTTTAGAGTTTTTATAACGGGAGATTTGTCAGAAATTTCAAGATGAATTACCTATGAGTTCACCTGTTAACGCAAGCTGTGTCACACCACAGGCAATGCTGGTTAGTGGCAGGATTCATGCAGCAAAGCCCATTTTTAGAGCCTGATGCCTGAGTTTGGAGTTCACACTGACACCAGAAATGGTCAGAGTCAATCTCATTATGTTCAGTAAAGTACTTTTCAGGTGAATCCCAAGGGAGAGTTCAAGTGATAAGTTCAACACTTCCCTTAGGTAATAGCTGGTGTTGCATGGCCCAACCTTGTCACTTATGGAAGAGGAAAGTGTCAGAAATCTGACAATTTTAGCTCAGCTCAGCTGAGTGAAAACTGGTATACTTGCAGCAGTGTTTTAAATTCCAACCAATCATTTGTAATGGATTAGCAAAACCTGTGCCATGGCTGTAATGGAGGGCTTATTAGCAGCAGGCATAATTACATAAAAGAGCAGCTTCATGCTGGAAGTGCTTCAGCATTTTAATTTTAGCTCCATGTTTCTTGGTAGCTAGGGGCACTGACATAAAGCAACATACAAGGATGATGTGAAGTGCTTCCTCTCAAAAGGGATGTTCTTGGGTGAGCAGTAGGGTATCAGTTTATTAAAGCTGGAGAATTTTTTTAATTGGTTCAGCCTACTTGAAACAAACTTGCCAAGTAAGTACCTGCTGTAGGCAACAAACACTCCAAAAACCTGCCTCATTGTGCAATGGGAATTATGGGGTTCTCCTTAATAGTTGACATTGCATAAAGAACCAAAACACTTTTAAAAAAAGCATGTTACAAGGGTGTATGTACATACAGTTTCTCTTTATTGTTGGCAATAGAAGAAATAAAAAGCTCAGGCTGTCAAATGGGCAGTTCATGAACACAACCCTGTAAGAGCAGGTTCGTGGCTGGCACAGTGTGCCAACCTAAGTGGCCTTCTCCAAGTATCTGTGCCAGAGCAAGTGTTTCTGACTCTCTGAACTGGAATTGGCTCTTGTCCTCAGGCAGTCAACCAGATGGGCCATTTATTGCTGCTTTAATTGCATAAGGCCCTTTTGGGCTGGAAGTTCACAGATTTCAGGGTCAGACCAGGCTACTGCAATATTTGGTCTGCCTGTATCGCTACAAAGATCAGAATCTCTAATCCAACAATTCCCATATTGAACACACAACTGTGTGAACAGCAGTGTTCTTTGCTGGAAAGAAGCTCTGGGTAGATATGAAATATTAAAATGATGAAAAATCTACCACATGTCAACATAAATTGTTCCAGTGGCTAATTAGCACTTGTAAAAATGTTAATTTTATTTTTACTTATTTTAATGAGCTTTCTAGCTTATGGTTCTGTTTTTATTTGTTTAAGTTAATTTAGACCTCTAGAGCTAGATTAATTATCTTTGTTCTTTCTTAGATTGTACATATGTCTTTTTTGTTTGTTTGTTTTTGTTGGGTTTTTTGGTTTGTTTTGTTTCTTACACCCATACATGAAGCCTTATTGCTCACATAAAACACAAAATGTAAGATTACCTCCATGGGTGAACATTGTGCATTAAAAGACTTCTCAGTGAACTGCAACACAAAACTCTCCCAGGAGAAGATTTACAACACAGGAGAAATAATCCTGGAGAGCATTTAAGAAAATCTGAGGTTGTATAAGGATTTATTTGCATGAAGCAAATATTCAAATAAGAGCTAATGTCCATATAGGAATTTTGCTGCATAACTTTTCTGGCATAAATACTAAGGTTTTGATTTGCCGTTGTGGGAATGACCATGCCCAAATTCCTGTTAGGTTCTGCTAAATTTTCCTGTCTTGGGGAAGTATCTGTAAGAGATTTCCATGCTGATGTGTCTCGACAGACAAGAAGACAACATGACACTCCATTTTTATTCTCAACATGAAGCACTAGCCACAAAAAATACAATTAGTTCCTACTATGTTTGGCAGATATTGATGTGAGGGGTCCGGCTTGTGGCCTTTCATCAAACTCCGTATCTGCAAAGATAACAACTGCTGTCTTTTGATGCCCATGTAAACAAGATTCTTGCAGAGAAACACTAGGTTTACTTTCACATGATACTTGAAGTAAAATTGGCTCCTGCCAAGGTAGCTGTTGCATTTATGAGATGTGTATGTCCTGCACCTCCCTATTAAAGCTGGGGGTTGTACCTGCGTATTCCTGTGCGTGTATTTCTATCAACACTTCCAATGCATACAAGTACTTTTGGATCTCAGCAAGTAAACAAAAAAGTGACAGATCACTTTGTTATTGAAATAGTTGGGTGTTTTTGGCTTTTTACTGACGGACACAGTGTTATTTAGAGTGTTCTGTTACCTGTGATAGCTCATGGCATGTCTAGCACCTGCTAAGTGCAGTGTTTTGTCTTCTCTCTCCCTCAGTACTGTGTCGAGTCAGCAATAAAGGAGAGGTAATTCTGAACTGCAGGTTGCCCCTGTCAATGTACAAACATATTGAGGTTGTTCAGACCTTCTGTGTTACACCAACCACCTTGGTTTTGCCATCACCTAACCCTTTCCAGTTCATCTGCTTCTTCTAGTGATGCTGTGCTAAATGGAGAACAAAAAATGGGCTGATAAACACCAGTTTGGTATTAAAAATATGGGTAGGTGGTAAGCAGGGAGGAATACACAGGCTGCACTTATCCATTTAGCATTATTACACTATATAATGTAATATATAACATTATATTATATGTCCTTTTTTGTTACTCACTATAGCACTTTGAAGATACACGATGTTACCACATAGCATATTTCTGGTATGATATACACTGAATATTCTCTTAAATCCTATTTCTCTGTAAAATCTTTGACTTGAAGCCAGGAAAGCTGCCTATTCAGAAAAAACTGTTTATATAATCTTTTAATCCTTATGTCTTTGCCAGATCATGAGTTGTTCATAAATCTGGATTGTGTAGAAAATGCCAGTTGAAGGTGCTAACTTCATTAAGCTTGTAAAACCAAAACATCCCTTCACCTAGCACTAGAGAGCATTTGAATTATTCCCTTCAGTTTATCAAGGCTATGATCTCTGAACTATGTCCATAAAAGTATCAAGAGCTGTAGGATCCCAGAAGATACGGGCCTAATGTGTATGTCTCAAGCAGCAATGGCTGTTGGCTGTGGAGCCAACCAAGGATTGTTAGTAATAACCTGCTGTGAGAAAGAACAAACTGTGGCTGGGGAAGGGGCCCATGCAGAAGTAGTACAGCATTTTCCAAGATAAAATCCTTGTTCTGGTTCCTGAAGATAAGCACAACACAGTACAGTGCAAGTGCAGGGACGAGAAGTAGGCATGGACTGTAGGGAGGGATCAAGGTCACCAAAGAACCCTTAAGCCCTTCAGCCCCTTTCCAGAGGAATGGGCTATGCATAATAATCAATTTGCACAGAAAGTGAGAAATCTGTCTTCAGGATAGGGAAATCTATAAAAAGGTACCCCCACCAAACCCAGGCAGCATCCCCAGGACCCTGGACATCCCATCAGCTGGACTGACACTGAAACCAAGACTGGTTCTCTCTCCTCCTCCTCTCCTTCTTTCTTTCTTCTCTTTTCCTTATCTTATCCCTTTATCCAAAACCCACTGTCATGTGCTTATATAATAGGTCAGGGACTAACATACCGATTTCCATGCCAAGTGTGTAATTTACTAATAAAACTTCGAAGTTTTGCAGACCTTCTGACTTTAGTCATTCTTATTGACCACATGCATCTAGGCATCTTGGGTACTCCTTTCCCCATAAGGATGGGACATCACAATAGACAGGGGCAAAAGGGTTCCTTGGTGAGTCCCTCAAGAAGCAGAAACACTGGTTTTCGTAACCAAAGTATTAATTTTTTTCTCTTATCAGTCCTGCTTCACTGGGTTTCTTCTCACGTTAACCACAATGGTTACACTACTCAGCAAGTGCACTTCTGATCAGGCTTGATGCTGAGGCAGCAAAACAGGTGTGTTTGTAATCCTGTCCTCTTGCATGTAGATAGACTGCAGCTCTGATTCCCACAGAGCCTCACTGGTTTTTTGCAGAGCACTCCATGAACGTGAGCCTGGGAGTCGGCTGGCTGCTGCTTACCTCCCATGATGGAACAGGCTCATTGCAACACCACTGCTGTTCTCTGGCATGGGAAAAGGGTTTCCCTGTGTAGCCCACGGGTGTGTTCTGCTGTTCAATAAACCCCAGTGGCTTGTGTGAAAGGAAAGCCTGCACTGCTGTCCAGATAGAGCAGGAATAGGACTGAGATGAGCAAGGCCCATCAGTGAGGCTGTGAAGTGATGACCTTGGCTGACCTAGATACAGTAAAGGCTCTGCTGCTGGAGAGCATTAGAAAGATTAGCAGAACTACACTGGTTTGCCTCAGCTGGGCATGTGTGCATGGTGTAGGTGAAGTTACAACTACCTTGGTACTCTGGTCTATAAGATTTTGTATGGGTGCTGAACAGGTCTTTTACAGGTATCACCAGGGGCTATTTGGAAGCTGGAGAGAGAAGCTGGAGGTTCAAGAGAGTGATGAAAATGTGCTGTAATTCTGTGAAGATGTTGAGTTCCCATATATTTTGTTGGACTAGAAATTTCCTTTGTGATGTTCTTGGAGCCTCTGATTTCAAACTGTCTAATTAAATGGTAGTTTTTATAAACCCAGTGACTTTTTTCTCCTTAAAGCAGGAAAACGTGAAACCAAAAGAAATGGTTAAAAAATTTAACTTCTTTTGGCATTACTTCAACTAATAGAGTGTGAAGAGTCTTTGATTGACCCTGAGAGTAGCTCAGGTGGTTAGAACCCAGTGCTAATAATGGCAAGGTTCAACCCCTGCATGGGCAGCGCATTTATAAGTTGGATGTGAAGGTCCTTGTGGGTCCCTTCCATCACAGAATATATACTGTGGCAGATCAATGCTTAACCAAAAGATTTGCTGTGGTTGAATTCTTTCTTAAATTATAAAATTAATTTCAAGCACTCTGGTGGTCCTGGACTCTTTGAGTGATGAGTTTCTGATCCCACACTGCCTTTAAAAAGGGTCTGTGAGTAGTATTCTCTAATTTTTCTAGTTGGATGTTTGTAAAATGTATCTGTTCAGCTCTACTGAATATTTTTCCACATGAGGACTTAAATTTGAATTTTCCACATGTATTTGTAGCACCCATGAGCTTCAGCGTTCAACCTACCAGCCTGTGGGGAGAATGCTTAAAAGGATGATATATGTTTCTGTTTAGTTTTAGATCTAAGTTCAACCAAGATCTGAACTCTTTTTGTCTTCAGCACTCAGTTTGTCTGTATGGAACATACTCCCCTCCACACAGATGGAGATGGGGAGGTTGCAGTGCAATATATTATCTCCATCAGTCCTAAAAGTTTAGGGATTCAAGCTTCTTTCCAGAAAAATCCCTCTCTACTGCACTGGGTCTGATTAGAACTAGTGTTTGTTTCTTTTCTCTTCCCATATATTAAGTCCTGAACCTCTGAGACATGTTCCAACACTTAGAATGGGTAGAAAGCGGCCATCTGCCAGCTTTTCAAAACATGACTGGGCAAATAACAGCCAGTGCAAATAAATGCTGGACAAGTTCTGCTGTCCCAGCTCCTCTGGCATTGGAGTACGAACTTTCTTTATCCTGCCAGTATGGGATGTGCCCTGTGGGTTGCATTGGACAGAGTTTGATGTGTTTACCTAGTTAACCTTCTGACCAGAACAGCACTTTACTGTGTGTTTTCTTCACTGGTGGTTCTGGCCAAGAGGGTTGGACATACCCTATACCACGGCTGTTGGTTTTATCTTCTCCACACTCACATTCCAGCACTGAAGTCAGCTTTTTGTATTCCTGGCAAATGAAAAGGGAAGAAACCTCTATCAGCCTCTCCCCATTACCGTCAGTAATTAATGGCAGTGTTTCACTTGCCAAGCTGCAGGCCTTGGGCTTTTGCAGCCGTGCTGGAGAATGAACTGTGGCAGTCTCCTCACTTTCCTACTGCACTGTCAGGCTGGCTCAGTGATTATTTACTGCCAGTCATGCTGCTGGCAGAAAAAGTGATTTCTCTTTGGCAACTAGCCCACAGGTGACTTGATACTTACCACTTCTTTCCTTCAGCCCTGCTTTAGCAACGCTTTATGGATTCAGACAGGGGTTGGGTCCCTCTCATATGTTTACTGCTGAGGGGAACTCTTCCCCATTGACCTTATAATTAGATCAAGCTGTAGGTTTTATAAATCACTGGCTTTAAATGCAAAGAATTTTTGGAGTTTCCCGATTTCCAATGGCTGTGTATCTGTCTTCCACCATGCAATGGAAGTTGTTTATTTTCAGCAAAATCCACTTCTGCTGTCAGAAACTTTCAGGGAGCATTTAGAGTAATTTAGAGTAAAGGAAGTACAAATATACATCTGTTTAAACTGAAAGCAGATAGGTTTAGATAGGAGACATTCTTTACTGTGAGGACAGTGATGCATGGGAATAGATTGCCCAGAGAAGCTGTGAATGCCCCATACTTGGAAGTGTTCAAGGCCAGATTGGATGAGTCCCTGAGCAGCCTGATCTAGTGCATGGCATCCCTGCCCATGGCAGGGGGTTTGGAGCTAGATAATCTTTAAAGTCCATTCCAACCCAAACCATTCCATGATTCTATGAACTACTTAGCAGGAGAGCAGTTCATCCCTTGTATCCCATCTCCAAGAAGAGCAAAAATATGGGGAACTGTATGAAGAGTTACTTCCTGTTTTTAGGTGGTACTGTGATTAGTGTGTTGGTTTATCTGAGAATGTGGTGTGATAGCATATGCTGGCTACAGGAATTTGAGTGAGCATAGATCACAGCAGAAATGGGCTGGACCCATGATAGTGAAAGGCAGCTTTCAGCATCACTGGTTGCCATTATTAAAAACTATTTTCCTTATCATACCTTGCACTGTGCCTTTGGTCATTAAGGAGAATAACTTGAGAGATAATGATATAGTGCAAATTAATTTTTTTTTTTTTTTTTTTTTTTTGCTTTTGACAGATAAATTGCCTGGTTCTTGCCAGGACAAGGTTAACTTTTGTAATGGCTAGGAGAGGTTATGGCTATGACCTGGATATTATCTGATACCACCTAGCCTCATTGCTTAAGGCAGGGGAAAGGCACTCCCTTCAAGGGAGAAGGGGTTCCTTCAAATCAGGGACTAAAGGGCAGAGAGAGCTGTGCGTGTAGTTTATTTTCAGGGGCTTTCCATGTAAATAGTTTCTTTTTAGTATGTCATAAGAAATCAAGGAATGACTAGAAATGGAAAGATAGGAAAGGAAACATAATGACATCAAATGAATTTGGAAAAACCAAAAAATTCTAAAAGGAAGTGAAGCCAATGAAAAGATTTGGCTCAATTGGATGCGCTTCCTTTCCCTTCCGTTCTGTTCCATCGCTTCATTTCATAATTACGTGTTTTTTCTCACTGAGCTTTGACCAAGCTTGGCGCTGTGGCTAAGGTTCCCTTCCCCATGTATGGCCCTAATGTGAAAGCTGTTGTGTCCTTGCCATGATCCTTTTGGCATGCATATTCCAGCCTCAGTGTGCCTGGAGCTCTGGGCTCTCTTGCCCTCTCCAACTTAACTGGAAGCAGAATGGCACCTTGTTGCTGGGGCTGATGGGCCCATAGCCCATGGGGGTCCAAATTTGAAAGATGTAGGAGAAGCAATGTTGTGGCCCTGCCAGAATGGCCTTGGCATGCCTGTTCCAGCCCCAGTGCTCCTGGAGCTGTAGGCTTGCTCATTCACACAACTCTAACCCTAACCCTAACCCTAATCCTAGCCCTAGTCCAGCCCAAACCCTAATGGCAGCTTGCCACTGTGGCAGAAGTCCTTCTTGCCATAGGTGGCACAGCTTAAAAATTGTGGAGTTGGCAGTGTTGGCATCCTGCCCTGATGCCCCTGCACTGCCTTTTCCAGTGCCAGTGTCCCAGGAGCTGTAGGCTCTGCAGTTCTCTGAACCCTAAGCAGAACCCTAAGGGCAGCTTGTGGCTGCTGCTGAGATCCCCATCACCATAGCTGGCCTGGTTTCAATAAGTGTAGATTTTCTCCCAAGTTTCATATTTAAGCTCTCTGTTTGGCTTTGCTTTCCATATGGCATTTGAGGCAATGCCTGAAGCTTTGCAGACACGTAGAATGATTAAAGAGTTAGAAATGCCTTTTAATTAATTTTTAATATTTTTTAATTTAAAGGAGGAAGGGGAGAATAAACACAGAGAGGCAGTACTAAAAAGGTGAAATCGTCATTCTCCTCTTAGTTAGTTTCAGCAGTTGTTATGTTTTAGAATTTCAAATGATTCAGCATTTCTAATTTCGTTAAGAACTAACTTTGATGCTCAGCTTTTTTCTTGCAGGAGTGCTTCTAAACTTAGACTAGTCTTGTCCCTCTGTGCTCTAGTCTGATGTGAAACTCAGAACTTGTGGTTAAGAAATCCCAGCCCAGAGTGGCTCACAGAGTGTACTGGCCACTTAGGGAAATAGTTAATATTAAATAATTTTACAAGACTGTATCAATTAACACAAACTGATATAATTTTTTTGACGTATCATCACCTCTTCTTCACCTCTATCTCACCCTCAAAAATCTTGTCAGCCAGCATGAGTCTCCCCTGTTCAGGTTAAATTCATTAAGACCATTCAATGAAAGATCATGTTCTTTTCCATAAATGCCATTTAAATATAGTAAGTGAATGATCTTAAAGTTATTCTTTAAAATTGTGATACTTAATCACCATTTTATGCTGAGAAATGTTAGTGGAGTTAATGAATTGCTCAGTATAACATTCAATTAAGTGAACATACCAGTTTCTCTTTTATTTGCTACCAGTCTAATTGGAGTTTTGTTTTTCTTTTAGATTGAATTCACGTAATCATCACTTGTCTTTTCTTTGCATACACTTAGAATACTAATAAAGGGAAGGGGAGCAAACTAAGTCTTCTAAGTTATATTCAAAATGCAAGTAGTAGATCTTATGTGGTTGCTATAAAACACATAGATGCCATGTGAGGCTGTCCAACTGTCACATAATTTTTTGTTAATAATTCAAAATGCTCTGTTCATGTCTTAATATGATTGGGGTTTTTTTGAGGGGTGAGGAAGTGGGGAGTTGCTGTTTAGTAGGACCAGAATTAACTTCCTTTTCTTGATGGTTTCTAAGGCACAGTAGTTTGGCTACAGCTACTGGCATGAGTAGGGTCTTCTGGTCATTCTAAAGGCATTCGTGTGTTTTGCAGGTCTGAGGTTTATCTGCTTTGATCACTCACAGGATTGACTGTATTTCCACTCTTGGAACTGGGACAGGGCTCTGCCCAGGCAGGATGCCTGGAGTTTTGCCCATGTGTGGGACCCACTAGAAGAAAAAAGGGAACTTTACAAGGCAAATTCCCTGTCCCTAGCTGGGTTAAGGACTGCGGCAATTCTCTTGGTCTTTACTGATATATTTCTATGGCATGTTACATAAATTCAGCCTCTGGCTGAATTTGGGTGTTAGATACCTATGCAGCAGCTCTTTTTCACTTAGTTTCACTTTTTCTATCTAGTTGAGACCTACTTCTTGTAGTCACTTTTGTCACAGCTGCCTCTCCCTGTGTCAGTTTGCTGCCCTCTCTGTAACACCGTTGACTTAGGTTTTCTATGACCAGTCAGTCATAATTGCCCTCCATTACATGAGGCCACCAGAATACCCCTCCAAAATGTGTATAATTGTGCTCAGATTTAATCTACTTTGTTTTCCAGGTCATTAAATACCTTACACCAAAATAGTCTGAGAAGGAAATTCTCTGACATCCATGAGTAGCCTCGCATTACAGTTCTTCTAGTCTTTCAGTTCATAGCACAGCAAGGCAATATGAATTAATTTTTCAGATATGATGATAAGATGCAGTATTTGGAGTTTTACTAAAACACAATACTTTATGAAGCCTATATTCTCTCTGCCTGCTTTCTAATGGTCACTTCTATCTCTGTATACATCAGATTTATTGTTTTCTTTCCAAAATGTACTCAAGTGGCAAATAACATTGAGTTATAAGCCAGTAAAGTCTATTTATGTGCATAAATATACTCTTTTACATTTTTCCTGTGCTGTATTAGTGAAATGCCTGGGTCAAATAATCAGCTTGCTTCCTGGCATATTTAAAAGTGGAGGGCAGTGAATTTTTCTCAACTGTAGGGAATTATCCAAATAATTAAAATTTAATTATTTGCTCTATTAGAGATTATTGACAGTGAACATACATTAAAAATAATATACCTTTTCTTATATTTTATAATTTGCTTATTAAATTGGGCAGTTAAAATAATGGAAACTTTTTTTAGTCAGTCTGTGAGATAAATTCGTCAAGTATGAAGAATTTCCATGACAAGTATGTTGTCATGGAAACAATTTAAATGCTGTTTCCTAAAAAATTTACACTTGCAGAATTGTTGCATCATCATCACAAAGAGAGAAACTAGGAGTTCAGTATTAAAAACCAAAAACCTTTCCTGTTCTCTGTTGTCCCACATTAAAAGGCAGCAGTTTCTCCTTAAAATGAGCTTGCTTTTTTGTTTTCTTCATATGCAATTAGAGGATCGACTATAAAAACTGATGGACATGTATTTGTCAGAAAAGATCTGGTCTTTCATTAATTTCAACACAGAGAGACTTTGTAAGGACACACCTGATAATTTTCCAAGACCATCTTTTTCTTTAACAGTTGGAGGTGAAACAGGAAATCAGCCCAAAAGCTCCTGTGTTTTATGCTATCTCAGGAGTAGCATATTAAGCCAGTCATGAGCTTTTTGTCAAATTTTGCTATTTTATGTATGAATCCCTGCATTTCGGTTTTTAACCTGCCTATTATTTGATGATGCATGTGATGTTCACTGAGATTCCTTGAACTTTTTTTGACCCACTTTTCCCTCTTTATCCTGACAGCTGTAGTAAAAACAACTCTACTGGGCAATAGGATGCTTTTTTTTTGGTCTTGATTTGCTGGTTGACTTTCAGGCAAAGTAAACATCTGTGCCACCCAAGTTTATCACAGAGCATCTCACTAAGTGTTGTGGAGGAGTTGCACCTGTGGGAAGAACAGATGATTTCTTTACAATGTGTAACCACCATGCAGATAACATATGGATTTGTGCCCTCAGATGTTACCAGGCTTTCTTTTATCCTGCAGCTGTACTTGGGAAAAGATAACAATCATGCTTAGGTATGGACTTCTGCTGTAAATGGGAATACTTCACCCATGTCAAAAACTTCTTTGCTGTGAGGGTGACTGAGCAATGGAACAGATGGCCCAGAGAGGTTGTGGAGTCTCCTTCTCTGGATATATTCAGAAGCAATCTGGACACAATCCTGAATAAGGTGGTCTATTGGTCCCTCCTTGAGCAGGGAGTTTAGGCTAGGGTGGTTGGACCCTCACTGATCCTTTCCAGTCTTACCCATTCTGTGATTCTGTGAGCTATTTGAAGTGCCTTTCTCAAAATACTCTCTGGTTAAATTGCTCGACTTTATTCTCCATGGAGTAGTAGAGGTTAAACCCACATGACAGTCTTTCTGGAGGAGAAATGCATGACTCCAGTGAAATATTAATGAGTAAAGAAAGAATACTATAAAGTGTCTCTAGCCTACATCTCCAGGTCAGCCTCTCTGCTGGCAGAAATCTGACAGCTGTTTGGAAAATCCTTTGCTGAAGACAGTCCAGCAATCAGATAACAGTGGATTGCAGCTATTGTGTACAGATTCAGGTGTGTTGTGCAGAATGGAGACTTAGAAAATGGGAATCATAGAGTTTTCATGGGTGTAAGAGGAAACCTCTCAGAGGAATTAGAATGGAGAAAACTGTAATTTCTTCAATACCAAAAAAGAAGAAGAAAAAAAACCTGCTAGTTTGTTCTCTGCCATCTGCCATTTTTTGACTGACCTATCCACTAAACACAACTGCATTTTCACATTGTTTCTCCACCTGCAATGCAGGCCCACATGCATCTTTGCTGCGCCAATCCAGACGTTCCTGGTTACAATAGCACTGCTAACATCCCCTTGAGAAAGATGGTTAGCTGTGACAAAAAAAAAAACTCTGCAAGCTCACAGTCTTTAGTTCAGCTAACCTCTGTCATATCCACTTGGTGCTGCCTGGTTTACTTCATATAAAGGTGGGTTACAGCAATAACTTGAAAAAGCATATATTCTCATTACTAATATCTTGCCAAAGAATTGAATGCTTACTCTTGAAGTAAATTCTCTGCTCAGAAAGCCATTATCTTATTAGTAAGTAAAGCTCACCACATCTTGGCTGATCACTCTCTTGATATGGTTCTGTGGTTTGTTGTGCAGAGTGATCCCAGAGTTTGATAACTCATTTGTTTTTCTTCTCTATTTAAAGGTTTTATTTCAAGTTTATTGCCTTATAGTTCTTTGTAGATCTTGCATATAACAAAGTAATGATCATCACAACAACAACAACAACAAAATTTAGATGTCAAAATACATCACAGGATAGCCACAATAGAAAAAACATTGTCTGATAGAAAGAGAAGGGAAAACAAGTTTGTAATTGCAAAGACTCTTTGTTGCTTATTCTGTTTTGGAAAAGTCCTGTTTTAGCTTTACCTCAAACCTGACACAAGCAAATGATTTCATGACATGTTTGCAAAAGGAGTGCAATTAAAGAGATGGTGAAACTTTCATTTATGGCATTCAAAATCTGTGAAAAGGATTTCCCTCTTTTCCTGCCTAAGGCAAAAAGAAAGGGAAAGAAAAAAAACAAATCAAAAGGGTTTTTATAAGGGTCATAATTACTGCTTGTGCTGAAAATGTGTGCAATTCTGTCTAAAGAATTGGGCTGCTCATGGCATTTGTTTAGGGATCTCTAACTCGCATGGTGAAAAGCATCTACCTTATACTGCATCTTTCTCCATTTCCATGCCGTTTGGTCTGTGTCTCCTTGCTGCCACCACTTCTGTCTAGGTGTTAAGGACCGTGACATGCAAAGGTCCTTTTTGCCATTACTGAGGAAAGGTGTGCATGTGTGTGTGAAAACAGGAGAGACAGCTTAAAGTCAGACTCAAGCCCAGGGATATAGTATTGAGAAAAACCTAGAGAGTATTCCTCTGGGTGAAAAAAAAGGGTTGGATCTGTAAGAGAAATGTCACATGTTTTTTTTTTAGTCTGAAAAAACAAACAAACAGAGAAATAAAAAAGCAAACCAACAGAAAAGTAGTAATTTTTTAAAGCAAATTCCTAAAGGCCTTTCGGTGAAACTTGAGACAGGAGCATTTTGGGTCTGTCATGATGGTCAAAAATGTGGAGAGACAAATGCTGGAAGAGGTGGTAGGAGGGAACCCACAGTCTGCTACCAACCCCTGAATTCTCTTTATCCAACACAAGCGCTGTGATCACGGAGCCACTGAATATTCATGATAGTCTTGCAATTTGTTCTAGAGATCATGGCACTATTCTTCCTTGGAACGGAGCAACTGCTGAGAAAACAAACTTTCCCATAATTGAGAATTGTTGTCTGATGAGCTTATTGCTGTCTGACTCCTGTTGTATCCAGGGAAACTGCCTTTTCTCTTCTTTGCTAATACATAGCAAGGCAGTATAGTGATACTGGATGCTGACACTAATTTCTCCTTTGTGACTTTGACTCTGCTTTAAATTTTACCTACCAGCCTACAAGAGGAAAGTAATTATTTTTCTCTATTTCTTCTTCTTTTTGTCTTTTAGTGGTTGCTTTCTGATTTGTATGTATTTTGCTTTGTGAATCCATGGATGGGTATGGTAGACCTACGGTCCTTGCCTTTTCCCATGGAAGAATCCAGAAAATTCTGGATATACGATGAGGATTTACCTTTTCTGTGCAATGCCTAGCAGACAAAACCCAGAAAACAGCATTTATGTTGAGGCTGTTTCTTTTGACATGGCTACTTTTTCTCTGTGACATCAGTGCACCATCAAATATAATTTTTGCTTTGGAATGTGCACAAACTAAGTATTTTTACTGGGGGAAGTGTTCTACTTTCAGTGCTTTCAGTGCACACATCCTCCAGGATCAGTGAAATAGGAGCTGTTCCCCATTGACTTGAGAAATACCTTTGAAATCTGTTTTTTAATGCTTTCCTGTGAGTAACATATTTCTGTGATGGCATTGTGTCTGTCTGTCAAGCTTTTGTTGAGGAACATCCACTTAAACCTGGCAAAGATGTGGAAATCTCAAAACAGCTACATTGCTGGAGGTTCTGTGAAAATGCTGAGTGGATGGAAAGGGCCCAAATCAGTGCCTGAACTGAAAACTTTTGATAAATTGAGATGGATACAGGCTCAGCTGCCACATGCCTTGACTGACTTCTGTTAAATGTGTGGCTCTCAACCATCTCAGGCTATTTACGGAGATGTTGCAAGGTTTGTGGGGAGGTAGTGTGACATTGGAGAGGTTTTGGGGGCAGAAGCCACAAACCCATGGGCAGCCATCAGTGGGACCCGTCTTCTGCTTATGGAAACAATCATTTTTTGAATAGACATGGAAATAGCTTTGTTGTGTATTATGAAGTCCTGTCACATTGTTTATGCTGTGCTGCCAGTTTGTTTGGGATTTTCTTCCATTGGTTTCCCCTGCCTTTCACCCCAGTTCTTGTTTAAACCTGTAAACATTGTTTCTGCCTTCTTCACCTTAAACAGTCTTGAAGCCACATGAGATAATGTGAAAAGCAAACTCCTTTCAAATAATCTGTGAAGGTGTATCTGGAAAGTATCAGTGACTATAGCTGGCTAGTGTCACAGCACAGCTGATGTCAAGCGGAGAGGATAGCAACTGTCTTTAATCATGGATGTGAATACTTATTTAGATAGGTGTTCCAAATTTTGAGGTGACATTAACCTGTATTAAAAGTACCTATATATATACACACATGCATAATGTGTGTCAACAAAGTGGACACACAACCTAGCCTGTATTAACAGGGTCCAAAAGCAGAAAAAAAAAAAAAAAAGGAAAATATAAATGGGGCTTTTTTAAATGCCCTGCCTGTAAATACTTCTTTTTATCTTCCTCACTAAAGTAACAAGGATATGACTGTCATAAACAGTAGTAATCAATGCAAACACATTTTGGAAAGGATCCTGGGCACACAGAGGTTTAGTTCCCTTTGGACTACAAAGAGGCAGTTCAGAATTTGGGACCCTCTATTCTTCAAACAAGTGTTTGGTGCATGCAAACGCCCTACCAAGCTCCAGAGTCACATACTCAGGCAGGTGTCTACTTGCCCACCTGTGTGTTCCTTGTCTGTGCTCCCACTACAGCCCAAGGAAAGCTAACCAATACAGCCACTGGGACTGATCCAGAGGGATGGTTGTGCATTTCATTCTAAACCAAATAGTTAGGACCCCAATTCTGTTGTTACAACATATATATCTTATACTGCTTGAACCAATCCTGGGAATCTGAGGCACCTGAGTAGACCTTATAGATGTGAGATGACTGACTTGAGACAACTGGACTGCATGGCTACATCTGCTCACTGAACTGCTCTTCTGCTCCCCTTGGCTATACTGACTAGATTTCCACTAATACCAAGTGTGGCCACTTCTGCAGGTCTGTACGTTGAAATGTCTGAATCTGGAGCTGAGTCCTACATTCAAATCCCAGCACCCTAAGCCAATGGCTTAATGAATTTAGTCCATAGTCACGTTAGCTTTTTTTATGGCTACAAAAGAAGTTCCCGAAGTATCAGGTCTCAAACTGTCTGGAGCTTCATACTGCAAAGCTAACACTTTAAACAATACCTATGTAGCACTCATATGTTTGTAGGAATCAAGTAATATGAAAATCCAGTGAGAGCCAGCAAACTTCCCATATGGGCACTCAGAGGCTCTGCCGGTAGGAGCCAAATTTAAGAGATGTTAGATGGATCAGTTCTGCATATAAAATAGTTTGCACTGAAACACTATTTTCATGGTTTCAGTGGATTCAAATCTGGTTAATTACCATTTCTATGTGCCATATACGTCTGCTGTTGCTGGGTATACCCTTTCACTGGCATTAGCTCACTCATTTCCCCTCTCATTTTTCTTACAACCATAGAATTTGCTTCCTGCTTTGTTATCCTGGAGATAACATAGCTGCCTTAAGCCATTTCAGCTAAGATGAAGTTACGCTATAGCAAACTGTCAGAATGAGAATGAGGAGAATGAGCAGCATTAAAAACTCCTGCAAGAACATACAAGGCTTACTTGTGGGGACGTGAAATGGTACTAAAGTATCAATGCTGGTTTGGGGATTTAAAAAATTTCTACTCTCTTTCTTACTTCACAAAGAATGAAGTTGAGACCTGGGCAGCACTTAAACCTGGTCTTTGTGTACATGCTATGTCACCAGCAAAGTCAGTGGGCATCTTACCACTTATTTTTAAAGAAAACATGACAGCACCCTACTGCCATGGCCTTTATGTATCATGTACTTCCTAGGAGGCTTTGTGCTTTCTAATTCTTCATAAGGCACTTCTGGCATGAACTGCTTTTAGCAGGGCTACCAGCAAGGCAAAGAGCTGCCTTACAAAGTAATCAAAAGTACAGGGAGTCTCCCAGCGTTTGGAACCAAATACAATCAGCAAATGCCAGTGACAATCTTCAGAAGGTTTAGCAGGTGTGACATTTAAGGGATATATGTAAAGATTGCTTTGTTTATTATTTTCACCCTTTACCTTTTATTGCTGGCACTTTTCTCTCTTACGTGAGGAAGAGGGAAGGAATAACTGGCACATCTCTGTACGGGTAGCACAAGGAAATAGATGTTTATTATTAAAATTGTCAGACAGACTTTTGGAAAAGGACTTAAGTCTGGATGCCTCCATGCTGTTGTTGTTGTTTTACGCTGCTTGGTGGGTGAGATACTTAAATATTGGCTTTACAATCCAGGTGTTGGAATATGTTACTTTCAGAGAAAAACACTTTCAAGTAAGCTAGACAAAGGTCAAGGAGCCTAATATCACTAGCTGCTTTTGAAAACACAGACCTCTACCCTTTAGAAAAAAAGGCTAGAAACAACTTCACGAATGGAGACCAGTGGTCCCGACATGTGAGGAGCCTGGAGCTTCCATTGCTATTGCACCCAGTGTGACCACTTAGAAAGCAAAGGCAAGAAGGGACGTGGTGTCATTTTTTTCCTTTAGCAGCTGTTGAATGAGGCCTCTCCTCCCTCCACCTCCGTAGGAGAGACAGAGATGCTGGGGAGCCCAGGATAATCTCAGGGCAACTGCTCCCTCTGCAGGAAAAAGGCTGGAGGGCTCCGGTCCCCAGGGCTGGGTGGGAGCGGCGCAGCCTGCACCGAAACACGAGTGAATACGGGGGGAATTAACACCATGCCACCAGTGACGATGACACGGCCAACAGATCTTTTACCGGCAAGCTGTCCGTGCAACCTCGGAATTTGCTGGAGGTGAGCTCTGGAGCCCCCGTGAACAGCAAGTCTGTCTGAAGGGGCGGCAGGCAGAGAGCTGTATTCAAAAAGCACTCTAATGTGGGTAATTAAGTGCTCCTTTCTGCTTAGCCCAACCACACAGGTCCCTGAAGTCTGCTCAATGGTATTTTGTCTGTCATGGGAAAGATTTTCTTAGACCATTTCGAGGGTTGACGACTTTGGCTGTTAAGTCAGGCAATCTGTGTTTTACTGAACTCAGGCATCGTGCGGAGCTGTTAATCTCTGAATGTGTTCTCATGCTTTCCACCCCTGATCTGTTAAAAATAATTTAGAGTTGGCCCAGTCCTGCAATTTTAAGCCAGTTGTTGGACATAAGCATATTTCTCTTTTTTATAGATTGTCTGGGCAGAAGTCTGTGCTTTTTACATTGTCGATATAAAAATAATTCACGGGTGTTTTATGGTCCATTTGATACTAAAATTATATTTAATATGGAATTTTAATTTTAAAGCATGTAGAAAAAGCTCTGCATCTCCTCAGTTTTGTTAATAAATGTTTTATGAACTTCATAAATGTATCTCTAGAGTAGATGCTAAAAATTCAAACATATAAATGAACCAGGTTTTTAAAAATCCCTAAATACTTGTTTGCCTAATTTACTATTTAAGTACTACACGTACAACCTTCCATACAAAGCAAGACAGAAATGGGTTTTGACTGCAGATTTGCTTCCAGTCTTCTGGTGTTGTCAGATATTAGGAATTTTTCCATATGATTTGCTGAATAGCAGCTGTTCTTCTAGATTCTTTACTGTTCAGTACTCTCCTATTGCTCTTGAAAGTAGACTAAATAAATGCAATCATGTTTTCTGGCCTTGACTGTGTGAATCAGTTTAAAAAAAATACCCCAAACTAGTACACACCATTGACCCCAAATATTTGTCTATTACGTTACTTTTACAAAAAGGATTATATGTCTTATCAGTTTCTGATTATGACATACTGAGTAATTGCACATATTAACTCACAGGTGGCTATTCAGGAAGATAAATGGGAGTTTTTTGAGGGAAAAAAAGGGAGCTATTTAACTGGCTTATCTGATCTTCTCCATAAGCAGGAAGGACAGCTGGGTACTGATGTTTGGGATCTTGAGAAGGCATTCCCAACATTTACAGAAAGAACATTTTAGTTACTCAATTTAGGTTAAAAGCTGAAATTCCCAGCAGAGCCATGGGAAGAGTTAACTCCAGAGGGTAATTTGAACCACTGAGATTACATGTACATTTGCCTCCCTCTTTAGATGCTTTCCAGATGCTTTTCTTCCTTCACTGATTGAGGAGTCAGGACTCTCCAGCTAGGCCTTTAAAGTTACTTTATATGATGTCAGGAGACATTTCTGAGGGACAGTGGACAGTTTCAGTATCACTCTACTCATGATTCAAAAGGGCAGGCTGCTACTGCTCCTTCTCCACCACGAAAAAAGAAGTAGAAATACAATAAACTGTGTTTAAAAAGCTTTTAAAATAATATATATGTATATAATTAGGCATACATGGAACTACTTCTGCAGAAATATTAGACTGAAGGGAAAATGACTACTAGCATTTTTGAGGTAATCCACAACATGGAATTCTTTTCATAAACTATCCAGACTCCAGCTTACAATGAATATGGGGAAAATGCCTTTTCTTCTTGGGGAGATTTCTTTCGATACATACTTGAAGGAGATAAGAACTAAAGAAGCAACTTTTCTGTTGCTGTTTCATTTCCCCCTTTGGTACAGAGCCCTGAAGAAGGCCTCAAGCAATCCCAGCCATAGCAAAGCCCAGCAGCTGAATGAAGAGCATCACTGCAAGTTACTGCATTAGTGTTAGGGCACTTGAAAATGGATGAAAAGCACAAAAGGATTTGTTCTATTTGAGAGCGTGCAGAGGGCACTGCTTACAGTGGTGGGTTGGAGCACTTGTTTCTGCTTTTAATTTTCCACTTCAAAGTACTCATCACCAGCATTAAACACAATGATTTCAATTGCTGCTTTGGCTGTAAGATCCTGGATATCTCCTTTGTCTCCTTCCCCATCTCTTCCTTGAGATTTCTCCTGTTGTGGTCTTAGGTGCTAAGGTTTGAGATACAGCAAATGTACTGAGATTGCAGACCAGAGGAATCTGTGCACATTACTTTGCACACGTTGTGAACCAGGTAATAGCTAATCTATTTGGGGTGGGACTGAAGAAGTTTCTGATTTTTGTTATTTGCTGTTATTTTGTCATTATTAATCAAATTATCCAGACTCACTAATAACCTTTTAATGTTATCTGGGAATAGCCTACCCTCTTAAATCTTCATGTTTGGAGCAAGCAATTTAATATTGTATATATGGTTTATATTTATATTCTGTATTGGTTTATCAGCAAGAGAGACCTGAAAAGCCTTCTCTGGCAAAACCAGGAGTTACCATGAAGTTTTTAGTTTGTCTCTACATGGGTTTATCCTAGAGAACTTTATAAATAATGAATAAGGTACTAATCATTGCTAAACACACATTAGATTATATGCTGTAATAAAGGAAAGCTTAATGCACAGCTCAGTAAAAGTGACTGCAAATCTTTTCATTGATTTCATTAAGACTGAAATCAACATCTTACCTCAGCAAGACTGAAGATATCAAACAGCTCTCTTCTCTGCAGGCTGTGGACAGCTTGTTTTCCTTGCCTCCATTTTTCTCATTTTAGATATTAAGGTTAGATTTTGTTTAATGTAAGTTTTATTTTCAGGCCTTGTGTCTGAGGAAGCTTAGGCTGCCACAGTGCTGGGGAATATGTTATTTGCTTAAGGCCCATCTATTTCTGTAGATGTCTTAAAGCAAGGCCAACTATACACTTTCCTTTTTCCAAAGTTTAAATTCTGAGACAGTAAATCTGAAATAAAAAGTTTCCTTTAAATCCTTGCCATAACCTGCCTTGTCCCATTTTAAACAAATTTGATTTTTAATGACTTCTTGTTTAGGCACTGGCTGTGTATGGGTGAACTTTCTGACAACTCATGGGGAGTAATGGGATATCTCTCTGTTTCTGCTGCAAAGCTGTTTTCAAGAAGACTCACAGTAAAGCAGAGTCTTTTTTGTCTTCCTGCTTTTTCAGGCTGATTTTAAGTCAGTCTGTCTCTGTGTGTTTTTTGTCCAGCCTTAGTAACAGTGTGTTTATTTCCCTCAATCTTCTAGCTTTATTTGCAGTGGTGGTGTTTAATCTGTGTCTCAGGGTGAGGGGGGACCTCCATGCATAGTTTCCAATGGGTCTGCAAAAGGAAACTAAGAAAAGCAGAGGGTTTAAATCTAGACTGTGACTGTCTGTCACTTCTTTGGAATCTTTTCACAATCAACATATGAAGAAAATTTCAAACCACTGCCCAGTGCAATACTCATGTTACATCCATGCTTTTTGCATGCATAGGGGTGACATAAAAAGCCTAACAAGCAACTGCCTATGCTCTGAATTTTTCTGCTTATCCTACTGTCCTAGATGGGCCTGCAGCAATTCGTATCTGTCAAGCACTAGTACCAAGCAACTGCCAGGGATTCTTTTCTGCTGGATACAGATGGGGGCTGGGGTGGGGTGGGGTGGGGAATGGGTGACATAAAACACAGAAAACAGCTATCTGATCCACAAGTCCTGCAGAGTATCTATTGGCTTCTTATTACAGTGGATTTTTGGACATGAAGTCCATACTGGCACTTTTTTTTGAGTATCAGCTGCAAGATGAATGCAATCCATGTTCAGCATTCTGAATCTCCATCCGATTGCTTTCAACATAATAAATTGACCGTGGTTGCACTAACCCTAACAACCATTTAAGAACCACTTCAGTATGTAAAATAACTCATGCTGGTGTTAGGTTTCCTATGGTTTTGTTTTGTAAATGATTTGGATGGTTTGGGTTTCTGATGTGTCCTTGGCTATTACTGAGAATTGGATACAGGATACTTTAAACTGTTCTTGTAACAGATGCATTGTAATTTCTGGGTTGTAATTCTTGCCATTGACCATTCTGCTTTAAGTAAAAACATGAAATAATGTGGAGGATCAGAGCTAGGAGCTGAAGGTGTGTGAGAAAATGTCTTCACAGGCTGCCAGACAACAGCCTAGTGTCAAACATAGTATCCTGCCATGTTGGCTTGTCTCTTGCTTTGCTTAATATAAACATATTGGAGGTGTTTTTCTTTTGCTCTGCAGGATGCAATTTCTGCATGAGATCCAAAGGCAGGAGAGAGTGGGAGAGAAAAATCATCATTGTGCACCTTTTTGTTCTGCCAAGCTCCAAAGCTCTTAAAAAAGCTGCTGTCAGAAAAGAGAAGGACCATTTGTTAAATATCTGTATGTCTCAGCTGCCATCATAAATACAGCAAATATCAGCACTATGGCTGTGAGGTGGCAAGGGAGCAAAGATTGAATAGTATTTTATGAAATTATTTATTTTCACTAAGCTGAGTCCATGTCATGTTTTTTGGGGTTTTTTTTTGTGGATGAACCACAACACTCAGAATAGCACTTCTCTAAATTAAAATAAGGCTACCAGAAGAATAATTTCCTGACTTTGCACTGCAAAACCCAGATTGATAAAGTAGGTACTGTTTTTGAGTTATTTTGCTTAGTGTATAGCCCTTGCACTTTTAATTTGCTTATGGTTCATTAGTATGGCATTTAAACCAGTAGATTTAATGAATTAGGTGCTAAGGCCTGCGAGTCCACTGAGGAGTAACACTTTCACAGCACTTTCCATGATGCATCATGTACTAGTCTACATTAAACTGTGAGCAGCAAAGTGTTGAGGAGAGATTTGGGAAGCTTCAAAAGTTTTCTGCATTCGATTTTATGTCTACATTAATCCATTTGAAAGCTGTCTTCTTCTAAACCCAGCCTTAAAGTAAGGAAAGATTATGAAGTTTCATGCAATTTCAAAACTCTGTCTGAAAAAGGGCTTTATTTCATTTCCTTTCATTGTTTGCATTGCAAAACATCGCTGTCTCTTGAGAGGGAAAAAAAAGAGTGCAACTACCCAGTTGCATATTCTTCTCCACTCAGGCTTTTGATCTCATCTGCCTTTACCATTTTCAAAGTGCTCCAAGGGGCACACTTGAGACTAGGATCTCAGTTCTTCTCACATTTAAAACAACTTTTCCCCATTTAAGTAATTTAGTACGTACAGACATAGCAGCACAGAGTTTAGTCCTTTGTGTATCTCTTTCTTTTTGGGTTTTCTGTTAAATGGAGAGCTGACATGATGAGTGTCTGAGTTGCCTCACTAAGGAAAAGAAAAGGTAGTGAATTGAAGTCAGGGGACTGAAGTGAGTGACAGGTAAGTGAAATAAGTCAGCAATAGCAGTTTCATTGAGTGACAGGGGAAGATTAAAAGATATAACTGAAGGCAACTGCCAACAACCCATAGAATCTAGGATACAAAGTGGTGTAGAATAAAGGAATTTTGCAGTAGAAATCAATTCAGACAAGGTGAAAGAGGATCTGCTATAGGATTTCAGTATTTTTTCCAACAGGAAAAAATTTAACATTTTAATACTAGATGGGGAAAGAGAGAAGAGATCAAATAGAATCCTCTCTGACAAAGAAACAAGGAAAGTGAGAAAGAGGGAAAGTAAAGTCTTTGCAATAAAAAGGAGAGTTCAAAGGGTTTAATGTTTATTCACAATAAAATGGAATTATAGTCAGAATCATTTGAGGAGGCAGGATTAGGTGTAGTTCAGAGGCAGAGGCATTGGGGGCAACCCAGAGCTGATTTCTGATTATCTTCAGTGGTGTAGTGAGTAGAATTCATAAAACCTCCTTCTTCCTCTGTTCTCATTGAGCAGTCTGAGTGTTTCATAAATCCAAATGCAAGATTATATGTATACTTTATATATATAGATACACTTTTGGTAATACATTCGTGAAGGCAAAATGTTCCACTGACACAAGTTTAAGAATTGCTAGAAAGAGGATGCAAAGCAAGAACAGGTGAGAAATTTGAGGGAGAACCCAATCCTTCAGCACTGTTCCTTCCTTCCTTTCTGCCTAGGCCTGAGAGCACACTCTAGTTAGAAACTGAATTATCACTTTTTGGAAGCTGTTGACAGAAGGTGGAGATGATGGTTACTTATTGACACATTGATTTAGGCAGTTTTCTCAACACACACCTGGGCACAGCCCGTGGAGAGCCCACACTGGAGAAGGCTAATCCTGGAGGACTGCAGCTCATGGACAAGACCCATGTCTGTGCAGTTTTTAAAGGACTGGATCACATGGAAGGGATTCCATGCTGGAATAGGGGAAAAATGTGAGGAGGAAGGAGCAGCAGAGAGGAGATGTTATGGACTGACCACAAACCTCATCGTCCTTCCTCCTGCACTGTTTGGAGAGGTGGAAGAGGTAGAGATATTGGAATGATTAAATAAAGTTTAGCCAGGGAAAAAGAGGGGAGCAACAGGGAGGTGCTGTTTTAATTTTGTCTCTGTTTCTCACCATCCAACTCTGTATTAATTGAAAATGAATGAAATTAATCTTCCCCAAGTTTGCTTTTGTCATGATGGTATTGGAGAAGTGATCTCCCTGTCTTTTTCTCAACACATGGGCTATATATCTGATTTTCTTCTCCATCCTGTTGAGGAGAGGGAATGCAAGTGAAGTTGGATGTGTGCCTGGCAGCTGGCCAAGATCAACCCACGCCAGCTATATTGCCTGAAAATACTGTGAGCCAAGAGAAGACACAGGATCAGATCCTTACCTGATGAGACTTGGCAGAGGCTGCTGGATTTCAAGAGTAATTCTGCTGACAGAAATCCCAACCTGTGGTTTTTAAGTCTCACACATCGTGCAAACAGTGCTATTTAGTTGTTTGGAACAAGCTACATATAAAAGTACTCAGAATGTGCAAGTTTGGGGTGTTCTGGGGTTTTTTTCGTCTTGAAGAAGTAGAAATGTACTGGAAGGCTAGACCTATTTATGTTTGCACAGCAGTCTCAGCTTTTCTCTGTGGCCTCGCCCCTGTGGTTATTAAACTCACTGAACAATTCTCCTGTCTAAAATCTAATACCATTCTGGAATTTGCTCCTTTCTGTTTGAGCTCAGAATCAACATAGTAGGATACTACAAAATGAAGTGCAAACACAAAAGTGAGGAGCAATAATTTTTATTGTTCAGCAAGAATATCTCTCCCTCCCACCTGCCTTCTTTTAGCTTTTCCATGCATTCTTTTCCCCTGGAGATTTAAGACACCATAAATAGTAACCTTTTGTTACCTGGTATTGTAATTTTTTTATTGCTAGATTTCTTTTGTTGTTGGGTTTCTGTGTGTGCTGGACAAGTTTGGTTTGTTCTTTTTTCAATAGAGGCCTCTGTAAACTTGACAGAAGACATGTAATATAAAGGGGAGTAGAAAACAGGCCAGTCAAATGCAGAGGGCATGCTAGCTATCACTCAGCCATTTTAGAAGACTGCTGCAGAAAAGAGCAGCAGCATTAACTAAAAATCGCTCCCTCCTTCTCTGCAGTCACTGCCCTCCTGTTACTTTTAAGAGCTGTGCAGGCTCAGGGATGGACTTGCAAGGGCAGCAATTGCACTTTAAATGGGGAAAGCTGCATTTTTTGGTTCACCTCTGGAATTTGTACCACCAAATAAACCTCCTCTGCACACACATGAGAAGGTAGTGCGAAATCCAGGTTCACCTAAAACTGAACTTCAGTCACCAATTGGCTTCTGAAATTTCTGACCATTGCCTTTATGATCTTATTTGGTGTGCTCAGACAAGAGTTATGATAACGTTAACTCTGATATGTGAACACCTGATACTTGTTTTGATACTGAGGGGATAAGAAAAGATCATGGCAGAATTACAGTCAGAGGTGGCACAGCTTATGGCAATGGTAAGAGATATCCAGATCTTAACTGTGTCCTCAGTTTAATAAGAATCACAGAAATGCCTTCAGGAAACTACATGGTCCAAGTAATAGAAATGGATCTGGTCTATTGAACAGAGCACAGTGTATGTTTTTTTAGCTTTTGAGGGCTTTGTACTTCCCCAACAGCATTTTAATATTTCCACTTGTTAAGGCTGTCCCTAGCTGTATGGATTTTACCCCCAAACTATTTGTTTTACAGCCAAGAAGAGCTGAAAATGTAACTGTATCCTATTAAAAATTGTGTTGAGGTAGGGTTCAACTTAGCCATCCTTTGTATGTTAAGAGATCAAACCAGAGGAAATGTTTTCAACTCACTGGAATGAGAATTTCTTAATTTGTGGTTGCAGCCTAATGGTGATGGGGTTTGTAAGTATTACAGTGTTATTTCTGGAGTAACCCAGTGGGATCACTGACCGAATACTGAACTTTTAAATTATGGAAATACCTTTTGAAAAGTGTAATTAATGCAAATCTATGTAAATTAGAGTGAAAGTTTAGCCCAAGATGTAAGAATTCCTTTAAAACCTTTTGGTTAATTGTTTGGATTATCCTCTCAGTTACAGTGCAGTAACTCAAGTTTCCCTTCAGTAACTTAAAGCAGGTGTTTTTCTGGCATGGATGGACCTCCTGTGTGAACAACGGAGACCCTGAGTCCCTGGTTTTACTAATCAATTCAAGTTCCAACTCTAATTTACCATGATGAAGCACAACAAAGCCACCAGAGATAACTCTAGATATCACTCAGACTTGTTTTTCTGTTGTTTTTGCTGTAGAGATGTAAGAGCTCCACGAATTTCTTTAATGAACAATAGGAGGTTGTTCCAATAAATGCAAGTCCTTACTAATTGAACTTAATCAGGATCTCTTTATAATAGATTTTTCTTATAAATATACAATCTATATACAGTGCACTTAAAAATTATTAACTCAGGTAGAGCCTTAAAAATCACATTTCAGTATCATAAGACAGGAGCACACAATTCAGAAATTTCCACAATGGACTATAGGTAGTAATTAAAACCTCTAAGCAAACAGATTTTTTAAATTATTATTTTATTCACTGTGTGTGATTATCTGACTGCTATTAAAAGTATGCTTGAATCTATTTGTATATTCAGGGTTTGAATACTCACTCCATTGCTGTTTTGGTCAGAACACAATTTAGTTGATGGTCTCTGGTGGTGGTTGACCTTGGCTAGACTCCAGGTGCCCACTAAGCCACTCTATCTCTCCCTCAGCAGAACAGGGTGGGGAGATTGTAAGATGAAAAAAACCCCTCCTGGGTCGAGATAAAGCCATTTTATTAACACAAAAGTGAAGGTTGTGCTCTCAGAAACAAAGGGAAAACCCCAAAGGTTTTATTCTCTACTTCCTTTCAGCAAGAAATGTCCGGCCCCTTTCTGGGAAGCAGTGCATCAGCATGCCCTGCTGTTGCTCCAAAAGACAAATGTAATCAGTACCAAATGCTGGCCTTTCCTTTTCCTTTCTCTCAGCTTTTATATCTGAGCTGACACCATATGATATGGAACTGACCCCTTTGGTCTGTTTGGGTCACCTGTCCTGGCTGTGTTCCCTCACAGGATTTTTGCCCACCCCCACCCTACTGGTGAGGGAGAAAGGTTGGAGAGAGGGCACCGATGCAGTGCTGGTGCTGCTCAGCATTGGCCAAAGCACTGGGGTGTTATCAGCCCCTTTCCAGCTGCCAGTGCAAAGCACAGCACTGTGAGGGCTGCTCTGGGGAAATGAGCTCCATCTCAGCCAGACCCAGTGCAACCTTACTGATGTTCCAGCTGGAAAAACATAGAGAGAGAAGATTTGTGCAGAAGTACCTCTTTCCAGAAGAATTTATCTAGGTTTCTCAAGCTTAGCAGCCAAGGCCATGTTTAAAGCCTTAGCACCAGGACCATGTCAACACCGGTGTTGTGGTAGTCCCATGAGTGACGATATCTTGATTGAAGCAAATGAAAGAATTCCCTGGTTATACTTCCAAAATGGCAGTTCTTAAATATATCAGACATATATTCTCTATTTAATGGGATCTGAAATCATAACAGTATTTCTTCATAACAAACTTTCTGTCAAAATTACATCACTCACTGCAAAAAATTTTTTACCTGGCTTCAAGAAAAACGTAAGGTAGAGTGCCTGGAAAAAGAAAATAAGCAGAATAAAAGGGGGAGAACAATAGGAATCCAGTCCTCTGGGAGAATCTTTCTGCCTCTCAGATGATACTCAATATTTTTCCATTCCAAGTAAATATCAAGATTAGAATATGACTGACTGTGCCAGGTGCTATCCAAATAAGTGTGAAAACATAGTTCTTACTCACACACATTTAGAGACAAGCTGCTAAAAAACCTGGAGTGGGAAGGTGTCATAGCTTTGGTTTTGTGACACTGAGAACTATGTGATTTACCAGCCAGGGGCAACAATAAAGCACAGCTAGACTAACAAACAGATGTATCCCAGCTCACTTCAGTTCAGTCAGGGTGAGAAAACATCCAGGGAACAAGTCTCTGGGCAAGCCCAACAGCCTCCTTGCCTGCTCTTGGGTTGCCCAATGGGCAGGATTAGTAGCCAGTGAAGACCAGAATGGTCCCTGTTAATGCAGAGCTGCCTCTCAATGTGAGACAACAGAAGTGGGCACAGGTCCCTGAGCTGGATTAACTTTTTGAAGGATCCTGTCCTAAACCATTTAGCAGCAGCATTTTGGGTTTGAGTGGTCCTCAGCAGCTTAAGGGTAGCTAAGAAATAAATGTATGTGTGTATCTGTGTCTTTAAAATAACTTTCTTCAACTCTTATAATTCTGCACTTTGTCAGTGTGAAAAAAATCTCCAAGTTCAGGAACTTTGTGCAATGAACAAGACAAGTGTGTTTTCCCCCTGAGCTTTTCTCCAAATTTATCCTGTGCAAGTATGTAATAAAAAACAGTTTTTGCTAGGATGCCAGAAACCATAAAGTTAGGACTCCAACACGGATCCAAAGATTTCACCTGCTTTTGTTCCTGTTTGTGTTAATTTGAAGGATTACCATCATATTTATCATCTAGAGCACATAGGGGCTAAATCCTGTTTTATTTCTTGAAAGAGTTGTTTGAAATAAACATACTTGAAATTAGAGAGGATTCTGGCATATATTTCATGTACTCATCATGTGTAATTAAGGTAATGGTATTCTTTTCCTTCTGCATTTTAACCCATAAGACATCTCTGGGCTGTATTGCCAACATTTAAGGTGGTTTTGGGACAGAATTTTGTCTTCTCCATAAATTCCCAATTAATGCAGTTTTTGGTGTTAAAAATCCACAGAACTTCACAGAACTTAAAGGACTCCTTTTGTTCTGTATGCCCTAGTCAGGTCATGCTGGTATTGAATCCTTTGATAAACACTTCCTTTTCAGGCAGGGCTTCATCCCCCTGGGTGCAGAAATCTCAAAACTGGACACCCAACTGTGAGTTATCCTCCCAGCTCCTTTTAGTTTCTGTGGAGGGAAACAGATTTTTTTAAGAGGGCAATTTGTAAGATCTGTGTTATATATTCCCAGAAGACGTTCTATGTCATCCTAATAAAGATATCAGAGGGCACTTAGAAGAAGCCTTGCTTTTCTCCATAAAATACAGAGATAATTGATTTTTAAACTATTATTTTCTCTTCCTTCAGACATTTGAAAGTGAAAAAAATCTGTGTCAGCAGGTATGGGCTCTTGCAAATTTGGCTTAGTTTATCCAACAATGTAAGGTACAGTGTAAAATAAGTATTCAGGGGCAGAATGATAGCTATTTCATGCAGGAATCTTCATTCCTGAATCTCACAAAAACAAACCTGTACCCAAACCTTTAATCTTAAGCAAATAATTAATTTTTTATCTTAACTGGTAACATTTTTATGAGCAAGGAAACAGGAGAAATTGGACGATGGTCATTCTCCTACCCATTTTTCCCTTCAGATATGAGTGCAGAGTAAGTTCAGAGTGTAATATATATCTCTACTGCTGTGCTGGAACTTACTCACACAATCTCCTAGGAGTCCTTTATTAAAAATCTTCTAATAGATTGAAGAAACTAGTTTCCATACATCTGGTAAAATTCAGCATTATTTCCAGGCCAGATACAATCTGTTATTCATAAAAATACTTTTTCAGAACAGCCTTTTTCCTTTGCGACAGATTCCGTTTGCCATAGGAACAACAATAGAAATTAAAAAAAAAAAAAAAGGATTTTCAATAGTTAATTTTATGCATTAACTATTAAAACATAGCTCTGTCTTTAAGTAATAAGTGAAATTGTGTTGCACATTCAAATATTGTTAATGTGTTCTCATTAGCCATGTAGCTGCAGTGCATTTTCCTTCATTGGTGGGTGACGATGAGAATGTGCTTCATTAGCTGGAAAAATATGTTGGCAGCTGTAGCATCTATGGAAGAATACAAATATGCATTGATCAAACTTGGATTCACAGGCTTGTATACTATGACAAAAAAAAGCCCATGCTGAGGAATTAAAATGAGACTGAAAGAAATTGTAAAGTAAGAGTAAGATTACCAAATGAGTTTTGCCCACTCTAGTTTTCCTTCCAGTGTGTGCACAAAAAAGTAATTGGAAAATTACAAAAGAAGATTTTTTTTTCTAAAATAATATTCAAAGATTCCTTTTTAAGATGCAACAGTATGGAACTTATTCATGGGTGAAGAACTAAATGAGGAGAAGTGTGAGCAATGCAATTTGCTTTTTTGATGAGATATGAACAACTTGAAGACATTTCCCATTTTTCACTATTTTGAACTCCTCTTTTTCTGTGAGATCATCTACTTATGAAACCAAAATAAGCAGGTGTGAGAGAAACCAGGAAGCTTTTCCACTGCAGTTCCAGATGCCTGACCAAGATATAGACACTGTGGCATGGATTTCTTGAAGACGATTTTGAAGTTAGGGTTGGGGATCCTGGAAATTTTAAGTTGGGATTTTTCTGCACATAATTTCATGGATATTTTGTGGAAGTTTGGTGTACATGTGTACTGCAGAGAGAAAACTGCTTTATTATGAACTGTCCCAGTAGTAGCTGACACATCTTTACAAGCTCATTTATTGCCAGTGCCACAGAAGTTTATTGTGTTCTTTGGGATAACAATGAAACATAAAAAAGCTCTAAAGGTGCAATGTATGATCCTATAGATGGAAGAAACAGCTGTATGATATTTGCTGTAGGATTTTCTAGTTGACATGCAGGCTGGCAAAAAGGGATGTTCAGGAAGGGAAGGTGAACATTTTTTGAGAAATGTTAAGCCAACATTAGTAAAAACTCTTGTGAATCTTCAAAGTATCAGAAAGAGAAAAGATACAACGGAAGTTTCATCAATGGTTGTGGTATATCTCACACATAGTGGCATTTTTCTACCACAAAAATAAGTAAATTGAATGTGACATGAGGACTTGAAGAAGAGTTGAAATGGGTAGAGACTGCAGAGATACTTCTGAAGGAATCTGTTTTATCAAAGGAACCAGCTCTGATGCAATTTCAGCAAATTTCTCTAAGAAGGGTCTGGATCCTTCAGGGTCCCACCTGAAGTCAGATGAATTCAGACAGTTTCAGAATTAGGGAACTGATTGTTCTGTACATTCAGCACGGTCACAGATCTCAGACAAGGTCTGCAAGATGTGACACAGAGGCTTCACCAGTCAACTGCTCCAAGTTTCACTAACAGTTCTGAAAGTTACTATGTTTGCAATTTCAAGGTCAGCAAGGAGAAGCAGATCTCAACCCTCAGAAGTGGTAAAGTGACCTAATTTGTCTTTCTTTCAGGTTGGCCTTTTACTTGTATTTTTTTTTCCTTTGTCACTTTGGATCACATGCTGTTATCCCCAATGCAGAAGTCATCCATACACTTCTTCAAAGTCTGCAGAAACCAATTTTATTAGTGGTAAGTCTGCTTTTCCTGGCTGTGTTAACCTGTCTCCCTCTTAGATGCTGAATTTGGTAGTAATTCTGTGCAATCCAGAATACAGAACTGTCTAGGAGTTTGTGTGGCTTTTAATTGATCCACAGTTCCTGGTAACAAAATGAATGAACACTGCAGTTTCCCACAGTCTGTAAAATCCAGGCACTATTGTGAATAATGACCATTTGCACATGTGTGTAACATAAGCAGCATTTTTACCTCAGAGTTTGCAATGAACTTTTATATTGATTTGGCTTTTTTTAATATTGCCATGTTAGCTAGTAGTGGACTGCATGCTCATTCATACAAAGAAAATACAACTACAATTTTTTGAGACAAGGTCTTTTGAGTTTAATTTTATTTATAGTCTCTTATATCCCTACCCCAGCCCCAAACCCTAAAACATAAATGTCAAAGTTAAGCCTTATTATTTCATTCTTACTTAATGTTAATCTTCTTCTCTCCACCATTTGTACACCCCACCTCCCAATAACATATTCTTGGTTTTAGTAGGAAGATTACAATCATGTTCCTTAAAGAACCTTTGCTACTGTATAATTCAGGTGTGAAGAAATGAAAAAACTCTGTAAGAAGTTGTCCTTTTTTGAGTAGTGGGTAGACCTCAAACTGATCATTAAAATAATTAGTTAAAAATAATTATGAAATATTAATCAGTAAATGTGCATTGTTGATACTGAGGCCTTTGGCAATTTTTATACAAATTTACAATTCAGTACCTATTATTTCCATGGAAAATCTAAAACAAAGAAAGTAATATGAAAATATTTTTTAAAATTTACAGTACATACGCTGTGATTAAATAGATTTTTTTTTAAAGGGAATTCTTGGATTTCTTAAGCCTGTAATTGTGATCAAAATACACAGGCCTGAGTATCTGAGATAAAAAGGAAATTAACTCATTGTGAGACCTTGTAAAAGAGCCAGGAGGTATTTTTTTCCAAACAAAGACAGGCATTCATGGTCATTCCCACACAGATTTCACTCACCCTCAGACTCCTTTGAAAGTCCCTTCCTACCCAAACAATTCTGTGATTCTGTGACTCACCACCACAAAGCACAAGGACATGTGTCTAAGTGGTCTGTCCAGGGTCACTTGTGTATGACAGGGAAAAGGTACAGCAGCAGCTGAGTCCTCATCATGTCACATTGTTCTTTTCTGGCATTGATAAAGTATTTTTACCTCTTTTTACAAGCCTTAGTGTGATTATTTTGCCTCAGAACTTTTTCCTTAAGCCCGCCTAAAACACAGCAAAGTTTTGCTAGTATTTCTTCATTTTGCATCTCCTCATAGTATAACTCAATCTTCCTGCTGGGATCAGAGGAGGAGGACTAGCATACACACCGTGGTGTCACCTTATTGTCACCTGCCTGTTGTTAGGGTGCAGATCTTCTGCTGAAAGGTAACATGTGCAGTGCTTTTATCAGATTATAGACCTGCAGGTCTTGATGAGAGTAACAAAAGTTATTCCTGAGTTTTAACCAGTTCGTTGCTGTCAGCCATGTCCTTGGTTATTAACACATGCTTTTATTTTGACCTTTGTTCTATATTGAGTTCTTTGGTACTTTCAGATATTTCCATCACTTCTTCCTTCAAACCAATCAACATTTCTTTTAAAATTTCTGTGAGTGAATGCTTTGGATCATTCAAAGTTTTTCTCTTCATTGTCTTTTTTTTGCCGTATTCATTTTCCCTGTTTCCATTTCCTCTGAAACTTCTTGACCCTCACTATATACCTAGTCTTTAGAACACCTCACCTAAATACATGGTTCCAAGCAACCTTTTTATTCCAGTAGTTGATAGTTTTCCTCACTTCTATCTAGCAGTCTTACCTGATGTCTTGGAAATTTTCATCTTGGTAAACTGCTAAAAGCTGAAGTTAGCATGGAAGTCAGCATTTCAAGGCATTTACCATATTGTTTTTTATAGTTGTATAATAAAGTTTGAGGTGTATAATAAAAGGGCTTCCAAACTAAGTATATTTTCTGCAAGTTAACAATACCCCTGACAAATAGGATGTATTAACAAATGGATCATTAATTAAATTTCTCTTAAGATATTTAGTAAAACAGCATTTTCCCACCATATCTCTGTTTGGTGTTCTTGTGTGTTGCAAATAAGCTGTTGATTCAGTGCTCATGTAATATTGCTTACTGGGGCTGTCTTGTTCTGGATCATTAGACAGGAACAAGAGCAGTTTGTTTTGTTGAGCACAATTCTAGCACCACAAGGTGTGATTATCCTATGTCTTACCCAGTAGTTACTCCAATATGGACCATAAAGTCAAAAACACTGCATGTATTGTGCAGTGTTCGGGGGTTACATTTGCAATTCCAGTTCTTCAAAGAAGTTCCAGTTTAATTTTTCAAAAAGAATCCTGCTCTGGGTTCATGGATTTAGTCACATATTCCAGCAAACGGTCTGTCAGTTGGGGATCTTGTCATGTCAACACAGGCATGCCAAAGATATTGTGGTTAAAATGAAAGCAGAGATGATGAAGGGAAAGCTAAAATAATTAAAAGTTTAAGACTTTGATCACCTCTAGCATTGCTATTACACACATCCTACCAGTAGTCCTATACAAAATCCACTCAACTGCACAAATAATTATTCAAAATAACTGAAAATAAGGGAAGAAAGTTAGAAACTTTACTTGAAACCACATTGAGTTAAACCAGATGTGTCTATGTCCTTTTCAGTTTAATTTATATGCAAAATATTGAAAAGGCGTAAAGTCACTGAACTACAAAGCAAATGAAGTATCTAATATATTGCCAAGGAAAGCTGGATGCAATATTTCTGATGAAAAGCTATTGCTTCAGCAAAACAGAAAGAGTTGCTGGAGATGTATGAATTCTACAAAAGTTTACATGAGAAAGTAATTGATAGAGAATGAAAAGCAAACCAAGTAGTTAGATGGAGTGCAGTACTCCTATTTTTGACAGCAGAAAGTTGGACATATCTGGATGACTGGGGAAAAAAAGGGCAAATGAAAATCTGTGTAGACAAATGTAAAGAAATGTACATGGAGAGAACCTGATCTTATAATTGCATAAAATTGCAGGCTCTGAGGTGGTCATTACTGCTGCAGAGAATACCACTGGAATTATAATACATCAATGAAAACATAATCTTAGTAGCAGTCAAAAACCAGATCAAACACTAGGAATCATTAAGAAGGGGAAATAAATCAATTTTAAAAATCCCATCATCTTGCTGTGGATTTTTCTCAGCTGATACTCCGAGTTCTAATCACCACGTCTTTTGAGGCAGATGTTGCAATTGGAAAAGGGTGTGAGAAGTGAGAATAATTAAAGGATGGAGAGTGCCAGTACAGCTTGGCAGAGGTCGGAAACCCATGAGTGGCACAGAAAGTAGAAGACTGTTTGCTGCCTCTTCTATTATGAGACCAAAGCACCATGAAATGCTGCCAGTGGTAGCCAGACTTAAAGCAACTGTAAGAGGCCAGTTCTCTGTGCCATGAGTGGTAGATCTGTAAAACTACTTGCCAGGAAATGCAGGCCTTTGCACCTGTGCATCAGCTGACCTTTGCACAGATAAATGTGCATCTCATCATCTTTATGAACATTTACTGTGCCTGTCCAGACTACTCCAAATCCTGCCATTTGGCTTTTCTTGAATCAGGTCCTTTATTGTGCAGACCAGAAATCCCATTTATGATTGATTACCTACTCCAACCCTTTATAGCATTACAGTGAAGTAATCTGTCTTTTCTCGTATTTCATACTGTTTCCACAGTGAGATGTCACACACATGACTTGTATTTTCAAGTCTATCTGAGCAGTTTATAACTATGATGGTAACTTTAAAGCAGAGTCAGGTCAGGACAGCTGGCTTGTCTTTGCAATCTAATCACTGAGCTAAGGCAGTCAAATTACTCTCTTATCTGCACTTACAATTGGCCTGTTTGTAGATGGATGTAAGAACAATCCTCGAAGTGGGAGAACAGAGGTGTACTCTGTCCTCAGGTTTTGCCCTGTTTTCTCAAGATGTGCTCACTGCTTCTAGGGAAAGAGGATTTTATTTAAAGTCCATGCAGAAGCTATGTGGGAAATGCTGCTCCTGCAATAAGCAAGAGCTGTGAGATCAGCTGGAGGTGCTGTGACCTGCTGCCTCAAAAAGGCCATGTCCCCTGAGCTGTGCATCCACATTCCCTGGGCAGTGAGAGGGGCTCACAGAGCTCTGCTGTCTCAATGCCTACAGCTCCCAGTACCCCAGGTCAGCTGGATCAGCAATACCCTCCTGTGGTGAACCTCTTGTGGGTCCTGGGTAATTGCTTGAGTTTCATGGAACTGGCTGTCTCTCTGCCTATCACAATGCCAGCATTCTGCTTCCATGAAAGTGAGCCATGCCCAGGGCCTGCTGAGCTTTAATTTTATTCCCCTGAAACAGCACTGAAATCACAAAAGTGGAGCAATAACAAGTCTCCCACATGAAAGCTTAAAACCCTACTGTAATAATTTGACATATAAAAGGTGTATTTTACCCAATAATCCAAAGTAGAAGCAGTTAAATGAGAAGTCCTTTTATGATTATCAGAGACCCAAGGATACAACTGAAACCTTTCTGTTTTCCTTTCTTTCTCTATCTGTCTTTGTCAGTGAACTATAAGCCTCTTGCTGTGCTGCAAGAAAAAATCAGCAAAGGCTGAAATGAAACGGAGACTGCCAGTGCAAAGCAATTTAAAGAGTGCCCTTGGTTTCCACAGCTAACCCATTACAAATTCCCTGGATTTTTTTTCACTCCATTCTTGGGAAACCACACAAAAAAATCTATCCCAAACTCACAATATAAATATTAAATAATTGTTAGAATTTCTTCAAGCTAATGGATCTTCCTGGCTAACTGGGTCTGCCAGCTTGTTGAGCTCGCGTCTAAAAGGGTAAACAGAGCTGAGTAAACAGGACAGTCAAAGTTTTAAGCACAGGAGCCTGTTTGCTTTGAACAAAGAAGTAGTAGGAGGTACTGTATGCAGGTCTTCCAGCTGAAGGTTTACTGAAACAACACTCCAATACTTTAGCAGTTTTCAACATCCTGAACTCCCTACGTGATCACACTGAGCTGCTTGAAGGCCACACTGATCATTACCCCTAACGTGCCCCAGGTCTTTCTTATGGGGAGGTATGAATTTTATTCTAAGACAGCATTCAACATGCCATAAACTTTGAGTACTTTTCTGTTTGGGTTTTTTTGTTTGGTTGGTTTTGGTTTTTTTGTTTGGTTGGGTTTTTATTTGTTTGTTTGTTTTGTTTGTTCTCTGTTTTGTGGTTTTTTGGGGTTTTTTTGTGTCTGTGGTTTATGAGGTTTTTTTTTTGTTTTCTTTTCTTTTTTTTTGTTTGTTTGTTTGTTTTGTTTTGTTTTGTTTTGTTTTGTTTCATTGGGTTTTTTGTTTTTTGTTTTTTGTTTTTTTTTAATAAATATGAACTTTCCCCTATGTTTCATTATTGTTTCTCCTATGCTGAAAATTCCCATCCAGGTAACTGGACGTGTATGTGTGACTCACCAGGTATTTGCAATAGTGGAGATGCTGACAGCCAACAAGTCTCAAGCTTGGAAGAAGATTGGCAAAAAGTATCATAGTGAAATCAAACCTTAAATCTTACAGAATTTCTTTAGAAAGATGGGTGCCTGCATGAATCTTGAAATAGTAGCGAAGTCTGAATTACACTGCTCACATCTCTAACTCAATATTTCTCAAATATGTGGTTTTCTTCAATTATTTAAACAAAAGTCCTCAGGAGTCTCATGATATACCAAACACAGTCTCATATGGGCACAAAAGATTCAGAATTGCTTATTGGTGGTGGGAAAGGAGTCTAAAAGGCTTCTACTTTATGAGTTTTGAAATGTTTGGCAGGCACAGAGAAATAACTTGTTTTGTGGTCTTGAAGCATTTTGGTATTGGTTTTGGAGGTTATAATCCTCTGTATGACTGCAATTTATTGATGTTCAATGCTAGTGATCTGCTGAATTCTTCTACCAGTTCCAATACAAAAGAGTAATGGCCTTGCCTGTCATCTGGAAAAGTCCTGTAGCTCATCTCTAGGCTACTACTTAATCACATTATCAAGACATATGCACAATATTACTGAGGAGTGAATGTTTTGCCTATGAAATAAATCAGACTGAACTGTAGTAAGCCTGAGTTTTCAGACAAATTCTCAACAGGAACAACTAGGAATGCTCTCAGATCACAGGGTTTCAAAGTGGAGACCATCCTTTAGGTGTCTCTGAAAGCAACAAATGAGTAAAAACAAATCAACAGATAACCCTGGAGCCAATGCATTTTCACCTGAGGTGTCTTCAAACATACAAACCTTGGTTTTTTAAGCAGCATTAGTCATTCATTAAACAAACCAGGGGCAAGAATTACAGGATAGTTCACATGGTATTTTTGCTCTGTTTCGGAAGTGATGAATCTTGAAATAACTTGTGCCCAAAGTTCAAAGCACTGGTTTTAATCAGGCTGATTAAAGAATGAGAGCAAATAGTAACATTAAAGAATGGGAACAAATATGGCATGTTCTTGCAAGGTCTTTCACTCTGTGTACTCCATAACAGAAAGACTCTGATGGTAATTAAGAAAATCTCAAAAAATACATAGGGAATAAACCTCAATCTCCTTTTCCTTTGGATACCTGACTTAACTAATGAGTTCTCTGTAGAAATTTGGAGTAGCATCGAAAATTTGCTACATTCTCTCCAAATTTTGGAGAGAATGTAGCAACAACAGTATTTTAGAAGAAAATTATTGCCCCTGTGTAACATACCTGTGGATTTATGACAGGTGTTGCCAGTGCACGCTTACTGACTGGAAACGATTACTAGATACTGGTAGGGGAACAGCTAATTTTGAAATCCTGAGTGATGCTGGACATTGGTCAATTGCTGAGAAACTCTCACTTTGGAAAACAGTGATGTTTCTAAGACTAGGCAGCAGATAAACAGAGATTTGAAAACTGCAGTTTTGAACTTAGAGAGCCTATATTCTGCCTAAGTTCTGGCTTCTTTTATTTTCAAATTAGGTTCACTTCAAATGATAGCTATTCATGCTCTCAGGTAGTCCCTCCTCTGAGAGTCCACTCTCCTGGACAGTACTGGTGAGCCCTAAGTCTTCAAGACATGAAGAATGACTGCTTATAACTTCCTGGTCTGAATTTCAGCTAAACCTGCATTGTCTGTGTACCTGGCATCAGAAGACTGAGACAAGTACCTACCCCTAGTTTAGCTTATTTATGCCTTGGATTATCATTCCTTTCCTTGTCCACAATTGTATTACTTTGACTTTCTTCTAATCTATTTTTCAGAACATAAAATAAAAATCTTTAGCCAAAGCTAATCTTAAATTACTGTTCCCCTTTCCATATTTTCTGTAAGTCTAATAGAAAATTTTTGGGGTCAAAATGAAAAAGTTTTACAACTTTCTTTCTGTGTCAAGATTAGCACGAGCAAAGGAAGGACTTTTCTTATTGTTAGAGCTCTTTGTTAAAATATTGGCAGCACATCACAAGACAGCATGTATCTTTCATTGATCTTTGTACTTTATTTGTAAAAACAGTGCTTATTATTGTAACAGAGTTGTAAGCCAAATTTCTTTTCTATATTTAACTGTAATGTTTTCCCTATAGGGAAGAACAGATTAACAAGTCAAAATGCTATTTCTAAGAATTTTGTTACTGAGGAGAATAGATCTTCCAGACCTTGGTCAACTCTTAGCATGATTTCTATATATAACTGCCTTTAATATTCATCTTAAATGAAAAACTCTCAGGCAATGTGTTGTGTCACCAAAGGATCTGTTTATGAATTGAAATTTTATTGGGAGAATTCAGTGTTGAAGGATGAATTTATGTGGCTCAGAGGAGATCATTGTGATAGGCAGATAAAAGGGAATCAGTATATATGGTTTCAGCAGAGAAAAGAAAGTCTGATTGCTTTGCTTGTTTAAACTGTAACAATTTATTTAGGAGTATTATTACTAGAATAGCAGTCCAGTTTATTTCAAGCTGATTGAAGCTGTTTCAAAAGTTTGGAATTTCTTTTCTTCATCAGTTTTGTGTAGGTTCCAGTTCATACTCAGGCTGGTGCTCTTGCTTTGTGCTCATTCCAGATGCTGCCTCAGTTTCTTATTTTACTGGGACAACTTTCATTGTTTTTTTTTCTCATGGAAGCAGCATCTTTTTCATCCAGCAAATAGAGTATCCCAGTGTGTTTCCTGACAGCTATAAAAGACAAAAATCTCCCACTGATGCATTTTCAGACACAGTCCCTGAGAGAGTTTTCCTACCTTAATGGAACAAGTAAGGTCATGATTACACCAGGGCTGAAAGGTCAACCTGGTGTTTCCATACTGGTACAATTATATTTCTTACAAGAAAGAGCCAGTTTTAATGAACTATTACATATGGAGCCAAAATAAGCATATTTTGTAAGCAATAAAAAGATTAAAAAGTCTGTCTAACTTGCATTTTTGTACAGTTTTAGGTCATTATTTGATTGACAATTGCAGAGCATGTTATAAAAGAAAATCCTATTTTTCCAATTGGAGTTCTGTAAATAGGTCAAAGAAATGGTTTTCAGCTGTAAGCTTAATAGAAAAAAACCAGAAAAAGTGTGCACATAGCTCAAACTCCCACTGTTTTGGGCAAATATTTTGAAGTGGTCACTAGTGGTTTTGGGGGGTTGGGGTTTTTTCTTGTTGTTCATGTTTAAGAAACTGTTGGCTTTCCACTAGCACCTACATTCTTTTTTAAAACCTTTTTCATCTTCTGAAAAACATTTATCTCATACTGTGGCTACTCTCTAAATATCTATTGATCTCAGCCTCTCCTGATGGCCTTAATAGGTTTTTGTAGAGCAGTCTGATCTTCTTCTCTCTCAGTGAGAATTAAGTCCATCACTTTTATCACTTTAAATGCTGTGGGGAAATCCACATCTTCAATTTCCTTTATTCACTCCGTCAGCTTTCTGGGGCAAACTATGCATTGCAATTTGCTTGCAGTGCTAGTATCAAAGTGATAGTTGCCATATGAACAAAGAAGTTTGCTGTCCCTCTGGAAAAAAAAATCTTTCTATCTTGGGGGAAAACAAAAATGGAAAGAAAATTGCAATTACAAAAATAAACCCAGAATATCCAATGTCTTCCATGCTATGTTTACATGGTGTTGCTCTCAAGAGCATGGGTCAGTATGTAGAGTATCCTAGCTGCAGAGATTGACCCAGCTGAGAAATCAACGGTGACTGGTCCTCCCTGATGGAGATGGTGTAGAAGAACAGAAGGAAGTTAGCATCATGCATGAGAATGAAAAGAAAGGTAAGTGACTTGAACTGTGCCAGATCAGAGCAAGAGTTCAGAGGTGAGTAAGAAAGAGGATCAGACTAAAGAGCAAGGATGCTGACTCTGTATCTGTGTAGATGCATAGATGGACAGTTGATAGGTTTTGCATGAACTGAGATAATTCTGAGTGTTGAAAGAGGCCAAGGAACAGTAAGGAGCAGTCAGCTAAGTGGCAGAATTTACTTGACCGAGTATTTACTAGAGGGACAGAGGGAGAAAGTCAGATGTGCAAGCCAATTTACCTAAAAGAACTGCTTGGTGAGTTGGTGTATTTTTTTCCTTCTTTATCTCACTACCTTTAAATGATCTCTCTGACTTTCATTTTTGAAATCATGTTTCTGTTTGCCTTACATTAAAATTCATGTCTTGTTCCTCTGTGTTATGTCATCTTTGAAGTGCCTAAGCATTTGTGCTTCTTGAAGAAAGACGTAGCACTGAGAAATCTTGGTATTAGATATCCTTGAGAAACTGCCAGTTCCCTTATTTGCCACTTTGTTTATGACAAAATATCATGTTAGTAATGCTGAACTCCAGTTCTTTCCTTTTACTTTTTTTTTTTTCCCAGTTAAATAGCAAGGTCTTCTTTTTGTGTTCTAGAATCAGGTCACTCCTCTTTTTCACCAGATGCATCCAAAGTCCGTGGCGTTTATGCACCATGTCCTGTCGTGCATCTCCTAAACTGTTCTCTTGCCTTTTGCTGTTTGAAGTGACTGTGTCACCTTGCTCTTAAGACTGTGAACATACAAAAAATGTCTTGGCTCCTTATGATAAAGAGAAGGAGACATGCCCATGCCCTGGCAACGGGCTTCCTGCAGCGGTGCTGACAGCTTGTTTTCTTCCACCTAAGGGAACTGCGGCATGTGGAGGAGCTGTAAAGCTCTGGAGAAATAAACCTGGGATGAAAAAACAGATCTACACCTGTGACAAAGGATATCAGAGAAATAAGACAGTTGATAAGCAGGAAAACATTCCAAATAATCATCCCATCCTTTAAAGCAGGTAAGTTACCATGTGACGTGGATGTGAGAGCAGCATCTGAACACAGCAGTGCTCAGCAGGGTTCCAAAACCAAAACCTGGGGGCCCACAACCCAACGTGTTCAGAGAGGGTTACTTTTATAAATACCCAGGCCAGCAGCTGTGCATGGCATGCATCAAAGGAATGTGCTGCTTTTCCTTCACTCCTGCCATTCATGATTCATGGAAAAGACGGTCTCCTTCAGGAGACCAGAGTAGTGTTTGCTACCAGATATCTTGTTCACATAGGAGGCAAAAGGAGAGCTTGGAAAAATCAAGTTTT
>VZTR01031783.1:0-14520 GCA_013400775.1 Chaetops frenatus
CTTTAAACCACAACACCTTTCTTTTACAGTAGTGTCATATTTTTTCTGCTGATATTGCAACAGTTGAATTTCTTTGCTCTTGAATACAGTTTGAAAAAAAGCTTGCAAAAATGCTGGAAGAGACCCATCTGGGTTTCCTCTATCTTCTTTTCTTCCATCAACACCTTTTAATACTTTTTCCTGAAGCAGGTGATGGGACTTGAATGTTCTAACCAGCCCTGGCTCATTTTAAAGCAGGGTGGAGAAACAGGGAGCCCTATTAGAAGCCTCATGTCATAGCCATGTTTTATATGTTGCATCCATGCAGGCCAGAAAAAGCTTTTACCTTTTCAAATTGTGCTTTAAAGATTCCTGTATTGTTTCAGACATTGTCAGATACCACTCTGGTTTAGCTAGCTCACATAGAATCCCACTAAGGCTGCAACTTTGGATATAATTGGAGGAGATAAAATTTTAATGGGTTCTATAGCTTCTTGGTAGTTTGTGTCTTTACCAGTTTTATCTGCTTGTTTTGTACACTGAAAAATCAGTATGGATTTTGGCATGAGAAAAACAGCCTTTATTTTTTTTGAAAGCTCAGACAAAATCTGAGATGGGTGTTCTTGAAAAAAAACAGATACGAGAACTAAGAGGAGGCTTACTGATCAAATGGTGTGGAATATGATTTTCTAATTTTTCTGACATTTCACATTACTTCAGAATGAGTGGGGATGGACCTAGGTTTCTCAGGATTATGGAGATGCTTTAGCAAACAAAGGACTCTAAAACACTCAGCTTTCAGTATATTATTTCCTTCCTTTCCCTAATAAATCTTTCACTGTTATGAAAGTCACATACCTACATTTAACAGGTCATTCTAGTGTTATTTGTTTTCTCACAGCAAATGAACTCTACTTTCATCTTGCAATGTGCCAAATGTAGCTTAGAGATTTTAAAAAGGAATTAAGAATGACTGTTCTCCTCCATATTTATGGTGCAAGTTTGAGAGGCAGCAAACAGGTAAAAAAAACATAGTGGAAAATAAGTCTGCCTTTAGTAGCTATTATTTTTTTATAGCAGAGGATGTGTTTAGTGAATAGTATGTGTGAAGATGTGGTTTCCATTTTTTAAAATCTAAAACTTGGGTAATTTGCTACAGTTGTAGGTAGTGTGAGACAAATTCTGTCTGGAGCAGCACCAAGTGAACTGGCATATTTACCCAGTGGAGTTGTTCTGAGAACATGCTGCAAGGTGAGCTTTACACACATGTCACAGAAAATCACAATTCAGAACCTGTGATTGCTGTTTAAATATGAGGGGAGAGTAAAATGAACAACAGCGACAACAACAAAATATAAAAAAGAAAGAGAATGTGGCTACCTGAAAGCATTGTTTCTAGCTTGAAGTCTCTGAGGAAAGGGGTGCACAGGAACTTCCTACTCCAAGGGAAGCCAGGCTGGAAGGAAAGGCGGGACAGAGCCCAGGTGCCATGTGAGCCTTATGTTCCGTGTGGGCAAGCAGCTCTGGGGGGTGATGAGGTATCCTGCAGTGAGCACTGCAGGACAGTGGGCAGCTGGCCCCTTCAGTGCCTCCCCTGGAGTGACCCATCCTCTGTGAGAGACTTGGCTGAAATGGCTGAAATGAGCTCAGTCTCTCATTTTTCCACTTTCCCTGGTTCTACCTGGGAATTTACTTAGTTATTTTCAGCTGCAACTCCAACAGAGAGGGAGGATACTTTCCCATTGCTTGGACATGGGAGGTAAGAAAGGAGCTGGACTGTTCTTCCTTCCAGAACAATCTGGGCCCTTTCCTTAACCTCACAAGGCCTGCTTTATTTCTTTATTTCACCAACGCATGTGCCACAGACCTATCTGTTATTGGGGACTGACAGCTCTCTCTAGGTCTGCAATAGCTTTCACTGCTGCTCTGATAAGCAGATTGGATTTCAAATGAACTTGAAACGCAAGATGATAGTTTGGGGAATGTAAAATTGAAATATGAATGGGTTATATGCTACTGCATGTGTGGGGGAGGAAAACGTGATAACTGAGCAGTTTAAATAGCAGGGTTCCCCTCTGTTTCTTTTCTTCCTAGTGCTTGTGGTAAATTACGGGCTTAGTACTCAGACTCCAGTGCATATTTTACCACCTTGTTTCATAAGTCTGAATACAGCATTTAGTGGGAGGACAGCCTGTAATTATGTTGTAAGTTATCAAACAAACTGCAGATGTATAAATGGGAGGGTAGGCTTAACTACTTTGTTTTGAAAGGGAACTTTAATATTAAACAAATGTGTACTTATTGGAAATGGCAGTGTTGAAAGCCTGCATTGTGAATCTGACTTAATAAACCTAATCTTTCCCTAAAGCTCTGTATATTATGGAGAAGTAATAAGATATCTTGACTAACTAAAATATTTTCCTTCATCTTTGAAAAAGAACCCTACTTCTAAAAGTAATTAATTGTTTGATTTAAAGCTTCTCATGTACATGACCAGATTTTTAATATTACCTCTACAGATATGATAGATTGCAATAATGAGGCAAGTACATGAACAGCATGTAGTTAGAACACATAATTTAAATGCTTGTGGGCATTCAGAGAAGAAAAGTAATATACATTTGCATCTTTTTTTAGAAATCCTCCCTCTAAGAATCAAGCTTTGACAAACAGAGTTAGATAGCAACCTCTATCAAAAATTTCATCTGAACCTAGCGTAAATATTTAATATTTCTCAAGAGCCATGCTTTGTATTTCTTCACTTTTTATTGCCTTCTTTTTCCTTTCCTTTCCTTTTTTTTTTTTTTTTTGTTCTCCCAGGACAGAGCAGAAATATCACAAGAAATACACAATATTTAGAATAAGTCTAATTCATCTTAAAGATATGCCCTGAACATTATTCTTCAGTCCACTTTCATAGATACAATAGGTTTGAATTATTCATTCACACACCAGTTGACCATGGGTATAATGGGCATTTCTGTAAGCCAATATGAACTACTCTCAAACTTTTTCAAAATTTTCCTGCTTTTTACTCCTAAATAAGAACAAGCTGCTGGTATTGGTACTGTATGGGAAATGTGCTATGAGGATGAAGGTTTTGTCAGTTGTCCCACAAAGGAGTTAGTTTAAGTGAGCAGTTACACAAAATTAATCTTTCTGATTATCTGAATAGAAATAGAATGATAATAGAAAGTCCAGACATTTAAAACTTATTTGGTGTGGAGAAATATGCAGTTATTTTCAGCTGGGACAAACAGGAATCAGCATGAAGTGTTCTGGGTTGGTGATTAGGCTTTGAAACCCAGGTCATTACTGTTCCGTGGAGTTGTTAATAATTGGCTATACATATTTGAGGAGCAAGGAAGCAGAAGGTTATTGTGAAGATAAGTAGTGAAGGAGCAGTGTGCTGTTCACAGTACTGAGGAATAAAAGAAAGGAATAAGAGAGGAAAGGAGTGGAGCAGAGAAATGGGAGCCTTGTAATTCACATGAGTCTTGGTGGGAAGACTGTCTAGAGACCAGGGGTGGTGACAGATGGACACAGGGAGTCCATTCACTGCTTGTACTTGAGGTATTTGCTTTCTGTTGCAGTTTGACCTTTCATCTGAATATGTCAACTCACCTGCTGCGGAACCAGCATCCAGTGCTTGCATGGTCCATAAGGATATGGATATTTTTTGCTGGATCAGGCACTTTGTACATCATCTAATACCTAAGACAGAAAAATTGTCATTACAGCCATCTGCAATTTTTAGCAAAGGTTAATGCCTTTAAAGGAATTATCTTTTTGCTTGATTAATCCATCCTACAACAAATAATGTGACTAAAATTTCTTGATGGAATATTTCCAATGCTGTTAAAGGGCCATGATAAACCATGATAAAGTGCTCTCATATTTTCTTCTTTTTCTATTAGAGAACAGAGATTTACAAAGAGGCCACTTAAGTAGAGTATTAATGAATGACTGTATTTTTTATTGTATTTTTTTTTTACAAAAGCAGAGCTAAGAACTTGCGGCAACAGGAGAAAAAAGTTATAGGGAGAAGAGTTGCATTGCTTAAGACTTTGAAAAGTATCTCTATAAACTGGCCTTTTCTCAAGAGACCAAACAACTGCTCCCAGGAGATCAAGTAACTACTTTATTCATGCTGAATTCAGCAAAAAAAAAAAAAAAAAAAANGTTTTCATAGACATACATGACTGCTTTCATGGTTAGATCAAGTTTTACCTTCAGTGCCTGCAGCTATGGGAGAACACATTAGGTTTTTCAACAACACAAAAAAAATTTTTTTGAAGGTCTCAAACCTTCTCAAAAACTTTCAAAAATCCCTTTTCCAGTGGGTGAGTGTGATAGCTTGGAGAACATACTTGAAGGCATGGTATAATGGAGAAGAAAGTGCACCTGGGCCTGTGCTGTGTGAGTGTGAAAGACAGACTGCTAAAGCAAGAGGAGGCAGGAATCTCACCATGTTAAGATCTGATCCTGATGTAATTTGTGAGTTATATGCACATTACAAGTCTTTTGGGTTTGAGGTTGAATTTGAGTGGCTGAAAGGTTCAGAGGCAATAACCACTACATTTCTGTAAATAAATTCAGTTTCTGTTTCTTTCAATATAACAAAAGAACAAACCAAAAAATATTTTCATTTTAAAAATTAGGTCATGTTACTTTTGAGCTTAATTATGTTTATTCAGTTAACTCCTACGAAATTTAATATGAAAGCTTCAATAGTTATATTTGGGCACTGTATTGGGTCCTGGGGACCTAGAACTGATCCTATATGCTTTACTGATCAAAAGTCATAAAAGTCATCTGATCTACAGGTACAGTAGGTGTATATATCCTTAATCTAGTCCAGTTGCAAGATAATGGGATTTGCATTAAAACTCAAAGGAAAGCCTAAACTAAGCGTCATTATATCGGATTTGAGGTAGTCTTAGGGCGTGCATATTGAGTGTATGATTATTTGGGTGACAGTTGTTAACTCAATAAAACTTTTGTAGATTTTAGATCAGAGTCCTCTGCTTCAGTAAGTTTTTGTAATTAACTCAAAGGTAGATACCATGCTTGTCTAGAGCCCCATGTGAGAGTAGGCATATCAGTCTGCTGCTTGTGAAAGTGTCACTACTAAAAAGATCTGTTGTGCATTATTATTTGTGTTTTGACTGAGAGACCTGAGCTCTGGAAAAAGAATCATAGAATATGCTGAGTTAGGAAGGGACCCACAAGGATCACTAGGTCCATCTCCTGGCCTTGGACAGGACCATCCCCAAGAGTCACACCATGTACCTGAGAGCATTGTCCAAACACTTCTTGTACTCTGGCAGCCCTGGTGCAGTGACCACTTCCCTGGGGTGGTTCCAGTGCACAACCATCCTCTGAGTGAAAAACCTTTTTCTAATATCCAACCCAAACCTCTCCTGGCACAACCTTAGGCCATTCCCTCAGATCCTGTCACTGGTCACCACAGAGAAGAGATCAGTGCCTGCCCCTCCTGTCCCCTTCGTGAGGAAGTTGTTGATTGCAATGAAGTTTCCCTTCAGTCTCCTCCAGGCTGAACAGACCAAGTGACCTCAGCCACTCCTCATACTGCTTCCCCTCCAGACCCTTCACCATCCTTGTTGCCCTCCTTTGGATGCTCTCTAATAGCTTGATGTCTAATACTGTGGTGCCCAAAACTGCACACAATATTCAAGGTGAGGCCGCCCCAATGCAGAGCAGAGCAGGACAATCCCCTCCCTTGCCTGGCTGGTGATGCTGTGCCTGATGCCCCCCAGGACAGGGCTGGCCCTCCTGGCTGCCAGGGCACTGCTGACTCCTGTTCAACTTGCTATCAACCAGGACCCTTTCCGTAATGCTGTTTTCCAGCATCTCATTCTCCAGTTGTATCTGTACATCCAGGCTTGCTCCATCTGAGGTTCAGAATCTGACAATTTCCCTTGTTGAACTTCATAATGGTTGGTGATTCTGCTGCCCTATAATTTGTTAATGTCTCTCTGCACAGTCTCCCTGTCTTTGTGCTAACTGCTGTTCACGATCGTGACATGACACAAATATTTTTTCAAGTTACCTTCTGATCAAAACACTTGTTTTATTATGAAAACTCTTCAATACTTTTAAGAGATAGCATGAAATCACATATAATACAATTTTTCATGACAGAGACCATTTTAATACGTTTTCTTTTTGCATAAGAAAAATAAAAATGTCCCTTGAAATGGCCTTTTATTTTAGTGGTATCTGGGCAATAATTTGAAAAAAGTTAAAATACTACTGTATCCTTTGTTTCACTAATAGCATTTATTTATTATGCTTTTATGCTTTTATTTATGAACATTTGGTGAAATGAGGAGCAGGACTAGAGAAAGAAGGACTAGAGAAAGTAGGAATATTATTTTGCTCAGAGTACGAATTAAGGACCAAAATATATTACAAATATGAATTCATCAGTGACAATCTAATTGAATCAGGATGTCTCTGAATGCTTGAGTCTGGCGACAACTGCTCTGTTAACATATATTTCTAGCTGTGTAGACACTGAGACAAAAAAGAGGAAATTTACAATCCATGAATCCCTCAATGTAGACAACAAAATTGCATTGATACTTTTAACCTCTTTCCCAATAATTGTGGAAATATTTCCTATATGGCCAACTTTCAGTATGAAACTTCTAGTAGTGAAAGCCATCCACACATGCCCTCAGTGTCTCTAGGTAATAGGCCAGTAACATGCAGATGCAACCACAGCCATCAACAGGGACAAGCTCCAGTACTAGCAGCATAATGAAGAAGCAAACCTGATAAACACATCAAATATGTCCCTCAGAAAAACACACATTCCTTCCTATGAGAAAAGGAGAAACAAATAAAGCTAAATGGAGGAGGAGTTTTGGTGAAGTATTTGTGCTATAACATTAAGAGGCAGCATTTATTATTTAACTGTAAGTGGCATGGAAGTGAGCTGTAAGCATGAAAATCCAATGGAGTCTGTACTTTGTAGCATTCACCACCATCGTTGTTCTTGAAGTGGCAGGGAGAGATGATATTTCAGAAATTATAATTGGAAGACTCTGCCTCTGTGGGCCAGGACAGTCTAATTCCACTCAGAGGTCTGCAGGGCACAGCAACTAGTGTATTGAAAACTGCTACTGATGCACCAAATAAGCATTTTTTAAAGTTAAAAGTATGTCAGTCATTCTGATGACTCGGCAGCCACCCAACAACCAGTAACTAGAAATGTGTGGATCAGCATTTGAGAGAAGTTTGTGAAATGAAGTTTTATTAGCTCTTCAGAGAAATTCATCATGCCACAATATTTTTATTGTTTACTTTTCTTGAGAAACTAAGTATTTTCTATAAGATCCAAAAAGAAATTGAGCCCACAATCTTCCATAGCTGAATGACAGTGGCTTTGAAAGTCATGAAGTTCTTCAGATAGAGTACTTCTGCTGTTGTAACTAGTCACTAGAAACAGCTTTCTAGTGAGAGTGTTTCTCCTGCTTCTCAAACACACAATGTCATTGCACAGAGACAGATTGTGTAGTAAACAGACCTTATTTTATATTAATATAAAATTAATTGAATTGATTGGAAACTTGGTCTTGGTTCTACCTCTCTGAAACCGTGGAAAGGGATGGTATCCTTTTTAGTTCCTTCAGGTGCCAAAGATTTTAGTGTGAATTATTTACACCATTTGTATGCACAAAATCTGAAAGGAGCTTCTAGCAGCCTTATGAAAATCCACTAGAAGAAACCTAAATTTCCAGTGAGTTTTTGCAGTTATGCAATACAAATTTGTATATGACAAAATTCTCCCATTACAAAGGAATTCTAGTAAAGGCCTGGTCAAGCAGTAAATGTTGGAAAATTGTCTAACCTATTGCTTTCTGTGTACAGTCCATGACAGAATCACAGAATGGTTTGATTTGGAAAGAACCTTAAAGGTCATCTTGTTACAGCCCCACTACCATGGACTGGGATGCCACCTACTAGGTTGCTCAGAGCCATGTCCAATCTGTCTTATGCTCTTTTTTCTCCAAAGCTGCAAGAAGTTCTAAAGTTTGTAAAGAGTTCACAATTAGTAATAACTTTAACTTAGTGAACATATTTTTCTATTTATAAAATGTTCAATATAATGCTGTCCCGTGCTTATCTTTCCTTCATATCCTAGAATAATCAATTGGAAATGTAATCTCTACATTCTGGAAAATCCCCTGTAGAAGCTGGATATTGGCTGTTAGACTGTTACATCTGACCTATTAGTCAATTATAATTGATTTGGAAATTGGCATGCTGCACATATTTTTTGCCTGTACAACTTCTCTTCATGATAACTTACAGAGAAAATGCACAAAAAAGGGTGAAAATTATGCAAAAAATCAGAAGGAAATAAATAAATTTGTGTATGTGTGTCTGCATCCACCCAAATGGTTGTGTAAGAAATGGGGCAAAACCAATTTCAAGGTTTCAAAAATCTAGAGAGTGTTGCAAAAACAGGGAGAATCATGTACCACATACTATTACACAGACTGTGTGTGTCTTGAGGTTTGAATTTTCTGTGGGCATAGAAAGGTCACAGAATTTAATGCTTGATCAAAAACTTGATCAAATACTAATCTCCTATTTGTTTTTATTTTTGTCCATCTGCTTCTACATGATTTGCGTGATTTTTACGGACATTTGCTGTTCTGAATCCTTTGGCTTTTTTAAAAATCCACCTTGTACATAATATTTTCTACATTAACGTGTGCTGTAGATCCGGTTCTGTAGAGTGTTTTCAAACAAAACAAAGCTCACATGATCCCCAGCACCGTTCCTGAAACCATCAGCACCTTGTTGTATTAGGTGCTTGTGGTCTGTCAGGCAAGCTGCGTTTTAAAAGAAAAGAAAAGCACCTCATAAAAACACACACATTTGATCTTTACAACTATTTTTAGTTTGTGTCAATCTTCTATGGCCCTGGGCAACAGAGGCAAAATGCCAGCCTTGGCAATCTTTTCAGACACTCTAATATGCCAGGTTCTGGAAGCAGCAGCACATTTTTATCAGAATTGTTTTCCAGCCTCAGTAAACGGCTTCAAATGCTGGTGTGCCTGTTATGGATATGACATCTGTGGAGACCACAATGATTGCAATCAAAAAGTAGCAGAGAAAATAAAAAGAGTTAGTGTCAGTTCTGATTCTCACTATCCCTTTCATCATGACAATAGATTAATACAGCTCAGCTTCTGCTCTGGCAAGCCTTTTCCATAAGAGCAAGGTATTAGAATCCTAGTGCTTAACATTCACAGTGAAATATTCTGGTGTTACCAATGTAATGGAAGTGTAGTATGAAATGCAAAAAAGTATGCCTGTGCAATGTCTTGATTAGAATATACACGCACAGAGGAGTCAAGAAATTTGAAGTGACGATCCTCACAGGAGTTTTAGCACAGTCCTCTTCTACCTTGCAGAGAATTTTCTAACAGATTCTTTGCCAGCTATTTCTGGTCCACATGTAGTGTGGATGTTGTGCTTGTCCTGGAAATTATAACTTTGAGTCATTTGATGTTTTGATGAGTGTAAATTTCTTAACCTAATATCTCAAAAATATTACTTAAAGGATTATTTTCCTTTTTAAGAGTGAGTGCTTTCCATCCTTTAAAAATGTAGACATGTAAAGAGCGAAAATAGTAAATTGTGATGGGTAGTATTATAAAGAAAATGGCATGGTATCAAAGCTTTTCAACAACTAGTTGACCATGTAATCAGTAGCCTAATAATATCCGTGTTTGCATAATGGTTAACATATGATCAGAAGTGCTGAACAGACAAGGAAATTGTTTTGATTATGTTATATGCATTTCAACACTTCCAAGGATGCCAGGATGCATTTTCGACGTGTTTAATATCCAATGCAGTACCCAGCGACTCCTTTTTGACTTTACAGGTCTGGATCAGAAACTGAAGCCTTGACTTTATATTACCTTAAGCATACTTGTAATCCATATGCATTGGAGCATTGAGTCAGGATTGTTATAAATATCCTAATCTACAAAGGCCGATAGATGTTCTAGAATATGTTTTTTTTTCATGTGTTAATGCATTTGTTTCTTATCTGCTACTTCCAAACTCAGTCAAGTGTGAAATCTTCCCCTTTGACTATATACATACAGCGTTTGAAACTTGCCAAATAACTCATTTCTGGACTAAGCAGTATGCAAAAAATGACAAGGACATTTTCTTTAAAGTACAAAAGGCAGTTTTAAATGAAAAATAGCCACATTTTACTTTATTCATCATGAAAGGTGGCAAACTGCAGACTGAGCACAAAAATGAAAAATATCACTTCAGACGATATTTTTGCTTCTGAAAAACAAAAAAGAAGCTCTCAAAATAGGATTTGGCACAAAATTGCCTCTATGCTTATATTTGCTCTTCAGTTTGCTATAAAAATATGACCTTTTCAATATTTTCTCCTTGGGAGGAGGCTTTTAGCTCGAGTTTCCTTTCAGAGGAGATTAGTGTATTAATACTAATGCATCTTCTCCCTAAAAGAAGCCAAAAGCAGGACCAAACATGATTTCTCTCTTGAATAGACAGTATGGTACTATGCCATCACCTGGACTCAGAGAAAAACAAGTCTATTCTTTGCTCTCCAAGACAATATTCTCAATGAAGAGCACAGAAATTTACTACAGAGCCTATACCAATACACTGCAAGGCACAATTGTTTAATTTCTCCAGTGAGGGTTGACCACCATATATTTGTGATGTCTTTCTCTAAGGGTCAGTAGAGAAGACAGTGTTCTTCACCCATAGTTGCCAAGTATCAGTAGTTGTTGGACACTCTTGTTTCTATTTACAAGAATTTCTGTTTATATTCTTGTTTCAACATACAAGATGAACAGGGTGTTCAGTGATATTCTGCTTTAATGAGCTGGATCTCCCACCCTGAAGGAGCACCACCTGATGCTGTGCAATCATGCAAAGTACATCTGTAGCAATAAAACGGAGGGTAAACCCATGCAGGTTTCTGCCCCTCTACCCTCCACCTGTAACCCTTATCACCCTCTATGAAACCAAAAGGAGATAGTGAAATACTAATGCCCCGTGATATAACTCTTAAGCTGCTGAAGGGCACATGCAAGTGAGAAAAGTTGTTATTTTCATATATTGTGTTGAGGGAGGATAAAAAATCCTTTCTATTAGTCTTTGCTGGTAATCTTCTGGATGGTCTCAGAGGTTGAGGACTAGTAGGATACCTAATTTACGGTAACATAACACTTGTGACAACATTGTTGAAACAGTTATATCCATTGTATACTTACTATCTACCCTGGAAAGCTAATACTGGAGTAAATTAGTGAAAACAGCTGAAATGTTCTGTGGAAAGGTGTTTTCTGTTGGCTTTGCAGTTAGAACTGGAATAATTTGGCATTTCTCAAGTCTGCTTTTAAGATGCAGATATGACTCTTCTAGTCATAATCCTTTGTCAGATACATCAACTTCAAAAATTCTATTTTACCTTAAAGACAGAATTAGGACTTGATTAATATTCTGTGTATGCTTTTCTTTTCACATTTACAAAACTGGGAATGTAAGAAAATCTTGAAATAGAGTTTTCATAAGAAAATCTTTCAGCAAATAAAAACAGATCTTAAAAGGAATAGATGTTTTGACTGTCAGAATCCTCTCATTTATAAAATACCTTTGAAGTCAACTAATGGTAAACAGAAATAAAAATGTGTCAGTTATCCCAATGTGACATATAAGAAAGCAAGCTTTATAGAGATATTCTCTGTAGCACTTCAGTCTGGGAACACTGGACAGCCTTCCTCTCTGTCCTGGTTTAACCAAGGCCCACAAAACCCTTTGCTTACAACCCTTCCCCTGGTGGGACGGGCAGAGAATCAGAATGGCCAACTGAGACAACTTAGTAATTGAGATGAAGACAGTTCAATAGGTAAAGCAAAAGCTGTGCACACAGGCAAAGCAATACAAGGAATTGATTCACCACTTCATCACTTTCTGGACCAGCAGATTTTTTTTCAGCTATGTCCAGGAAAGCAGGGCTCCATCATGCATCTTCACTCTCCAACAATTTCCAGCACAAGGACAGCCTGTGGCTGAGGATGTGGAATGATACTGGTATGATACACGGACAGAGGTAGGGCAAGGGCTAATCTTCCTGATGGATAGTAGGAATGATGACCAATTGAATAAAAATATGACTTCAAAGCTATTAATTTCCTAAGCAGTGAGATTTAATATAATGAAAATTCTGAAATTCACATTGTCACTGCTGTTATATATGCAAGACTAACAACAGTTACAGAGACCTTCCTTAAGCAGTTTTTGAAAAGAAAAGAAAAACAAAATGATTTTATATTTAAGCAACAGAACACTCCAAAATTAATTGCTTTTATTTCTTTTCATTGCTTGTCTCTCTGGCATATCAAGCTGACTCTCCTTTTGTGTTCTATGTTGATGATAGTACCATAGTTAGGCTGTCCTCCTGCCAAGACAGCACACAGTTAGGAGAAATCTGGAACATAGAAATGTCAGCTGTTGGCTTGGTTATTGAAAGTAATTACTCTCTGGTAAAATCCAACTCTTGCAGAATGCTTTGTAGACTAAAATCAACAACTTCACCGTGTAATACTCCATTTAAATATTAATTAAGGTCCACCTTTATAAAAATTCACATCTGAAATGATACTGGCAAGTGTTATAAGACAAACCTATCAGGTTTCTGGGAATAAAATTTCTAAAACCTTAGCACTTGAAAGGGTCTTTGCTGAGGATTACCTTTGAAGAACTAGCCTACATGTCCATGAAAAAAGAGCTAAACAAATGAGAAACAAGTAAATATTTGGAAAAAGAGAAAGCACAAAATATTCTCTAGTTTATTTCATTATTCTACCTTTTAATTACTAGGATAACTAAAGGAAGAGAAACATTTTCATGTTCTTTTGCAAGCAGAAGGCAAGATTTGGTTTGGAAGGTACTAATTTTTTGCATAAATGAGAAAATCCCAACACTGATGATTTGAAAGCTTTCTTGACACTGGCTTGGTGGTGTTCAAGTGGGGGTGTACAGACATTCACTGATTTTATATATTGTGTTCAATTTCTTCCCTGACTTAGTACCAATAATCTTTTTCATAGTCAAGACTTGGGAATTTGCTGCCTTCAGTGAAGCATGCAAAGATCTAAGTGCTTGCCACACCTGTGACACTCATTTTCCTTGAAGCCCTGTAGTATTATGTGGAAAATCAGCCTGTAGCTGTGTGGAAAGGTTGAAAGCCTTATGGTGACCCAAGCTATGTATCATCCCATTTCAGAGCTGGCACATTTTTCCCTGCCAGAAAGTGCAATAGTCTCTATCTTACAGAATGCTTTTGATTGCTCTGCAGGCTAAGTTTTCCTCTGAGGTAGCACTGGCTGCTGAAACATCATCAAACCTTTACATGCAATCCGTTAGCATCTTTTGCCAGAACCAACCACAAACAGAAAATTGCTAATATTCAAGAGCCTGCAGAAGAACTCAACTGCATTTTTCTGGGTCCTAATGCCTGGGAAGAAGGGCTGTTCTTCTGATGGAAGAACCCATATTTGAATCCCTTTCTGAAGTTGTGAGACCATTTTGGGCTCCCCAGCACCTGTCTGGTCTGGGCATTTGGCAGCAGCTCAGTTCCTGGAGGCTGGGGAATGGCAATCAATTCTAACTATTGGCTGATGCTGTAAATATGCACTTGATCCTGGAGGATCTGAGTTTATGCCAGAAATGAGGAGTGCTTAGTAGTCCCCTGCCTAGTGTAGACACTTGCAGATACTAATTAACAATAGCTTTTCACTTCCCTGCTCTGTGGAGAATGGAACTAAGTATCAGTACTCCTAAGACAGTTGTGCTGTGTTCAGATTATGCTAGCCCATGGCCAGCATGAGGAAAAGGGTGGTCCTTCCCTTTCATCCAGCCCTGCCTGCTCATTGTGCTGGCACTTTGTGATTGTGTGATGGCTTACACCAAAACTAACCCTCCAGAAATCAGATATCAGTAAACTGATATGACTCATTCCACGGCTCCATTTTGTGTTAGAACTGATGAAAAGGAGGAAATTGCAATCTGAGGCTATGGGAAAGAGGATCCTTCTTTTTGACAGCAGGGGAACCTTGGATTAGCTTAAACAGTCCTGAAATGAGCCAATGAGCTCTTCAGACAGTTTGATCCCCTATCAAAAATTTCTAAGCTCTCAAGGGACAAAAGACTCACAGTTCTAGAGCACAGCTGGGGAAGAGAAAGGAACAAATGTGATGTGATGAAAACAATGCAAAAGTAGCTCAGCAGGCACGGGTGGTTTAACATCCCCTTAAGAATTACCTGTATACTTAGTGTGAACCTGAGACTACTTCGACTTCTGTAAATTAACTCCTAGAAACCTTTTAAATTACTCTGGTGCATCAGCTACCTGTGTTCCTCACTCTTGCCAGCCACTTTCCAGTGGTGCCATATCTCTTGTGCCTGAGCACATTCTTCTTCAACCAAATGGTGATTTGT
>VZTR01031783.1:30644-46752 GCA_013400775.1 Chaetops frenatus
CAGCAACACTGTTGTCACCTGGTGCTTGTTACTCCTAAGGGTTGTGATTGCCTCTTGAATCTCTTTAAAATTTGGCTTAGCTTCCTGGAAGGTGGCCATTTGTTGTTAGCCTTGTCATTTTCTTTACAGAGCTTGTCTAAGCACTCCTGCTATATTTATCTACTTCCATTCCTTCTAATAAGATTATTTGCATTTTTATATTTTATCGGACTCTCTTATTATTGATATTCTTTTCTTCATGAATTGATACCCCTATAAAAATTTTGAACAGGCTCAGACTCCTTAAGCTCAGTCATCAGAAGCAAATTCTCTACAAACTATAATTCTCTGAAAAGGTCCACTCTTGCCTGAGGAACAAATGTACAATTTGCCAATACTCACCATCACACCATAGTAAGTATCTCCTCCAGAAGAACTACTGAAAGCCCTGAATTTTGTATTTGAATTTCCCAGAAAATAATGTATTTCACCTAAGACACCAAAAGCCCCTAGGGAAACTGTGGATGGAAACTGGTATAATTGAACAACAAATTCACACTTGAATGAACCCCTACAGAAAAACAGTAGTGGCTATAAAAATCCATTTTCCAGTGGGGGAATGCTTTTCACAAAAAATTCCTTCCCTCTCTGACCTTTCAAGTCTAATGCAGTGCAGGTATGAAAGAGCTTCAAAAGAAAAGTTTGGAAGCAAAATTTCTTATGCCACTGGAAACGAAAAAGTTAAGCCTTACAGCCATAGAGTTCATGGGACAGTAATGGTCAGTCTTTTTACACCAACTTCCTTGTATTTTTTGGCTAATAATCAGCTATAATTACCTCTGCCTCTCAACTTTTCACCTAAAGTCTTATTAAAGTTCTTCTCTTTCTCAATTAACTCTTCTTTCTGAGATTTTGGAACTGTCCTTTCAGTATAGTTAATTGTTTTCAGACTACATTTTCTTAATCCTATTTATAATTTGAGGGAGGGCTTAAATAACCACAGCTTTTTGTCTTTGCCTTCTGAAAATCATTTACCTCAATGTTTTCCTCATAGCAGAGCTAAGATTTAAAGTAATCAGATTGATCAGGGCTGTGTTTAGTCCGGTGTTTTAAAGAAATGTGTTACAGTCTCTCAAGAAACTGCTGCCATGATCACACTCATGGTTCTCACCATGTTCAACAGGAATTTCTCTTTCTTTCTTGTTTTTATAAATTTCCTAGGAAAGCCTGTCTCCATCTTCTCTGTAGCTCCCTTTTAGGCAGTAAAAATCTGACAATAGGGTCCTTCCTTACACTTTTCTCTAGACTGAACCCAGTTTCTTTAGCCTCATATGTCATCTGCTTTTTCTCCTTAGACATTTTTATGGCACTCCAGGGGATTGCACCCAGCAAATTGGACCCTGTACCAAGGATCCAAGAGTGAACATAATATTCTTTGTGCAGTTAAATATGTCCTGAAGTCATGAAGGATATTAAAGATTTTAGTAAATTTCTTCTGATTCATTATTTCCTTGAAGTTTTGTATTTGCTTTGTAGACTTTAAGTTTCTTCTTCAGCCTTTTCATATTCCATAGTTCCTGATTATATGCTTTTTACACTGGCACACCAACCATGTTGCATATTAGGTCAAAGTTGTTCATTTACATTTGGATGTGTTTCTGGGAGTTCTGCTTTTGTACTGTCCTTTGTTTCCTTAATGTCTTTATATCAACACACCTGCAATTTAATATAGCGGATTCCAGAATTCTTTTCTGAATCAATTCTTCCCATTTGTGAGCATAATTTGAATGATCTAAGGACAATGTCTTCTTTAAGTGCTCATATCTTCTGTGTTTTCTCCTCTATGTAATTTTTCTCTCTTATGCCTCTTTTATGAGACAGTTGTATGGGTTACTGTTGCCTCCCTCTAGGTTTTTGATGTGAAGAGACAAAGATTTCTATCTTGACTTACTAAGTGCCTGATCAGTCTAGCTAATAGTAACTCCATCTGTGCTCTTTGCCCTTGTTGGTGTGTAGTTGTAGCAGAAAATGCAGTACTCTGTAAAGGAAATTTATAAAATCTGTTCAATGTAAACTAGTTTGAATATCACAAGACACTTGTATTATTTCCAATTTTTTTTCAACTTCTTCATTTCCTGTTCTAAAACTGTAGAAATTGTAAGCTGTCCTACAGCTGTTGAAGATATTGAGTGCATTCATAATCTAATAATCTTTATTTTTCTTCAGTGAATGTAGATATATTGCTGAAGTCAATAGTGAGCTATCTCCTTTTAATCTTAATTGAATGTTTGTCTACTAATGGCTTCAAAGGTATTTCTGTGGCTAATGTATTTTACCTGTTCCCATTTAATGTCTTATGGTCTTTCTTTCATTGTGAATGTAGATCCCTCTCTATTTCTATGTATCTTCTCTCTGAGAAATCTGTGATGTGTGCACAATTTTTCTTTGCTTGTGCTATAACAATTTGAAGAACTTTTGGCCTATGTAAGATCAGATGTTCCACATTTCTAATTCCTATTTTTTTTCCAAAGCTGATGGCTTTTATTCATATATAATTAATATATAATAATATATTCATGGTATTTTTTTAAGTTTTGGGGATGAGTCCTTAAAATTGTTCCTTGCTGTAGATCTGAGAATCCGTTATTAAATTTCCGTTTCCCATATACATTCTTCTCAGCTGTAGATGAAACCATTCCTAAACTTCTGTAAAAGTCCTGAGTTCTTGGAGTATTTAGCTATGAGCAGATCTTCTGATCTGCTAAGCATGCTGAAGGTTCTTTGGTGAACTGAGTACAGTTTATCAACATTTCTCTTGAAAAGCAGACAGCAGATTGGGACAGTATGTTCTTGCAGTGCTTCAGCCATTGTCAAATATACAAAATAACATTACTACATTTTCCCATGAAATTTTCCTTTTACTAAAAATGTATAAAGATGCCAAGGTGATGGCAACTTTCAGCTGACTCAGTCTCCTCTTTACCCAGTGGTTTCAGATACTGTAGATCTGGGGGTGATGTAAGATTCTGACAATTCCTTGTTCATAAAATTCATGGTTTTTGGGAGGCTTTAAAAATCCCTTCTGATGCTTTCACCCAGATTACTAAACTGTCTTATTGGATTTATATTGTCTAATTATCTATAGGTTTGCTAGCTATTTCTTCCTTTGAAATCTGAGTGATCAAAAGCCTTTACTGGTGATCATTTATGTTACCTTGCAGATCAGTAAAAGATGTTGGTAAGCTATGTGGGGACACTAAACCTGCAAATTGCATGTCTCAGCTTCAGCATAAATATATTTTCTTGGGAAATTTCTCTGAGTGGTTACGTTTGTTCTTATTATCTTCATCCTTTATTTCTATTGCAGCAAAACTCAGAATAAAACCATCGAAGGTAATGAGCATTTATTTTAAGTTAGGGTATATCAGGCAGTTTGACATTTTATACCTATTTTACTTTTCCTCAACTAAATGAGCACTGGTAATGCATATATTTTGTGTGCTGGAACAGGTCATGTCCCTTTCTGTCACAGTCCACCTTGTTTTGTGATTGTGCACCCTTGGATGCATAATGGAGATATGGGTACTTGTGCATAAAGAAACATAGCTTAAATGAACTGTAAAGCTCTGTGCTTTATTGGACAGCACTTTTTGAACTTTTTTTCCCCTGGGTGAATTATTCAAAAGATCTTCATAAATGGTGCATAACTTCAAATTGGATCCATAGACTGTAGATCAAATAATTGATTCTCCTCCTTAATTTCATTAGTTACATGATCACATTACTGCTTTTCATTTTTTGAGTAAGTTTTTTTTTTTAAATTTACTAATTCATGGTATTACACAAATAAACTAAACCAGTTCTAATATCTTAATCCGTTGTTAATTAACATTTCCTCAGCTCACTTAAATTGCCCATCATGCTGTCTTGCAAGGTCATTTCTTGCTTTACGATTTTGAGTGAAGATGTCTTCTCAAATTTGGAGAGAGATTGAAGTAATTTTGGTATGAGATGTGTTGGAAGTGATATTAGTAGAGTGGTCAAAACCCACTGGAGAAAAACAGAAGTAGTTAGGGAAAATCTGGAAGATTATGTACTTTCTGGTTTTTTTTTTTTTTTNCTCAGCATTTTAAAATGAAACTATTTGCTTTCGGTAGCGTTCTCATGGGCTGAGACAAGAAGTCTTCTATCCATGTTCATGTGGGAGGGAGAAAGTGTCCTTACAGTGTGAATTCTCAAAGCTGAGCTTCTGCTGTGTTTATAACAAGCACACCTTTTTGTATTTGTTGCATGGAGAGAAAGTCCGTTCTTTGTAATGCGTCCATCAGAGTTGTGAAGTTGCTGGTAAGGCACTAGCAGGTGCTAACTATAGAAAACAGAGCTTCCTCTTCAGCTGTAATTTTTTATTATTATTTTTCCAGCAGGTTTCTGATGTGAAAGTTGTAAAGGGTTGAATTTCTCTCGAGATAAGAAATTACAATTAAATGGAGACTGGTTGATCAGCCATGACACAGTGTTGTCAGCATGAAATCAAAGAGGGGACAGTACATTTGCATTTGCTGCCTTTGTAGAGTGAGCTTATGCTAACAGCATGGAGCTGCCTCACTCCCCTTGGAGCACAAAGAAACTCCACAGCTGCAATTCTGAAATACTTCCTGAAGAGGTGAAGATTACACCTGCTCTACATTGTCTCCAAACTGTTTCTGTGCTAGAATAGCCTGCCTCTGCCCAGTGCTTGCACTGCAGTTCCATGCTTACCTCCCATGCATGTGCTATGGGATAAATGAATTTTTGACTGCTTAAATTCTCATGATTAAATCATTTTCCCATAGCTCAGATTGATGAACGATGCAGACTTTTGTCATTCATGAACATAGCTGATATAATTTGGTAGCTTACATTGTTGGTGTTTTTTGTTAACAAAATGGAAACACAGGAAAAATTTAGTATCAAGCTTTCCCAAAGTCCTAACTCATTTGAGCAATACAGACCCCATGATTTTGTGTGTTCTTGTCTATGTAGACCATACAGATATCAAAACTGACTGCTTACATCTCAAAATCAGCAATTGCTGTATCATTTACTGGTGTCTGTTGAAAATTTGATAAGTGTACATACTTATATATTTTTTTCTTGCATGTGTATCTGTTGTTAGAAAGGTGCTAAAGTTCTCCAGCTGATAGATATCTGCTGAGCACATTAATGAATTGTATCTGTCTAAACCAATTTCTACACCTCTGTGTAATATTTGCAATGATAATGTGTCAGACCAGGGAAACAACTATTCTTCTTGTGAACAGGGGTCATTCCTATGAGTGTTATGTTAATCTGGTAAAAAGGAAAAAAAGAGACAAGATGCAAAGGGAAAAAATTCGGTGGCTAAGGACATATTACATACATAGAAGACTTAAAAGCCAAAGTGGGATCATCAGCCCTCACTGTATCTCTGAGACCCATGCAGAGGAGGTTCAGTTCTTAGTAAGGGCTCCTTTTAGTGCAGGTGGAGAGCTACTTTGGGTGCATGTGTTAGGGAAGATTACAAATAACTTTAATATCTGAGAATGGAAATAATGCTGAACTGAGAGTCTGTGAAATATGTTGTTGTGGTTTAAAGAACAACAACTTTTTTTTTCTCCTTCCTGGGGGGGTTCTTTGTTTTTCTACTTCCGCCGGGGCACAGTTTCCAGCAGAGGTGAGGAGCCCACGGATTGGCTAATTTTAAGATGGGCACTTCATGTAGCCACTTGAACATTAGGGGCGTCTTTGCAAAGCTTACATTTTTAGGAGCGGGAAGTTCAGAAGCGCTCTTCGACTTCTGCCCGCGGGGAAGGTAACTCCGGCGTGGCCCTGGCCGGCCGCTCCGGGCCCCAGGGCCTGGGGGCCGTGCCGGGGCTGCGGCCGGCTCCCCCTTCCCCCACCTCCTCCCTGGCAGTGATGCTGCTGTGGGGCTGCTTTTGCTCTCCCCCTCCCTGCCTGAGGGAGAGGAGAATGGAACTCCAGGAGGGGGCTCCCGGCCCTCCCCTCTCCCGGGCTGGGCTTCCCCCCCCCTCCCCCCAACGGAGAGAGGGGGAGAGAGAGAGAGAGATCAGCCTGCGGTTACCGGGATTTGAGCCAGAGAAGAAGGCTTCAGAAGCTCCTAAGTCAATGAGAAAAAAGTTAAAGACTAAAGGAGGGGAGAAAGAAGAGATGCCTTTAAGCTGAAAATCTTTTGTAAAGCTATGGTGATGAACTGTTCTTTGTAACTCACGGAATACCTTGGGGGGATGCAGCGAATGTCCTGCTTGTAACCTGAGCAAAGGCACTTGGTGCTGAAGCAGTTGTGATTAATGAGGAACCTGACCAGAGGGAGAGAAAGATGGGGACCAGGCTACAGAGATGAGCGATGAGAGTCCCTTGCCCTCGGGGATAGAAGAAGAAGACCCCTTGTTCCAGGAATGAGAAACCTTGCTTCCAGAGAGAGAAGACCTTTGCTTTCCTACCAGGACAACTCATCCTTAAAACTCCACCCCATAGTATATGAGTGAGCCCTTGGATGACAGTTGTGGGAAAAGCTGTAACCAAGGGAAGACTTGTGTCACATGTGAACTAATATCCTTTCTGGGCGGGAGTTCACGGTGACATGAACTCCACGAGAGACTTGTGCTTCTTGTGGGAAAAATCTCCATAGTGAGACAAGAGAGACTCTTCTTCCAATTGGACTGATGAAAGCCTATTTCAAGAGTGGTAAATTGACCAGGGATTTTCTAAGTTTGTTTCTCTGTGTTGTTGATGAGAAAGATAGTGGTAAAGGAAGATAAATGAGGTGGGAGAAAGGAACCATCTTGGGTGGGGGGCTGGGGGAGGAAGAAGAAACCACCTGGGGGTTGATTTTGATTTTGTTGTTTTTTTCTGTTAATAAACTATTTTTATCTTTGAAGTTTAGGCCTGTTTTGCATTTCTCTTAATCCTTATTCTCATGAAACCACTACACTGCACTCTCGCCTGGTGTGAGCAGGCGAGCAGGTGAATGTGAAACTGCTACATTAAATGGTGTTTCTGCCCGGTTTTGAACAAACCCATGACATATGTGATGAGTAGAACATTCACTTTTCGTTCTGTTCTCCATTGTCTGTGGAAAAATAATTCTTTCCCATCCTGAAGGAAAATCCTTTCCATGAGTAGTGCTGGAGCAGGAGTCTTTGCCTTCAAAAACTTGGCTATACCCAGCAAATCATGGCAGTCAGGGAAGGAGGAAAGGAAATTGCTAATCCCCAGGAAAGACCTCATACTTTCCTTGAAATGAATTCTATTTGTACTGTTCTAAGAACCAGGAACAAGATGGAGAGAAAATAGGGTTGAACTTCTCTATCCTCTATGGGAAAAAAGTGTGCTGAAACACTAGCTTTTCCCTCTTACCCATAGTACCCCTTTTCAAATATTTTTTTTTCTAATAGAGATTGAATTAGTTCTTCATTTGGGTGTTCCCCTCTGAAAAGGGAGAGAGGACTTTGAGATTATATTAGAGGTGCTTTTTATAATTACTTGCTAGAAATTAACACAAGAGAGAAGTGTGAACATGTTTGCAGGAGCTAGCAAAGTATAATGAGGGGAAAAGCCTTTTCTTCTGCTTCTTATTTATATTATCAACACCAAAGAGCTCTAAGTCATAAACCAGGACCACATGGGGAGGTTGTGATTCAAATGTAAGAGAGGGCACATGTATCGAGACAGCTAAAGGAGCACAAGGAAACAATGAGGCAATGTTGGCCAGTATGAGAGAAAGAGTCTCGGTGCATTATTAGCTTAAACATTTTCTCATGTTTTTTTGTAGGCATCACAGCAAGAGAGTTTTAATGAGGGATTTGAAGGAAGATAATGAGGTTGTGTGGCAGATGCTTGGAAAAAATCACAGAGGAGCTTGTTTAAAAATATCTGACAAATGGGTAATGGAAGCCAACATTTTGGTCTAACTAGAGACAGAGCTCATTGGAGATGATAGGCAGGATGAAAATGAGGAAGAGTTTGAAGATAAAGGCAAACAGCTTATAGTCATTATTTAGAAAATCGTAAACAGGCACTGGTCAAAAAGGCTGGTGTTTTTGTTCCATTGGATTCTGTGTGAGGATATCAGAGTTAACCAGAGGAACAGCTGTTATGGTGGTAGAGATTTGAAGTGGATTATGACAGTCTGGTCAATACCTTTGTGGATGAACATCAATGGGCATTCATTAGAGATGTCATGCAGAAATAACTAAAACATTTAGGCTGAAGTTGTATTGTCTTGGATGTTGACTTGTTCACAAAACAGATGATGTGATCTAAGGAACATGTGAGAATTTTTATATGTAAAAGGGAAGAACTGCCTGGTGTTGAGAGAAAGGTGTGTCAGTGTGTAGATTGTTCCCCTTTTCTGATATGTAAAGCTAAAAATCTTTTGTCTGAATGAGGGCAATAAAGAAAGTTAAAAAATAAATACATACAAAAATACAGCACTAGCAGTCACAGCAACAGAAACTTCTGCTTGGTTTTCTTGGAGACATACTTATGCTTTTTTTATACCCTTACATTTTTTCAAAAGCTTCAGGTCTGGTTCCTTTGAATTTTAAAATAATCCTCACAATTAAAAGTTTGGTCAAGAGTGATTATATTAAAATTCTTGCAGAAAAAAGGGTAAGGTTCCCTGAAAATCAGGGGTTTAATACAGATGATCAAAGCAATTAGTACATGCCACAGTTGAGACCAGGTAGTTAATGGGAGATTTGAACAAAAACCTAGTGCACACAATGGCTTTCTATTTTAGATTTTATAGAAGAGGAAGGCAAATACGTATTCTTTGTGGAAAGTCTAATCCTACAGAAAAGTCAACATTTGAAAAGACATGCTGAGCTGTTTTGTGCAGTAATTTTAAAGTACTTTGCATAGGAAGTCCATAAAAGTAGCTGGAGTAAGAAGCTAACATAATTAATGGACAGGACTTCTAAACATTAAATTAGTGATTTGCCTTAACATTCACAAGTGAGTGGGTGACAGATGGTAGAAATGGCTGCAAGTTTCCTATGAAAGGAAGAAGAAATAGTGAGGGAAATCAAGACTATACCTGAACAGATGATCAGGATATTAGAATGTCTAAAGATTAGCAAAACCCCAGGGGCAGATGGAGTCTGTCCCAGAGATGAGAAACCCAAGAAACTATGAGAGTATAGGCAACATCATATTATAATAGAAAATACTAGCCCATTTAAAAGTGGTGAGTAGAAACTGGGAGACAGGAAATTAATGATATTTAGGGATCACTTCTGCTCTTGACAACAGTGACAGCTAAACTTTCATTTTCAGAAAGATCTTATTTGTTTACAGGCAGAACTCAGGAAGGGAAGACATTTAATTGTTTTAAGTCCTGGTCTCAGATTAAAAGTTAACTAGGGAGAGGGAGAAAGACGTGTAAGTGCTGATGATTTTAAGAAATTTTTCTATAGTACAGTCTAAATGACAGGTCAGATTTTAAAAGCTTTTCTAGCCAGCCAGCATCTCTTTGAATGTATATGCTCCTGGGACTTCCTTTTCAGAGCTGGTGATTCCTTGCAATGTTCTCAGGGTTCAGTGGTACCAAGAAGGCTCTGCACCCATCTGATCCACAGTAGTGTTGGTGCCAGATTGGGCTAAATATTGGTCAATGGCAGCTGCAGTAACCACTGTGACCATCATCTTATTTGGATAAGGGAAGATGATTATCTTCAGGAGATGAAAGGCTTCTAGAGTTATCAGGTAATGAAAAACACAAATAAAAGCAAATTACCTTAGCCATTTTGTGAGGATCAGCATAATGCTAATTTTCACTTACTAGGATGACAGAAATAGGGAGTGTAAGTGGGTAAAAAGTGAGTAAAAGCAAAAAGTAGAATATGTGTAGAAGTTGGCATTTTAATACAAGTAATCAAAATAATTTACACTTGGGATAGCTCAGGAAGAGAGTTCAGTGAACTCGTTTGTACATATTGGGGGAAAAAATGTAAGAGAAATGTAGGAGGAACAAGAAAGAGAAAATACCCCAAAGTCACATGCAAATTAACATCAATCAGAAGGATGATCTAGATGAAAGAATTATAAGCATATAACTATATATTTTTACATAATTACTTATATAATAACAGCAAAACCACCAAGGAACATTAAAGTTCAATAAATAATGCATTTAATATGAATTATTTTAGCCTGCTATTAAAAAAATCACAAAATCTGTGATACCAAAATTTCTATTGTCTATGTAATTTCAAATCATCTAGTAGTATTTTGATATACAGAGAATGTACTTATAAAAATATAGGGGCTAATTATTCTGGAAAGGAAAACATAGAGATCTGTGTTTATTTTAGCCACACCACTTATTTCTAAAATGAAAATAAAAATGTGTATGCCACCAGTTATGGCAACAATCAGTCATAAAACTTAGTGATGAACAAAATGACATTAGTTCCATATTTAATTTGTCATTGACCTGCTCTATTTAAATATAAAGCTGGTTATTATAATCTAGCAACTCTGATATGTCTGTGAGTACATCCCCTGAGTTTTTCCTGTCTAGTGGAAATGTCAAGATTATGTTTTTCCTGTACAAAACCTCTTACAAAATCCACAGTTCTTAATGCTGCTGACTGATGACCTAAGACCAAAGTCTATCAAAGTTAATGGAAAGACTTCATTGTCCTTTTGATCAATCCCTCAGTCCTCTGGCATTTTGGACTCGTGGCTTTTCTTTCAGTAAGAAATTATTTCTGTTGTTTCCTCTTTACAGAATAACGGAGATCTGCTTTTAATCAGACCTCACTAGCAATGAATTTGTTCCTCAGGAGAGAGAAACCCAAGTTTCACAGTCAAAGAAGATTTTGAGAAGTCTAAGGGTGGATGAGAAAAGATCTTGCTAGAGGCCTCAAACAATTTGTGAGAGAGCAAGATCAGAGGTCTTAATATTTTGTTTCATGGTTCTAGAGTTTAAAGATCTAAACTGGGAGTCTAGAGACTTTACCAGGGAGCATGGATCATATATCACAAAACCCAAAATCTGCAGACTCACTGGGAACCACTGGGGAGGTTACTTTGTGTTGTTGGTTAGTGATGAATAACAGGCTGCAAATGCTGAGATGGGTTGGAGGTGAGGGTGCGGAAAGTCTGCTCTTTCATGATCAAACACATTCTTCCTAGAGAAAATGATGACAAAAGTCAGGTACACTGTTATCCCTTGGTGTTTCAGTTGTAAATAGCTGCAGTAGCTTCCTAGACTAAGCAGATTTTTTTTTGTCATCCCATTGTCATTGCAGGCATCAACTGATCACAGATGCCAGATCTGCACCCTTTAAATCTTCCAAGTCAGACCTGCTTAGTTTGCTGACAAAAAGAAATTTCCCAATTCAGTACTGTGGAGTCAATAAAAATGTAGCTGTGGCAGAGCAAGGTGCATCCTCTTCTCCCTGATGTACCATAATCATCAAATTGTAAGCTAAGATACAATCCCAGAAATAACGTTGCACATAATAGTTGATGTATGAAGCGGAAAGAACATAGTTAATTTGCAGAGGTGAATTTGAGCTTTCATGTCCATCAGACGGGAAAATCTGGTTTTGACTGCAGACTGAGAACATTTTAAATGGAAACTTCTGATGGAAATATATATGGAATGCAAAGAAGTGTTTATACGGTCAATTTTCTATCTGGATGAACCTTCTTATTTCTTCCTGTCAGTTTTACTGGGACTTTGTATTCATTTTCTTGCAGTTTTTCCTTGTATATTTTTCTGACTGTAAATTTTTTCATGGTTTCTTGTTTTTACAGAGGTATTCTATGTCTTGCTGTGTGAGAAACAGCACCTCTTTAATGACTTAATATAGGGATTACAACCCAAAAGACAAAAGTATGTAACTTTCATTGCAATAATAAATTTCTAATTCTTAGTCAAGTCAGTGTTACTGTATGGATCTTTCTTCATAGAAACAGTGATACGGGACAACATCTAAACATCAAATTTAGTCTTAAAGATGTTTTCAGGGATATTTTGCAACACCTTAAGCTGCATGCCTCCAGGCCAGATAGTGTCATTTTTGGATGTAGGAAGCTTATTGCAGTAGAATTTAAACTGTAAACTTGAGTATTCTGTAATAAAAAAAAAAAATCTATGCTCTTGCTTTTCTCTTGTGATAACTTTTTGTTGTTCATGCACAAGTGGTCTCAAACTGCCTTAAATTTACTTCATGGTTAAGAGAGGTATGTGGGCTCTAACTGTGGAGCAGCTGACTCACAGAACCTGAATCCTTTGTGATTACTTGTTCAGGTATCAGTGTCATCACAGTAGACACAGAGCTAGCTGGGACTGCCACTTAGGTATGGCTACATTTTTTCCCACTTCGATGTCTGTACCAAGATATACCCCAGTATCTTTGGCTGGTACTTCATTCTTAGCAGATGGCAGGACTGAGCCGTGCTTAATTGGCTTGGGTACCTTGATAAAAGTGTATATTTTTTCAGAAAGGTTTATTCTTGGAGCTTAAAGAGGATTTTTTAAAATGTTGTCCAGCAGCTGCATATTTCAGAATGGAGTAGGCTGAGAATTTCTTAATAAAGCTCTTTTTAGTGAAGACTGAAGGTATTGACAGGAAATGTCTTGGTGAATTTGAGTTTTAAGTCTTCTTAAACACATTTGTTTGGTTCAGAAGGAGCTTCTTTATTGCCAAGAAATGAAAGAGGAAAACTTCTGGGTGCAGAGCAGGTGAGGTGCTAGTATGCCCATCTCCATTTACACAGTTGGTTATTTTTTGTTCTTCCAGTACAAATCTACTTAAATGTTGGCCATAAACCTTGGCTGCATTTTAATATTGGCTGTGTACTTGTGATCTTTCTCTACTGATGCTTAAAAAGGGCATTGACTCTTCCTTTTATTTGATTTCTGTCTGCAGCTATAAAATTAATCTCCCAGCGTCATGCTGCAATGAGCTGTGTCAGTGGAAGAGAGATAAGTTTCATTTTTTTTGCCTTAAAACTTCTTCCAAAGTTACAAAGACTTGAGCACATTTACTTTCTCTTTTCAATTTTAACAAAGCCCTTGTCTTTTTTTCTGCATTTCTATTTTATCCATGTCATTTTGGTTCTTTTGTTTTATACTTCACATTTTTTCTAGACTCTTTTTCCCCCCTTCAAGCCTAGTTTATAGTCTCTGACAGGATTCTTTCTATGCTATCTGCCAAAACATCTGTTCCTTTTCTGAACAAAAAGCTTGCTTCTCCAGAAAGTGTCACACAGGTCCACACCAAGTATAAACCTTCATTCCTCTCTGCGTTTTTGCCAGTGATAGACTTGCACTGGGAAGCTTTGTATTCTTGTCTATCTTGTCTCATTTTTCATTATGACAAATTCAGTAGTGTAGTGGGGCAAAAAAATACTAAAAGTACTTTATATTTAAATGTACACATTTTTTTTCGAAATATGCTTGTACTTATATGTACTTTCTATTTTTAATCTTGCAATTACATCCTGAATTTCTAATTGATGCAGATACTTATTAGCTTCAAATTGATTCTACTTAAAAAAATTCCATTGCCTGTTCTTTTCTTCCAGGCCCACATTTGAATTGCTACTCTCACTGAAAATCCAAGGCAACTGTCCTTGATTCTTCTTGGATTCATTTTGGCAATTCTACAATTTTTCAGTTAAAACAGCATTCAGAAAAATTTTGGGTTGCCATAAAATTGTGTAAATTTCAGTACTTTGATAATTTTGATGCAGCTGACAGGCTTGTTTCTGTTTCAAATTTCTTAGACCCTTTTAGGAAAAGCTCACTATTTCAAAAGAATATTATTTTTATATTGTGTTCCCACAGATTATAAGATTCACATAATTAATTTTTTTACATTTTATGAATGGTCAATACTAGCATTGAATAATTTAAATATTTTTCTCCAGTATGGATAAAACATGTATTGTTCTCTATGTTGTGAAGTAAAGGAAAAATGTGGTTTTCGTATGTGTTTGTCTGTGTTATAATTTGCTGTTGATTTGTTGCTGAGATCATTGTCTTGGGAGTATGGTAATACTAAGAAATTTTGTGGTGGATAATTTTAAGTTTTTGCAAGTTTTGAGCTTTAGTGTGGTGAATAACTTGGGACAACAATGGACAGAAACTTCCCTCTGGACTGCATCTGATTCACTAATTCAGCCCCTTGAAGCTTTAATTAATTTTCACAAACACCAATGGGTACTTTTTTTTGCTATATTTTTTTGCCTTTGCTGGAAATTTCTTCATTCTTTAGAGGAAAAATGTGTATTTCCATTGTAATATTTGTAGTAGTTACTTAGGGGTTTCCAATGTCAATCTGGTATGGGGATGGGTAAACATTCTGTTTCATTGTTCCCTCTCTCTGCCAGATATAAAGAGAGTTCCTCCAGGTGGCAGAAGTTGGATAAATGCTGGGAAGCTGTGAAAAGAGAATTGCTAAGGAAATTGAATTCAACCCTTCTCCATGGCTTGATCCCCCCTAGAACAGGTGGCCTGGCACACTGGCCACCAGTTCCTGTAGACTAACACCATCCAATACCTCAGAACCCTCGTGACGGGGATTTGTTTGTGGAAGCTGGCAAGCTGCCTTCCTGGAGGAGCTGAAGCAACAGAAAGAGGGCTGGGAGTGGTTCAAAAATCCTGAGTCTTTTCATGGCTCCTGTTGTGTTTTGCTAGTCCTTTGAAATGTTTAAGGAAGTTAATGTGTGATTTGTTAGATGAAAGTTTTTAAATTCTTAGTCAAAGAAATACTTTCAACACAACAAAAGAAACATTTTCTCAGTCAACTTTCAGTGAGGACTTGCATGTGTCTCTTGCCAAGATCTTAGGGCAGAGGGAGATTTCAATTTTTGACTTAAACTGCCCAAAATATTTATTTAAAAACAATTTTTCATTACCTGTGTAGGCCTGTCTTAATATGATCAAGACAGCAGAAAATAGGAAGTGTTCTCAGTTCTGAGAAATATCAATTACTCATTTAATAAGTTGCTATTGACTGGGCTATTCAGTAACTGTGTGGAACAGATTAGAATTTCTGTTTATGACAATTCAGGGGTAAATCCAGTAAAGTGCAGTCAGTGATTCTATTTTTATACTAGAAAAAAAGCATTCTCTTTTAGTCCCTTGAGGTGCAGCCTGAGTGGCTGGTAGTCCATCAAATTCAGAGGTACCTTTAATGTGTTCCTCTGTGAAGCCTGAACTCACTTTATATGGGAAATGACTCCCTCCAGTGAAAAACTACAGTGTTTTGTATTTACTTTGGAAGACCTACATTTTTCAACAGATAAAAATGAAGATCATAGGGCTCTGACATTACAAAAAATTCAGTGCAGACCTCTAAGCTGTTTCCTTAAGCACCAGTAAGCAGAGAGCTGCATAGTGCCCCTGTTAAGGTCTACTAATAGTTGGATTCAATTAGCTGCTGCACAACTTCATGTCCGCACAGTTTGTCTGCTTTGAGGGACCTTGCTGGTATTTCTGTCTGAGATATTAATCAGTAAAATCTCAGGGCAGTGGATACAACATTCCATTTGAAATGACAATGTGCTCTAAGTATTACAGAAAAGTAAACATAGTGCAGTACAGATAACTTCAACAGGCGGATTTAAAACAGAAATGTGGTTCTCATCTTAGTTACAAATATGACTTTAAATCCTTTAAGAAAACAATTTATATTGACAAACACATGTAAAAGGCATGAAACTCTGTGATAAACCATCAGGAAAACAAATATATTATCAGTATGATGTGATTTTAATCTGGCAAAAAATGTACAGGTAGAAGCTCGTATTCTTCTGGTTTTAAACTTTGCAATTAGACCTGGGTGCATGGTAGACTATACTGCCTCTAGGTTTCTTCTCTCTCAGTTATGTTAGCAAATGTTATTCTGAAATATAATTGAATGTAGATTTGAAAATAATCTAGGAAATAGTTTAGATTTGGAGATACAGAATTTGGAATAACCTAATCGTACTCAGAAGAAAGATTCAAAGAAAATGTTCTCCGTGTTGTAACTTGAAATTTGAGGAGGGGAAAATGCTTTTGTTCCTCTCTTTTCTGTTTGATCCTTTTTTTAGAATGAAATTCAACACGAAGTGAATCTCAGCTGGT
>VZTR01031784.1:0-66267 GCA_013400775.1 Chaetops frenatus
AGGTCTCTTCCAACCTAGTGATTATGTGTTTCTGTGAAGTTCTTAGTACTCTGATTAAAAACCTGATCTTGCCTCCACATTCTTGCAGGCGTCCAGGTGTGGAAAACCCTAAATGCAGATGCTATTCTACTTTTTGGAAAGAGCTTTCCTCTTTTTTGGATAGATACTAATCTGAACAAAACATGTAAGATGTTTTTTGGTGTTTTTTTCTCTTTTTTTTTTCGATTTTTTTTTTTTTTCCGATAAACTGGAAACATTTATACAAGGATAGCTGCAGTGGTTAGGTCAGATCCACTAAGTGCCAAGTCTTCAGCCATTACAAAACTTCACCATGTGGTCTAGAGAGTGTGAAGACTCAGGGTGTTATTGTGGTATCTATTGCATCATTTTATACTGTGGCATGTTTGGCTTAAGCAGAGATTTATACTGGTGTTAAAACGGTTATGAAACTTTCAGCTTACCTGGGATAGCACAGTGCTTGGTATTAGGGGGCACAAATAACATGTAATGCTTCGTGTAATCTTGGTGATTCAGTACATACATTTGTAGGCATGCCTACCTTGTGTTAAACAAGTGCTTTTTAATTGTGTCTGAATTTGAAATTGGTGTTTTGCTTTCATGGTGGCTCTCCTTCCTCTTTTAAAATTCTTCTTTTAAATTATTTTTTCCCTCTATTTTATCATAAAATAAATCTGTGAATTAGTGAATGATTTGTTACTGTTAATTATATATTGTTAGCACACCAGATTATTTCAGGTGTATTCAGAAGGCTTAGGAAGCCAAGCACGGGCTTAGGAGTGGGCAGTGGGTAGATAACACAAGGCTGGAGAGTGGAAGGGAATGTTCTGGGTTGGGAGCACTGGAGAGCTAAGGGAGATGTAAGAATTTCAGAAGGAGTCATGTTTTGCAAAGAATGTGGTTGTTGGGAGTCCAGAGGGCAAGAGATCACAGTAATAAATACGGGAGATGTTGTGGGAACTGGCTGAAGGCTTTTACTTGTCAAATAGAATATATTTGCTTTTAGAGGCACCAGGACAGAAACTCATCTCTTGTAAATTGGTATAATGCCATTTGAGTTAGTGGAATTACACTGACTTACACCACCTGATGGTGTGTCAGATGGTCTTACAAGAAGAGTGAGGCTGTGAAGAATGGTGGAACTGGAAGAGGTTATAGGCCTGGGCAACAGGGAGGGTGGAAGTTTGTTCAGAAGGGATAGAGAGGCTGGGCAAGGAAAGGCAGATCACAAGGTCCATCACAGCTATATTGGGTTTAATTTGATGATGAGATGCCTAGCAAGAGATGTCAGCAAGGCAGGCTGAGATATGGGCTTGGCTGGAGAGAAGAGTCAGTGACAGAAAGTACATTTCTCATTGGCACAGTAGGGATTGGTGTCAGAGTGAATAAGATCATGCCCAGAGTGTGGAGGGTATATAGAACAGATCAAGACTAAGGCCATGGCAGGAGCTGAGGGAGAGGACATGGAGGTATAGAACAGTCGCTAGACAAGGATGAAGAGGGTCAGAAGACAACATCTCACAAAGCCAAGACTGGACAAATGTCCTTCAATCTGGAAGGAGGAACAGCAGAACCATAAAATATTAGTTAGGGTTAAGAATAGAAAGGGAATGACACGGACTTCTTTAAAGACATGAGCCATGAGTAATCTGTACTGGTTAGTGAACTTTGAAAAGCTGAACCATAAATAAGCTACATCTTCACTGGTATGTCTGATGTTTCCTCTCCTCAATTCTGTTACTGCAAAATAGTCTCATGTACTGGTGCAGCCCCAGACCTTAATGTCCTGGGGGTGGCCACAGCAGCATCACTGACGGGCGCTGCGCCGAGCTCTTCTGGGGTGACGTGGCCCTGTCAGCCCCAGCTCACCCTGGGGACCCCCAGTTGGGCACTGTGCCTGCTGCAGCTGGGACCCCGGGGCAGGCTGCAGTCACGGTATTGCTCAGGAAATTCCAAGAGGTGCTGGGAAGTCACAGTGTTCTGATTAAATACAGCGGCATTGCAGCTGCAGGTGCTGCACCCCAAGTATTAGACCCCAGGTCAGCGAGTGGTGCAGTGCTGAACCATCTCTGGGTACAGGCAAGCAGGGGAGGCAGCAGATGGGTTCCTGCTGGTCTGCCGTGTCTGGCAAGAGCAGGGCTGGGTTGTGATGAAGAAAGTCTGAGAGAAACATTTCAGCATCAGTCTGTGTTGTGGCTGAACAGGAGATCTCACTCGGGATGTCGTAGCTTTGTCCAAGGAGGAAGAAAACACAGACTGGAAGAAATGAGGTAAAATGTGGGAAAAATGAGATTAAAATGTAGGAATAAAGAGGAAAAATGTAGAAATTAGGCATATGTATTAGGATGGTCACCCTTGTTCATGAGCCTGTCTCATTACTGGAGCAAGTCTAAGCCATTCACAGTCCTGGGGCCCAGTGCAACAACTGGAAACAGCCTGACTGGAAATGGGACCGACTTAATTGTACCAAGACAAGAAAAAAAGGCCCTGAACAATCAAGCACAAATTGTGAAAAATTAAGTGTGTTTTAAAAAACTTTTGGTTTTTTGGTTTTTTTTTTTAAGACAGGGTACCATTTCTGACAGGTGGGGAAATCCCCCTTCCCTGTTGGTGACTCTGGTGATCTCCCAGTCCAGCAACTCAGAAGCCACCAGCCTGGGTGGAAAGGTCAGTGTCTTTAGAAACAGAAAGAAATTTGGCTTTCCAAGAGGAATGATTTCTTTGTTTCCTAGTTGTATGGAAAGCTGCCATTGCAGCAGTTTGAGAAAAAAAGCTGAGCATCTTGAAGCTGAAATGGTTGAGAGATGACTCCTAGGGAAAGCAAAGAAGTATGTGGTGGGCTTGGAGACACAATAACAAATGTGAAGTCTTTCACCGTGGGTCGTTCATGTGAGTTCTCCCCAGAAAGCAGTAGTTCTCTCGTTGCAGTGCCTGTCTGAGGTTGGGAATCCAGGGGCCTGCTCCTGTTCCAGCACAGTTGCCACAAGGTGGAGGCCTGGTGTGTGCTCCTGCAGCAGCCTTGCTCTGGTTCCTAGAGAGCTGGCAAGGAGGCCGTGCGCCCTCAGCTGTCACCCAGGCTGAGGTGTAGGATCAGGTTGTCTGCTGGTTTGTGCCTGTTACATTGAGGGAATGGAGCAGATGAGAGGGCTGGGCACAAGTATATAGCCCTTGAGTCCCTTTTTAAGGGTATAATTTTACAATACTAGTGGCAAAGGCTTTTTTTTTTTTCCAGAAAAGCGGTATTCTCTTTCCTCAAAGTGCAGCATGAAACAGCCTTTGCTATGCTGATGTGGAAAATAGTATTAATCTTGCCCACTTGCCCTTTCTCCCTTTGAGGGTTGTGTCCCAAGCCAGTGGACTCTGCCCAATCCCTGTATGGTCTGCACTTGGTTTATTTGATCCAGGCTTCCTCCTGTCTTGCTTCTTTTGCTCTCTGCTCCGGTGAGGATGCCCGGTCATGGTGTGATGTGGACAGTTCAGGAAGTGCTTTGAAATCTGGAGCAGAATTATTTTATAGTAGTTTTTATTCTGAGTTTGTGTTCGATCTTGCTTGCTACTGTTAGCTGCTGCTAATTCTGTGGGGATACAAGCTGGGACCACAGAGCAGCAGGGATTCCAAGCATCCTGCTCTCTCACAGACATAGCGTGGAAAAACAATTTTCTTTCTGACCCCAAAAACTTGCAGTTGATATAAGGTATTTGGAGAAGTCTCTATACCAGTATAATTATTCGTCTTGCTTTCATGTTTCACATGCTTTATTTAAGCTCCTGTCACCTGCTAATCACATAGGTACATTGGAGAAATTTGGAAGGTATGCACAGTATTATTGGCATTTCTTGAGCAGCTGCTACTGGCTTGCTTACATTCATTGGATTTCTTACTGTCAAAAACACTTCTGGCACATGAATGAATGGGCAGGAAACCACCTAAATATTGATTAATGTTGACAGAAACTTCCCTCCCACCTCTCAGTCATTCAAAACAACAATGATGAAGGCAGCAGAATTCAGCTCTTGGGCTATTGGAAAGAGATAGGTTTATTTCAAAAATAGAGCTCTGCTTTGATGGTGTGTCTTGAGTGCTACTGCTGGGAATCATAGGACATCCTGAGTCAGAAGTGACAAGCGTCATTGGAGTCCAACTCTTGACACTGCACAGAATAGCCCCAAGAGTCACACCATGTGCTTGTGTGTGTTGTCCAAACACTTCTTGAACTCTGTCAGGCTTGATGCTGTGACCACTTCCCTGAGGTGCCTGTTCCAGTGCTCAGCCACTTCTGAGTGAAGAACCTGTATTTTATATCCAGCCTAAACCTCCTGTGACACAACTACAGGCCATTCCCTCAGTCCTGTCACTGAGCTCCACAGAACAGAGATCAGTGTCTGCCCCTCCTCTTCCCCTCACGGGAAGTTGTAACTGCAGTGGGGTCTCTCCTCAGTCTCCTCCAGACTGAACAGACCAAATGATGTCAGCTGCTCCTCGTACTGCTTCCCCTTGAGGCCCTTCATCATTTTAGTGGCCCTCCTTTGAACGCTCTCTAACAGCTTAATGGCTTTTTTATATTGTGGTGCTCAAAACTGCACACATCACTCGAGGTGAGACCACCCCAGTGCAGAGCAGAACGGGACACTCCCCTCCCTTGCCTGGCTGGTGATGCTGTACCTGATGCCCCCCAGGACACGCTTGGCCCTCCTGGCTGCCAGGACACTCATGCTCAACTTGCTGTCTATCAGGCTCCCCAGGTCCCTTTCCATGGCACGGCCCTCCAGCCTCATTCCCCAGTCTGTCCCTACATCCAGGGCTGCCTCATCCCAGGTGCAGAGTCTGACATGCAAGGACAAGAGGTTCAGCCTAGGTGCAACATCTGTAGGTGAGGAAGTGCCTCGTCTTCTGCAAGTGCTGAAGCAGCATGGCACTTTGGAAAATCATTCATTCTCGTGCCAGTATGGGCATGAATGCTAGTAAAAATTGAAGCTTGTCCCATTTCATGCCAAAATTGTGATACTCCTAGCTGATCAGTGAAGATTTTGCCTCAGCAAATAGCTTGACATTTGATCATGTAGATAGTTTATATTTCAACTCCACCTTTGTGTATTCAGGGGGAGCTCCCTAAGGATGCAGTGGCAGTTGCTTGTGGTTTTATGGATGCAGAATGTGATGCTCCATCGCTGTTGCTGATACAGTGATGGTGATAATGGTTATCACTAACTTGTACCCCGGTGGTAGGTAAAGTGTTAGTATTTGGCTGTTCCTCAGACAGTTTTGCTCTGTCAAGTGAATCTTCCATTGATACCAAAGGTGATTTATGTGACTCTTCCCACTCTGGCAGTGTGAGTGATGCACATATGTGGCTCTTTGGAGCCAGTGGATGGGAAGATCTCGTAGTACACAAGTGTGCTGCAACACATATATTTGTTGTTGTAACTGTGATATCTTTATTTTGTTCTGAACAACAAGCAATCCATTACTTGTTTGCGCAAAATTCAGCATTTTACCGGCCAATGAAGCGAGGAGCAGAGGGCCAGACTCAGGTCCCTGGGAGCATTGTATTGGTCTTTATTGACTTCCAGACTCTTAAGCCCGTGGACGGATCTCAAAGTCTTGTGACACTACAGGAGCAAGTGAAGATGGGCTGTCAACACACTGGTCTTGTGGTGGTGAACTCTGATGTGTAATGACTGAAGCCAGGTTAACAGCCTTTCCCTGAGTTACTGTCATCGGGTCTCTGTCTTGGCCGTCATGCTGTTCAGAACTGCAAGAACATAGTTGGATTTATATTTAGTTGGCTAAACTTTTTAGGGAGGAAACAGACAGACAGATGTGGACAGCAGGACCACTGAAGACTTTTTTACTAGCTAGTAAAGCTAACCCCCCTAAAATGCCTAAGTATCCGTGTAAAGAACTGCTTTGTCAATGAACTTCAGAAGATGGAAACATGGTTAAGCTATAGAGATGCGTATAAGGAGTTTATTACAATATCTTAATTACCATTGCCCATAGTTATCAATTTTAACAAAGTGATTTCCTTCAAGATAAAATAATGAAATATACATTTTCATGTATCTTTGTCAGTCAGAAGCACAAGAAGATATTCCTGTTCTACTTCTATCTCGTATTATAAAATAATGCAACTCCACTGAAGTCAGAGGTAGCTAGCTGGGAAGAAGGCAGCTTCCTTTTTTGCTAGAGAGCTTTAATACAACATTGTTTTATTTCTGCACATTAAAGTTAATAACACAGCAAGTGTATTTTGAAGTTGAGTCTTTCTAGGATCTCTATATGTTAAATATCTGAAAACAAACTTTATAGTTGCTCTATAGGCCCTCACAATATATAATTTTGAGTTGCCTTCTATCTATTACATTTTATCTGCTTGCAAAATCCATTTCTAATTCTGGCCATATCTCCTTTGCAATCACTTTCCAGAAATCTATTCCCAGGATTCTCCTTATTTTAGTGAAATATCTCTGCTTCAGCACCTTTCCCAAGGTGGCTGATCTAATCAGGGCAGTATCAGTTATCATTTCTCATTTCCTTTCCTAGCTCTGTCAAATGCAGTGCACAGCCTAACAGAGTGACATTCAAATACTCTCAGTGACCAAGGCTATTTCCCTTTCTTTTACCCTGCAAAACCGGGTTTGTATGTGGCTTCCTAAGCACATGCCCTTTGCTCTATGTATGTGACTTACAAAATGCACTCTGGGGTAACAGTTTATGTTAAGCAGATGAAATAGCTGCCTCTTTATCCATCACAGTTAAATCCCATTGATGTTGACCATCTGAATTCAAAATCCCGTATCCACAACTTGATTTTTTCAGGTAGAGAAGAGCAATGCTTCATTCCTGCCAACTGTGTAAGACAGCCCTGCTTTGCCATCATAGAAATGAATTTTTTTACCTCCCTGTTGCTAGTCTCCATTCTTGTCTTTTTCTGTATACATGTTTCTCTTTCAAATAGTGTGGCTGTGTGCGAAGGTCAGCATACACCAACCAGGGTGCTTGTGTTTCTCAAATAGTCACCTGTGTAGTTGGATCCTCTGCCAAGGTTAAATGTGGTTCCTATAGACACAGGTCCAGCAAGACCATCCAGTTTTGCCCTCTGTTTTTTTTTTTTTTTTACCTTGGGTGACAGACCTCTTAGTGTTATCTTAGATTGCTATCACAGACTAATGCTTGTTTTCATAAGTGTATGGCTGACTGTTCCGTCTGCTCTGGAAGATGGAGTTACCCATGTGCGTCCTCACAGCCCCTCCTTCTTTGCGTCATTTAACACTTGATGTCACAAGCCCTGCTTTGCTGCAGAGTTATTTCTCCAGTGGTTTTTGTGAGGGCCGAAGCCTAAATCCTGCTTTTTAGCAGGAGAGCAGGGAGCAGGCATTCACCAGACTGTCTGGGAGTGGGAAGAGCATTCTCCATGCACCTGTCCTGTCTGCAAAACACCATGGAGTGCAAGACTTACATGATGCTGGGAGCTTACTATGAGTTCAGCTCTTGATTTCTTTTGAAATTCATAGAACCAGTTTTTTGGGGTCTTTTTTCCCCCTACTGTGTGAATGAAACAAACCTGTCTTGCAGTCTGCAGCAGACCAACACATGTATGTCCCCTGTAGGCTATTTTAAGTTACAGAATTGAGTTTATTAGTTTCAGACAGGGAGAGGAAAAATAAGGAAAGTAGGTTTTAAGCTGACAAAAAGAGCCTGTGTGGTTTGTTATTTATGGCCCAAGATACAATACCAACCAGGTGCTCTGTGTTCCAGCTCTTTGGCACATCTTTTGGTGAGCCATATCCCAGATTGGTGAACTTCTGGGGCAGGGTATTTGCAGTCCCTCCAGGCTGTCCCTTGTCCACTGTCCCTCTGGTTGTCTGTGGAGCTGCAAACTGGGGAGCATCTGCCCCAGCAGGGCATGGCAGAGCAGGCATCTGCCTGTCCTTGAATGGTAATTTCCAGTGTGGCTAAATAACAAGGATGGTGTCTAATGGCTGAAAAAGCTGCTCATAACAGCATTTTTTCCAGCTATTTCTTCACTGTAGGAAGGTAGAGAAATCTGCATTAAAATAATAATTAAATGCTGACAGTACTAAATTTCTACCCAGCGTGAGTTGGCAGCAGTTGCAAACCAAAACATTAGGTCATTAAAGAGAAAGAAAAACCTGATTAAATACCTCTGAATGTTTTTCTGATTAGGTATTCTTAAACAGAACATATGGCTATAAGAGAAGGGTGTACTTGACAGCAGCAATTGCTTTTGAGGGGAAATGTAAAATACTCAAGTTTTAATGTGTCTATATGTGCATTTCAAAGGATTTCTTGCTGATCTTAGCTATGAGCCACCACACAATCTCCCTGCCAGGAAATATGTGAAATCCCTTCAATGTTGTATTTCTGGGAAGAACAGTTAACAGTGACTAATGTGCTTGGGTTTTTGTTTTGCTCTCTTTTTTGTCTTCTCTGGCAAGACAGAGTTGGTTTTGCACGTGAAAGTCCAGTGGCCATGGTGGACCTTGCTGTAGCATTGGTAATATTGAAGCACTGTGAGGGCTGGGGCTGGCTGCAGGGTGCACCTGCAGACACAGAGAGAGAATGGTTTCTGCCCCAAGGAGCTTGCTGTCATGGGGTAGTATGTGAAATCAGGTGAGGATTCAAAGGGGAGAAAGAGTGATATTGGATACAGAAACCCTCCTTTATTTTATGGTCACCTCATGGCCAAAGGTCCACTTGCTCTTAGAGCTGAGCTGAAGAATTTTTTGTCACAAAAAGCACTTTTATTTAAAGCACTGTTAGCTGAGGAGACTGCAAAGTAAAACTTGTCAAAAGGTGCATTTATAGGCTGCCACTTCTTACCTCCTGTTTCTTCCTTTGATGCACTCTATCATATATTTGCTCCAGTGTACTCTGTTACAGTTTTTGAGGGGCTGATACCTACAGCACGTCTGACATTACTTTCAGGTCCTCTTTAAGGAATGTTGATGATCTGAGGTAGCAAGGAGGGGGAGTACCCAGAGTTGCTGGGAAGCTTTGGTCACTATAGCAGAGTTGTGCCTGCTGGCCCTGTGGGAAGCCCTGGAGCTTGAGAGGAGTCAGTGGGATGCTGAACTCTCCAAGTGCCAGGAGCATCTCTGAAAGCTCTATGACCTCTGTGGCCAAAACACACTTCCCAAGCATATGCTGAGTGTGGAAGGATTTTCTGGCTCTTGTGGCTCCTGCTCCCATTGTATCACAGCAACTCATTGTCTGGTGTGTCTATTAAGGTGCCAGCCCTGTGAGACACCACAGGGTCATCCTTCCCTCTCCCTGCCTTCTGGCCTTTCTTTGCATACTTATATTTGAGAAACTGAGGAGCACGGGGTAAGAGAAAGGATTCACAGATTATTTCAAACTGTTGTGTTGTTCAAAGATTTAGCATAGGGTAATGCAACTTTTTCCTGTATTATTATTGTACTCCTACCTGCACCCAGAATATGCATATGAACAATGATCTCACAAACACAATTTCTGCCACCTCCAGGAGATAGGGGAAAGGTTCATCTGAAGGGGTTTGAAGAAGTCTCATCATCTTGTGCTTAAAATTTTACTCAGCACTTCTACTGGACTCGTTTAAGGTCAGCTGGCATATTCATTTTTCCCTTGGGAGCTGTATAAGTTACACACTTTTTTTCCTTCACAGTGCATTCCAGAAAGCAATTCCTCAGGAAGAGTGGTTCTACTTTAATCTCCAGATCATCGGTGGTTTATTTTTTTTCCTAGATAAAGCTAACTGTAATCAAGGCAGAGCTGAGGTCTCTGTGTGGCTGTATATGTGTCCAGATTCGAGAACTACTGCTTTTAGTTGCAGTGTTGCATCTGTATGGCCTGAGCACATCAGTTAGTTGGAGGTGAGCACAGGTGCTCCAGTGAGCCTGGCCTCTGCTCAGGAGTCAGGTCCTGAACCCCCTGGAAATACCCTGGATTTGGAAAACTGAGCAAAGGGCATATTTCTACAAATGTTAGAGCAGTGATTTTTTTACAGCTAAATGCAGCGACCAAGAACAATGGAAAATTTTGGCTGTATTTCTCTCTTGTGTGAAAATGTGCCAAGCAAAGAACAGATGGGGTCAAGGGACTGCCTGGGGTTGCCTGTGTCTTGGGCTGCTTCCATCCCAGCCTTGGTGGGAATAGAGTGAGCTGCTGTCATGTCTGCTGCCTTTGCCGTCCCTAAGTTCCTGCCTCAGTCACAATCCTGCAGAGTAGCACATGCCAGGATATCTGTCTGCAATGTGTGGTGGGGGAATTAAACTCCCCCTCCATGAGGACTCTTCCTCATGAGAATTGGCCACCAATAAACCTTAGTGACAGAAAATGGCTCTGAGAGCTTGGCCCTCGCATCTCCAAGTTCATGGGTCTTTGTAGTACTAGCACTGGGTTGAGACAAACTATTTCTCTACTGACGTTAATGTACTTGACCCTATAGAATACAAGGTAGCCAAGCAGTTACAGGCCATTAATCTTCAATTATTCTTGTCAAGTATTATATTCATTAACATGGAGCCAAGCAGTGGTTTAGTTGTCAGCATGGACCATGATAAGATTTTTTTATCTCCTGGTTAGTGCTCAGTTAGTATCTAGTTAGCTGCTTTTGCAACCCTGTAGACAGATGCCCTCGAATTTCACCAGTCACTGCACCGAAGCTAAAGCTCAGCCTTGGTTCTGCTACTAAATGTGCCTTCAGAACCAGATTCTTTTCCTGTGCTTGGCTGGCTGGTTCAGGGAAAGCTGGCTGATGCACAGGTACCTGTGGACAGGGGCTGCCTGCTTTTAGTTCTACATGGTGCATCACTTAGTCCAAGACATCCAAGAGGCAGCTCCCAGATGGGATGCTTTTTCACTCTGTGACCTCTTTGGGCACAGCTAGAAGGGAGGTGGGTTGTGTTGTTTCTGTACACATTCACACACTGATTTTGTGGCTTCACTTAGCAGAGGAGGAGCACTCCAGGCATCCCACAGCAGAAATTCCCCTTATTCTTGGACACTGCCCAAGGGTTACTCGTCAGAACAATAAGTGCTGAAAAATAAGGATGCTGAGCAGTAAGACTCATGGAGTGCTTTGATAAGGCAGGCTGTGATGATTGTGTGTAGAGGGGTGTCCTTTTGTTGCTTGAATGGCTGTCAAAGGCTTCAAGAGCCTTTCTTTGGCAAACTGCTGGTGCGCGTAGTCAGGAGTTCCTCTAAGCAAGTTTTGCAAGCTTAGTGCCACCATACACATACTGATCTGTGGCTGCTACTGAGGTGAAAACTGTTTATGTTTTAATGTATTAAGTTCTGCCTGCACCCTTCTGTATAGAAGTCTTGTTTTGAAAGTATAAGAAAAACAAGAAGGAAGAATGTGGAGATGTTTTAACATAGCAAAAAGCATTTTCTTCCTACACAGTGCCATTTCAGAGAGGGAATTGCTTCTCCTACAGTTCTGTTTTGGTCTAGGTCTCTCTCTTCAGAGATTTAAACATGTGCTTATATCAGTTCCTCAGCTGGTGTGTATCTGTTGACATAGTGTATATACTGACGTAAAGCGTGGTCTGCATTTACACCTGATGTGTTTGCTGTGCATCTTCAAACTTAGCAGAGTCCTCAGTATAAACATGGTCCTTTAACAAAGCTGTAGCATGAGGGCTTTGGGGTTTTTTGTTTTTGTGAGAAGAACATTGACATTATTATCAATAGTAAAGGAAAAATATTAGGATGTTGCTTTTTACCTGACATCTGTAGGATTTTTTAGGGTTTCACAAAGCAATTGCCCTTACGCAGCAGATGGGGATCATAATGCTCCAGGTGGAGCAGGCTGTGGCACACCTGGAGCAAAATCCAGATGTGCTGGGTGTTTGGGAAGATTTGTTGCTGCAAGACTTGTCCTTCCCTCGGGAAACTGCTTTCAGCTGGAGGCATGTCCATGCTGATGGGCACATAACATGCTCTGGTTTTGCAGCCAGTGCTGCTTCAGGTCTGGGTCAAAGCAGGGATTTCCAGAAGTCCGTGAGTAAAGCTGGAGCACAAACCCATTGAAAATCCATATGTGTCCTGGTAAGTGGCTGCAATCACTCACAAGCCATTGCTCTGCTCAGCAGAAATGGAAAGCAGCACGTTTGGGAACTGCTGGGACTGCTGTGCCTGGCCATGGGAGATTTTGCTTTCAGGTTTTATTTATCCATGGATTCTTTCCTAGCTGAAGTAGCGTTTGAGGAGATAGAGGAGCAACTTTAACCTCTCTTCAGGCCATCTGTAAAGAAGATGGTAATTATCAGAGACTGGGATAAAATCCTGGTCCTAATGAAGGATGTCAATGACTTTTGAAGATGCTGAGATCATCTGTGGTGGGTTGGCCTCATCAGCTATGTTAGATAATCTGTAAAAGACTCTGTCAGGCCACAGGAATGTAGTTCTCTAAATTTTGTTCTCTTGATTGCTCCTGTTGCCTTGGTTTTGTTTCTTGTTTTCTCCCCAAATCTAAGCATTTTTATGTTTTCATCCTGTGTCCCATGCTTGCATTCTTTTGTTAATGAAAGAAAAGAAATGATCATGCTCAGATTTCAGTCTTTAAAAAATAAGACCATCAGTTTGATTCTGTTTTGTTTTTGATCAGGTTACAAGGGATAAAGTTGACCTTGTCTGAAAATAAAGGATACTATTACACTTAAAGTTTACTAGGTGCAAAGTGATTTGGAAATAAGCTTGGGGTTTTTGCCCATAAAATTTAAAGGCATCAAATAAGCTGAAGTAATTTTGGATGTGGTGTTTGGGACTTTTTTTTCCCTTCGGTTCTTCAGATTTGTGCTACAGGAGAGCAGATTTTTGAAACTGTTGAGTGGAAAAAGTAATGCCTGAACTGTGTTGTTTGGGTGTAAGACACCAAGCTAGTTCAGCTGTTAATAGGACCACTCCTAAGTAAGTCCTTTAGGCTGATGTAGGTGACTTCCTGCCATAAATACCATGCAGTTTCTATTTTATGTAGTTGGATTTCATTACAAAATTTCTGCTCGTTGATCTGCTGTGCTATGATTTCTTTGTGTATTGTGAAAGGGACATCCATCGTGGAGTTTTTCTGGGCCTGCATGTTACCAGCTTGCTCCTCAAGACCTGCCCTCAAGCTGCAGTTGTTCCCAGTTACAGGGTAAGGCAATCACAAAGTATTCACATCCCATGGGTGCATCCTTTACTTCTCCAACTTGGAGACTGCACTCAAACAAGGTGATTTTGCCAGATGTTAGGAGCACAAGAAATGCCCCAGTTAATTGGAATTGTGTCCATAGGAGTCAATACACTTGGATTGCAGCACGAGGACTATGTAATTGGCAGTTGTGGTGACGAGTCTAAGACTTCAGGTGTTATCAAATCTGACAGGGAGCTGCCTGCTTGCTTTTTGTTTGTCAATTCATTGTAAAACTACAGCTACAGGAGGATGTTTCTTTTCTTTTTTTTTGCCTCTTCTAGGCCACCTAGGGAGAAATTGTTAGAGTGTGCTCCTGTCTGTGATTCATATCTGTCATGCTATAGACAGACATCCTCTCTTCTACCAAAATATGGAAGATTTACAGTTAGTTGTGTGGAAATTGGGGAGGGGGCAGTATTTTTTTCCTGGAGTCTTCTTGTTACTCTCTGATATAAATTGTTCATTGTTTTGCATTCACTGTTGATGTTTGAAGATTTTTAAGAGGAGGATTGATACTTTGAACCCTTAAAGAACAAAATTAGGCAAGGTGGAACTGGCTTTGATTGCCAATTTGGTCTATGATGCTGTGCTCTTTTCACTGCACCACAGATGAAAGCCTGTGTTTATTGCTAAAAAACAAATCTGATGCTCACCTGAATTCAGTTATTTACTTGGAGGAAAAAAGTTTCCTTAGACATGAGAAGGCTATTTAAAAATCTGTCATGGACATTTTAATTGCAGCAAGTGATGAATCCTTTGGAGTTTTATTACCTATTATATACTTGATTCAAAAGTTACCTTTTGCAATAGCTTAACGTTTTCTATTTGCCTGAGATTATTAACATTTCTGTTTCAAGCTTTCAAAGAGAAACTTTCTGAGCATGATTATGAACATTAGGTTAGTGCATAATCCCCACTCAAAGGTTCTCCTGGATTTCAATGTGCTTGTTTAGAGGCCATTCAGAGGTGCTTAGCTTTAATTGCCATTATGTGAGCACACAGAAGTACGGACCCAAGAGTCTTATCATTTATTCTGTTCACAAATTCATTTTTAGATCGTCTCAGAGCTGTTCTAAGTTAAATTTGCATTAAAGTTACTGGGACTTTTAAAGGTATTTATCTTACTGGGCTGAAGATTCTATTGTCTCCTTTTTAAATGCTCAGTGGTTACACCTTTCTTGGTCTTCATATAATTGCTGAGGATTTATTTTTTGTGATGTTGTTTTTGGAGGTATTTTACCTGCATGCAAACTTTTAGCTGCTGACATAGAAATAATACAAGCCTGTTTAGAAATGGCACAAATGTTTGAGTTTTTGTGGCTTTCAATGAACTGCAAGATCTTAAATACTTGAGTTGGAAAGGAAGAAGGAACCTTGTCTTTTAATAGCCTTCTCAAATATTACTTGGAGGACTCTTAATGGGAAATGAAACTGAAAGGTAGCTGGACCTACATCTTCCACCATCCAAGAGAAGTCTTTTCTGTAGTCATAACACCTACTTTAGTGTCTTATCTAAAGATCTGTAAAGTTCACAGGGGAATTCAGAGTGAGTTATTGTCCAGTGAAAAACTGGAAATGCATTTCTAGAACGCAGGAAAGGACTGGTGTGTGGTCTCTTTGGTTACAATACCAGAAGGCCACAATAAGGCTGGGAGAAAAAGAAATCAACCATGCATTACACTGCAAAACAGAGTAGAAAATACATTTTACTGTGCTTATACTGTAAAATTGAGAATAGACTTGTAGAAATAATGCAGAAATACCCTGTACTTCATGCGGTGTGCTACCCAAATTATGAACATCTTTCTAGCACTGAAGATACTAACACCACTGTCAGTAGCTGTAAAACACAACAGGCTGAATTCTGTCACATCAGAAGATTTCAAGCTGTCCCTGACCTTGCTTTTCCCACCCAAGTGCATCACTGAGCATGGGGCACTCCAGAAGTTGGGCTCTGTGGGTTTGTGGTCTCTGAGCTATCCATCTTCTCATATGTATATTGAAACCAGTAACACGGGCTGGTGAGGAGTAAAGAAATGCTGCTTTTGAGCCCTGTCTCAGTCAGGTGTTAGGAGCACAAGAAATGCCCCATTTAATTGGAATTAGTTGAGCACAACACCTTGCTGTCATGCAGGCAGTGGGAGATGCCACCCAGCAGCCTCCATCCCTGTCCCACTGGTGGTCCCAGCCTGGGTGGTGGGTGTTCACATCCCCCCAGCCCAGTCCCAGCCTGGGTGGTGGGTGTTCACATCCCCCCAGCCCAGTCCCAGCAGTGTTGTCCCTGCTGCTGCCTGGGAGGAGCTTGCACTGAAAGTGATGCTGATCTTGGAGAAATAAATAATGCATGTGTGGAGGGATATCTTCATCAGCTTCCTTCACTGGCCTTGCAGGTCTGAGTTTCTTGTCCTTAAAGCTACCGTGTTGTGCCCAGTTCTTTATTTATACCTGTCCAAAAGCCTTGTATGTCACTGTGTCCTTGGCACAGCATTCACCCAGTGGCAAGGCCTGACACCTTAACCTCTGATTCCCATTCAGCACTTCAGTTATTTTCCATTTTGCCTTTTCGTATTTTTTTAAAGAACTTTTTTAAAGTCAAGGGTTATTAAAACGTTTCATGTTTTATCTTTTTAACATTAATATTTTTTGTTTCGTTAAAATTCTCCTCCTTTCTGACAAAACACCCTGTGTGGGTTGGTGAAAGAAGGTTTTTCAGTAAAAAATTTCTGATAGAATAAAGCTTCTCATTTACAAAGAATACTGAGGTTAACATTTTTTGGACCTCAAGCCCAGTACACATTTCCAGGTTATCATGGAAAGCAGTCTCCCCCAGATTTTCTCCAGGAAAAGCAAGTGCAGTTTGTCATGAATCCCAGTGAATTTATTCCCTGTTCCATAAATGTTATCCCCTACCAGTCCAAAGACTGTCATTACACTGCTGTCATTAACCATCTGTTTAGCATGTAAAACTCCTCGGGGCAGGGATCACATCTTTGCTTTGTACTGTGTAAAGCTGAGCCTGTGGCTAACACTTGAGAAACAATTAATGATAATGCAGCTCAGTAGGGTACTGGGATACCAAGCTAATAAGAGTGGTATAAATGCCTGGGTGGATGGGATTAGAGGGAACTTCTGTGTCCCAGTGGTGTGTCTCCAGCAGGTGAAGGGAAATAATCTTAAAACATCGTATGACAAGGAACAGTGAAAAGATAGCCAGCATTTCTGAGGGATGTAAAAGAGAAAAGAATGCAAGAGGATCACAGTTTGGGCGTGTGTTATGCTTTATTATTATTATTTTATTGAGATTTTTGCAAAATAAATGCATTTTTCTCTACCATAAAATAAGAGATCACTTCAGAACATTGGTATCATTAGTGCCTGCGCTGTCCTTTGCATGTTCTTCTGCATGCATTATAAGTCGACGCTTTATTGTATTTTCCTTTGTATCTTAATGAACCCTGTGTATCGGAGAGAGAGAGAGAGAGAGAGAGAGAGAAGCAGCTCAGTAGATTTTCATCTTATGTTAATCCATCAAAATCAAGTTAGTTGCAAGAGATGGAGGAGGTGTGTGTGTGTGCCTGTAGACGTCAGTGCCCAGCCGAAAGCTTGCCAGTTGCCCAGCAACCTTCCCGGAGGAAGATGGATGTCCTGCCACCCGCTCCACTTTTAGATGAGATACAATCCATTCACAGCACCGCATCTGCATCCGCTGTGCGCGCAGGGGATGGGCACGGGCTCAGCTGCCGGGGGGAACGTCGCCTCTCTCAGTGGTTGGCTCTCCTGCCAGGGCTGGAGAAAATGCATTTCATGCCGTCCTCCTTAAAACTGTTAATTCGGTTGGCTACATCACGGTGGTTTGGGAGCAGGTGCTGTAAGCTCGTTCACATTGATGGTATTGCTCTTCCCCTCCGTCAGGGTCTTAAAGCCATATTGCCTGCAGAATGTCTCCCTCCTTTTCAGAAAGGTCCTTATCTGTAGTAACAAATAAATCCATGGGCTGTAGGAGCTCAGCAAGTGCTGTATGTGTCACTGACCCCTCTCTCTTTGGTAGTTTCTTTTGTTCCTGGATTGGGCTCAGCTGGCATGGCCAGGTCTGACCTCCACATTGACTATACTTTCCTGTCCTGTGGTTGACCAGCATTAGGACACTTGGCCACACACACAGTGGACCAGGCACTATTGGGTTACAGCCTAAGAAGCCTTTGGAGAAATCACAGGGCTCTTTCTGTTGAAGAGTTTTGTGCAAAGCCAACATTTTAATGCCAAATAGGACTTGATGGTGTCTCCTTAATTTTATGGAATATTTCATTATTATAGGATGCATTTGTTCACTATTTGGATTCCTTTAGAAGATGTGTCAGTCTTGTTCTCAAAGATGAATTTAAAATCTTTGCACATTTACAATGGTTGGACTAAATCCTGCTGAAAAGCTCACACAAAATCCTACCTGTGTAATCGCAGATACCTTTCAGGTCTGCCTCTGGTGCCTTTATTTATGTTGACAAGCTTTTTACTTAGAGTTTGATTCAGGAAAGCAGTTACGAATGTACTTGACTTTAAATCTTTTTATAGGCCTATTGAAACTAATGAACTTCTTGACAGGTTGAAACTTGAACGTGTGCTCTGCTGGATCTGGACATGTGGGAGTGATGTTGAGAAAGCTGGGAGCCTGAGGAAGGCAAAAAGGGCTATGCTGGCGTAGGAGCTGTTGTATCAGGTTCTTTGACCACTGCAAATTAGGGTGTAGAAACATAAAAGGGGCATCAGGGAAAGCACCAATTCTCCTAAAGCAAAAAAATTTTGCAGCCCCTTAAACTGAGAAAAAATATGCCCCAAGCCAAGAAACACTGCTGTGCTTCATCTGTGTTGCTCCCTCCACCGCCCCGCCTGGAGCAGCGGTTTGTGTGCATGCAGCTGTGTGAAGCTGTCTCTTGCACCCGTGTCCTGGGGTGACCTGCTTCATGTGCCCATGACCTTAGGGGAGCAGGGACTGCTCTGAGAGATGATATTGGTACAGGCAGGTGGGGAAAACTCACAGCAGTACTGAGCTGCGTGTGGGAGGGCAACACGGCTCTTGCTTGCTCTGGGCTTATATATGTGGCAATTATGTGTCATTTCAATTGCACTTTCTGGTGGCAAGCTATTTATCAACCTAAAGCGTAATAGTGTGTGGCTCTTGATTGAAAAGCTGCTGTTCTGTCTCTTTGTTCTTCCACCTTGCAAGGCTTCTTTCATATTCATTTTGTTCAAGTCCTTCAACTCTAGATTGATAACTTCCATCACCTGGATGGTGGAGCTTTGTTCAATGACAGCTGTTGGTCTTGTCTGTGCTATTTCTAAAATGGATGTGTACAAGCTGGCAGAGGAAGGTACCTGGAAGTGGGGCATTGGATGTCTGAAGTTCAAAAAAAGGAATGTTTTTCAAATGCTGGTGTGCCTATTTGCTGGGAAACGAATAGAGACTATGAAAAGCTAACATTATGTTTACCAGACAGGCACCTGGATAACAGCAAAATTCTACATATTAAGATTTTAATTGAGTGATTCATGGGTTGTTGGGGAGGAACATTTCTTGCAGTTGAAAGTGTGATCATGGAACAAGTGGTTCGTGTCCCAGTTTGAGCACAACTCTTGTCATATTAATTCCTAATTATTGGATTTCTGCCTTGTCATCTCTTTAGCCAAATTCAGCAGGTGTGGGTCCCACTCCTTTTGACAGAAATAATGGTTTGTTGCTTATGGGTTCCCATTTCAGGAAAGGTCAAAGAAAGACTTTCCTTCTCATGGTTAGATCAACTTTCTTTTTGTTCCTTCTCTAAGGAGTCAAATGGGAATGTGCTGTAAGCTGTATACTGAAAAGAATGGCAGCTGGGGTCTGTGCAGGGAACCCTTACCAGTGCTGGTCCTAACAAGTACATCACTAATCTGTATTGTGAAGACTCCTGGTGAACCTGGTTATGACCTGTAATCCTGCCTTTACTCCATGTTCTATACACACAAAACAGAAAAGACTGTTTCCCATCTTAAATGGATTATATAAGAAACTACCTTGTAGTAGGTGCAGATAAACTGTTAGCTGAGAGCCTTTATTACACGTGTTGGAAGTGTTCCAGCCCAGCCCTCTCTCCTGTGCAGTGGGACTTAACCTGGCTGGTGGGTGTGGGTGCAGCCATCTGTGCAGGCAGGCAGGCAGCAACCCTTCACAGTCCCCAGAAAGAAATGAGCACTCAGGGTACAAACTGGCTCAGCCAAAGGAGTTCTCCTGACGGGATGGTTGGCTCTAGGAATGCTGCTCTGCCTTTCCCCTGGAGCCCAGGTGAGCAGTGTGGTGGTAGGCAGAGGTCAGCACTTTGCAGCAACTTGGATGATGTGATGCAGTTCACAGGTGTAACACCAAAACTGGCTCACAGTGTCATTTTACTTAGCCAGGATATCTTCAGAGCTTGATTCTACTCGATGCTGGGTATTTCTGCTGTCCCTTAGGATGAAAAGGAATTGAGGGCACCCAGTACAATCCATGATGTCCTAGAGAAGAGTGGAAGGACAGAGAAGCAAGATAGCCGATCACAAGGAGCCACTAAAGCAGCAACAAGAATGTCTTCTCTTTTTTGAGATCATTTAATCTTTTTGAATGAGTAATACAATATTTATAATATTATAGTAGCTCTAATAACTTGCTTAAAAATTAAAAATAGTTAATGGGTGAGGTGGAGTAAGCGTGGTTAATGCTTCTCACTGATCTGCTGCTGTACCTCCTGCTAGAAGACTTTTATTTAAATGCATAAAATTTTCTTCCATTTTAACAATGCTGGAGCAAACATGCTGGCTCTGTATTGCCGTGGATGGTATTTATAAAGCTCCCTCTCTGGTGTGTGTCCCAGCTACCTGAAGCACCACATCTTTATTTCAGACGAATTACCCTTCAGCAGAGGAGGGCTTTTCAGCAAAATGCATTGATCTGTCAGGTCCCTTTTGAAGATGCAATACTAGGATCTGTTGTGGTAGGTGAATTTTATGTGTTATTCTATGTCTTATTAGGTAAGATTCCCTAGGAGGTTAGCCCCAGACTCATTCCAGCTCTCAGGGAAGTGCTGTTTCCTGCACTGCTTTCCCAACTCAATAGAAAGCTCTACTGTGCTTGAAGACTTCAACTGCTGATGACAGTCCTTAGTTGGACACTGCTGGAGATATTGTAGACAGCTTGGACCTGTTCTGTGTGGACTTGGTGACTTGAAGACACAAGTCTGGATTTGATACAGTTGGGTGGTACAAAGCTTATAGGACAGCCATGTCTTGCATTGCTGAAGATGTGCACCAGGGCATTTTGTGGCAGTCACCATAGCACTGAAGGCTCCATGCCTGGTAGATTGCATGGCTATTGCTAAATTAGAGGTGATAAAACACAAAAAGTTGCAGCAAGTTCACCATCTGTTAGAGCAGGCTGGAGGTTCCTACCCAAAGTTGATGGCAATATTTTCTTTCTCAGAAAGAATTCAGAAGGATTTCTGTGGAATAGTTCAGTGTTGATGTGAAATGTAAGCCTGGCTGCAGACTGGGCTGACTGACAGGGAAGGGTTGGGAGCAAGGCAGAGCATTCCTTAAAATGAAGGGTCTTGCTCAATGTGAGCAGGCTCCTTGGAGCACTGTCCATTTTCCACCAAACTCATCTCAGTCTTTGACTGGTCAGCCTTTGTCTGGTCAGTGTCTGTCCATGGACTGACCCTGCCGTGCGTGCTGAAGGCCAGGGAGCGCCCCGTGTTGTGTCGCAGCACTCGCAGGTCAGCCTGTGCAATACAGTGGAGTGAGGTGGTGCTTAAACATTTTCTGGTGGGTGACCATAGATAACTTATGGTCAGAAATCCTAAAATAAGTTGATAGAGAAGATCTCTGGTCCGCTTTTGTTAACTTCTTAAGGCCCTTGGAAATTCACAATGAGCACGCGTGTGCAAGAAGAAGATCCCGGGTAACTGCCAGCAGCTTAGACTGACATCAATGCCAGGCAAAAGAATAGAACTGAGAGAGGATTTAGAGAATTAAAGGTAGGGAATATAATTAATGCCGTTCAACATTCTTTTTTGGAGAGTGTGTCTTGTCAAACAAACCTGATTTATCTGATGAGATTGCAAGTTTGGGGGATAAGATAACTGTGTGGATATAATATACTTTAAGTTCTGTAAGGCGTTTGATTTTATTCTACATGACATTATTATTAAAATATTAGTACTATATACTTTTACTGAAGCATATCTTACATGTATTAGGAACAAAGTAACTGACAGAGCTCAAAAAGTAGTTGTCAATAGGGAATCTTTACTAAATGTGAACATTTTTAAATGTAACTCTGCAGGGATCAGTCAGAACCCTCACGCTATTCATCATTTTTGGCAGCGATATGGAAGTAAATATAAAATTATTTCTGATAAAATTTCTGGGTGACACAAAGATTGATGAACTGAGAACGAGGGCAGTAGGATACAGTGTCCTTGTTTAATTGTCCCTACTGAAACAAAATTCCAAAATTCCTTTAAATCTAATTAAATAAGAAAGTTTTTGTGCATTCAGAGAGGAATGTAGTACAGAGCTGTTGCCCAGCCTGGAAAGCAGAAGGTTTATGAGAAACCTTTCTGTGTGCTGGCCTCTGGAGAAATGGGGCTTTCGTAGGGAAGAGGCTGTTTGCCTGCAGGATCCCATGGCCTCCATCTTACAGTGGTGGTGGTCCATGGCTTGGCAGAGCTGCTATTAGAGGAGCCTCACTGAGGAGGCTGCTGATAGGAAATGACTCTTCATCCTCAGTGGTGTGGAAGGCCTAAGAGAAGTGTGGATTGAATACTGGTTAAATCTCTGCCTTTGGTTGTGTATCTCTGAGGTCTCCAGTATGTTTTCTTACTGACCTTTGTCCATTGGAGGTTTTTGAAGGTGCCCTGCATCTGTATCACAGGAACCAGACTTGGCAGTAGAGCTTAGCCTGAATATGAAGCAGGGTCCATACTGGTGAGACTGGCTTGCAATTCTCTGTTAGCACCTCCAGACATAAAGTAGGTTGCAGCAGCAAAGGGCATACAGCAGGGAAATGAGAACATGGAGGTGTCACATACCCATGTCATGGCTATATTACTTTAGAGGCTCTTCTTGACTGCACAAGCTCCTTGCACTCACATTAATTACTGTAGGTGCACATGGGTGCAATCTCTGTCATGCCAAGGCTTTTCCTGCTGGCGAGATGAAAAGGGAAGTTGTGTACCCAGGTGTCATTCAGTGACCCCACTGGCAGCAGGGGCATAAGGTACCCTGTTATGAGTGCCATACCAGTGCCAAGAGCCTTCAGCAGTGGCCAAAGGTAGGTTCACAGGAATAAGATTCTGTAAACGTCTATGTTTGTTGTATTTTGAAGAGAGAGATTTTGAAAAGGTAGAGGAGGTAACTACTCTTTGGCTACTGCTTTTAGCTTTGACTGAGCCAGATCTGCTTGTGCATGCAGTGCCAGAACCTTCCTTGTTTCCAAAACCTGACCACAGCATCACAGCATTACAGAGTAATAATGTACACTGGAAAGGGCTGCTGGTGGCTCTCTGGTCCAACAGCCTGGTAAGGGCCAACAAAAGCCAGCTGCTCACAGATGGAGATTTCACAGCCTCTCTGGCTCATCGGCTCAAACCCTTCGTTACTCTCATTGTAGTTTTGTTGGGGTTTTTATGTTCATTATCCAACTGGAACTCTCTATACTCAGCTTGTGTCTGTTGTCTCTTGCCCTGTTCCTGTAGTTATCCAGGGGAAATCCACTCAGCCTCTTACACCCTCCCATACCCCAGTGGTTATAAACAGCTCTCCCTGGAGCCTTATCTTATTTTGACTGAAGAAGCCCTGCTCCGTCAGCCTCTCCATGCCTGTCCTGTCCTGCAGCTCCCTGACCATAGCAGCCCTCCACAGGCCGTGCTCTGCTGTGGAGAACACTCAGGTCTGTTAGGATTCTGCTCTTGCTGGTGGAGCCCACGGTCTGTCTCCAGTGAGGGTTCAAGTAATCACTCTGTGGCAAGAGTTTCCTAAAAACTTTTCTTACTTGGTGAATTAATTTCATCTCCCAGTCTGCGACAGGCTCAGCCTCTCAGGGGTTTCTTAAATTTAATAGATAAGTGTAGGAATAATTGGCAGAGCTGATCTTGCTGGTGAATGCTGCTGTCTGAATCATTTGCAGATTCTCATGAACATCCGTAGAGAGCTGTGGCAAGGAAGAGAAAGAGGGACTGCTTAATTAATTTCCCCTGCTCCAGAGAAGTCTGTAGTACCCATGCTAGAATTTAGCAGTTTCTAGGCTATTTTTGTTGGCTGTAGCATATTGCAGAGGTTGGAATTAAATTCCCCAGGTAGGGGGGGAAATTCTGCATTTCATCTGTGTGTTCCCTGGTAGCTGTCGCTCTTTGCTAGTCAGTGCATGTTGGAAATCTCCACCATCCCAGCTGGGGGTGGACACGAGGTAGTTGTGCCCTGATGTAGATGGGAGCGTGCTAGATCTGCATGGATGAGGCTTACTTGATGCTGAGACTGGCTGGAAGCTGAAGCTGCCCTGTCTCGTCTCTTTCCTCAGTCAGCCTACAGAGAAGGGAGGGGACAGGGAGAACTGGGCTAGGGTGGGTCTGTGGTGGAAAGAGGGATCAGTACATGAACGCACTATCTATGAGTAGGTCATGGAGAATCCTAAGAATAACTTTTGATTCTCTTCGGGAAGCTGAGGATTACTGTGAAGTGTAGGTGAGGAAAAACGTGTCTGGAAAAAAACTGTTGTTTTGCTGGAATTTCCTCGGGTGACTTAGAAGATTTTGTGTTGGAAAAGACACTTTCTTCTGGGCTGTAACTGAAATAAAAGGAAGTACATAAAGAAGGTTAATCTCTTTACTGAACTATACCAGCTGCCCTGTGAATATTGAGGCTTCATGGAACTTTGAAACTCTGCTGAAAGGAGCTTGGGAGAGTTAGTTCTTCACTAACTTCTGATCGCCGTTGTCAGTCAGCTTGATCTTCAGATTGTGATAGCAAGAGTGAAATGCGATTTGTGAAAAAAATTAGTGAAAATTTAAACCAAACTGGTACTGCAGACCATGTGCCGATTTTAATGTGAAAGGCCTGGAGCAGAAGTTTTTTCCGTTCTTACATCAGGCAGATTCATGACTTTTAAATTTAATCTGCAGTTTGTTTTATTTCTGACATTATAGAATTCTACTTCTCAACTTTAAATAAGACTTGTTTCCATATATGTGTATTTTAAGTGTATATAAAAGTATATATATGTATGAAGTATGAAGTATATATATTTATGAATATAAATTAATACATATTTACTGTAAGGGTATATATATGAAAAAATACATAGTTGTTGCTCCAACATATCTTACTGGCACACAGAATTATATGCAGTCTTTGGAAAGTGGATTTTCTGAAATGCCACCATCTCTTTGTTGAGTATTCAAAGAACATTGTAATTATTGCTGTCAATATATTTTAAATGCTCAGTGGAAAAAGTTGCAAACATTTTTGTTAGAACATGTATTTGTTGGTAACCTGTTCCGTACATCACCTATTTGTATGCCAGCTGGGTTCTTTTCAAAAATGTACTATTGAGAAGATAAATATATTTTTTTATCATTGTGATATATTTTTATGCTGTTGTCACCATTTAATAGAGATCCAATGCCTCCATAATATCTTCTGGAAATATTTGAGAGACATAAGACTATCCTTTTTCTGGATGTATTGGCACAAGTGCTCTTGGCTTCAGTTTGGGAATGCAAGTGATTTTTTTCAGTTCAAAGTAAACGTAGTTGTGCTTGCCAATGGTTACATCAACACGGCAGTGTTCGTTTTGTCTGGAAGGTACTAAGCTGTGGTCACGTCTTCATGTCTGAAACTGTGGCTCTGGAACAGGTCTGGGTCCTGGAGATGGACAGCCAGGCAGATGGAGTCTGTGGCTGGGCAGCTCACACAGGGAGCTTGGGGTCGAGGAGGTGCCTCCAGGCACCATGTGCTTGCTGGCTTCTTGTTGTCTTCCCGTGGAGGAACCTGTGGTCATGGTTCTTCATCTGTTGATGCCAAAGGCCGCTTGTGCCTGGCTTGAGGTTTTGAGCGTTTCAGAGCGTGACTTTCAGCGTTTGTGTTTCAACACACTGCTGCAAGTTGGGAGGGAGGGGTAATATTACAGTGTAACCAAGCTTTGTGTGTGGACATCACCACAAAGGAAGTCGAGGATTGTGTTGCTGAAGCTGGAGCCTTCCTCGCGGTCGGTGTCAGCTGCAGGTTCTTTAGGCTGCCTTCTGGCCTGCACAGCCTCTTCCTGCTGGGGCGTGAGCCACCGCGTGGGGTGGCTGGGCAAGTCCTTCCACTGAAGCCAAAATCAAAGTTAGGATCTCTAAGAAATCTCTTCTGATTCCCCAGCCTCTGGGTGCAGGCAGTCAGTGAGTTTGTCCACTCAGTTATGATTTTCTTTTCTGCTTCCTTTCTGAGAGCAAGGGTGGTGTGTGTTTTTAGTGGAGGTGGGGACAATCCAGCACCACGGGTCATTTGGCTGATAAATTTTACCTGCTCACTTAAAAAGTGAAGCTGGCACCACTTGGAAAGCATCTTTCCTGTGTTGAAAATACTTATCTATGCTTTCATGCTTGTGTCCTTCACAGTTCCTCAGAGCAATCTCTGAACAGGGATGAGAAACCCATCTCTGTGGTGGGGTCTTTCTCTCCTAAACTCTCCTTGGACTCTGTCGTGGTCTCAAGGGGAAGGCTGTGGTGTTTTGTGGATGCATTAAAAGTGGCTAATTTTTTGTTGGCTGTTCTGCTTAAATCTGGGAGAAAACGATTGTAGGTTGAGATAGCTAAAACTGGCTGTCTGTAGTTAGCATGGCAAGGGCTGTGGGCAGGATGTCTTTGGCCCCTGCCAGCCAGGCTGCGTCATCCTGCCACAGCAAGCAGCCAGAGGGAGAAGAGAAACCTGAGATGCACAACATGTAAATACTCCATAAATACTAGGAATTTGGCAAGGAGGCCAGCAGTGGCTTCCTCTCTCCCTGAAGATACCTCCATATGCCCTGAGATGAAATCCAGTTATTTCAGCAGTGTTGGCAAAACTAATTTTCGACTTCCCGCTGCTCCCAGCGTGGCACGAGCACTGCCCTGTCTTCTCAGGGCCAGGGGGCTGCAGGGTGAGGAGGAGACGTGGGAGACCAGGGAAAAGCAGTGCCATGGGAGTAGCAGGACTTCTGGTATGGCAGCCAGGGTATGAGGCAGCTGCCTAGGGCAGAGGGCCTCACTTGGGCAGTGCATCCTCATGCACACCATCCCCCTGAGCTGGTTTTGGGGAGCAGGATTGGGGCTGGCGCAGGGGGTGAGTGCTGGGGGCAGGACACACACTTCCTGCTTGTGCCCTGTGCTACCTCCTTTGGGTTTTGAGATCTGATGGGATTGTTCCATTATATGCAATAGCTGCAGGCAGATCACTATTATGACATATTACTGCAATAAAATTAGAAATTTATGGCAGAGATCTAGGCATGTGCCCATAATTTTTCCTAGCTGCTGTGTATTGCCCAATTAGTTGGCCCATGAACTCAGCTGATCCGTAGGACAAGGAGATGATGCCAGGTGTGCTGCCCCTTCCTGCTTAGTGCCTTGGGCCCTGGTATTCCACCCTGGAGCGTGGCACTGCCAGGGGTGAGGGGCTGGCAGCACAGTGGGGGTGTTTGGGTGGGTTTGGACAGTAGGGAACAACACACCACTGCAGCACCTCCTCTGCAAGTGCTCATTTATGAGCTCGTGGCAAAACTTGGGCTTCTCCTCATCAGTGGTACCTCTTTTCTAGCCTTGGTACTGCTACAAATGGAAGGTGCATGGTGGATTTTGGATTTGGGGCTTCTTTGTGGGTGTGGTGGTGGTTTTTAGGTTTGTTTTTTTGGGGGGGGTTTTATGGATTTTTTGGTTGGGTGGTGGGTGGTTTTTTTTGTTTGTTTTTGTTTTGTTTTCTTGGGGGTTTTGTGGGGTTTTTTTATTTACTTTTAAAATTTCTTTCCCTTCATATTTAATGGGAGGGGGAGATACCTCACTGTATAAGAATGCCAGGGTCAAGAATTCACATCCAGCTCCTGGTTCCAGTCTTCTGTACATAGCCCTTCTCCCTCCACACCATCTGTCTGTTGAAATTAATGCTTTAATACCCTCTGCAGGGTAGCATTGCTATTTATTTATTCCAATGTTTAAGTTTCTTTTCAAATTTTGGGATTAAGCTGGAGTGCCCAGGCATCATCGTGGACTGTGAAAATCCCCAGATAGCATGTCACAGGCTCTTGAAAAGGGGGGAAATACGTGAAATGCTGGTTTTGCCTGTGTTTTTTCCTTGGCTTGCTTTCCTAGCTGTGGCTCCTGGGGCAGAGGTGGGGACCCTAGCTCCTGTGGTGTGATCCAAAGCAGGGGATGTTTGGTGTGCAATACCCCAGAGTCCTGGTGGATACCACTTTGCTGCTCCTCTGCTCCTTGAAGCCCTTCCTGGAATTCAAGCACAATCTCCTTCAAATAACTTTGGAACTGCTGGTCTTCTGACTTGCATGGCTTTTTTTCCCTTCAGAGGTAACCAGAGCCTCAGACCATCCCACAACAGTACTTCTTTAAGAGAAGAAAGATTAGAAGTATCATAACTTAATTAGCAATTCTGCATATCTCATCTTTATCTTCCACTGGGAGCATCTCCTGGGATGGGCTCAGGCTCAGTTTGGATCCCACCTGAGCCTGCAGCACATCCTGGAAACCCTGTTCTTTTCTTTTGCCTTCCTTTGTTATATGCTATTTTCTGTCTATGCCTGGGGGGGGTGTTTAGGTTCTGTTTGGCTCCAGTTTAGCATGTGACTCAGCATTGCTGTATGTTTTGTTCTGCTGCTTGTGTCTGCATTCCCCCAAAACCTCCTGGTGCTTTCAGCTGATAACACCAAAGTGTCTTACCCTAAATTTGTGGCTGTGATCTCCCTACCAGCCACCACCTTCTTTCCCTGCTGAGGTCTTCCCTTGGCCATGCCATCCTATGGTGGGAGACCATGTTTACCTGGAGATGGTGTGCACATTAGCCAGTAATTGTCACCTTAATTGCTTTGTGATAACTGCATGGTGTCAAGCAGGGTCCATGCAGACAGATTCCCCTGCTTACCCCACTGGCCTGGCTGTCCTGGCCCTCTGTGTGTGCTCACTTGGCTGCTGGGGAGCTCACCTCCTGCCATCAGTATCTGGAGATGGTGCTTTCTTTCCTGTGTGTCTGGACAGGATATGTCCTTTTTATTTTGCATCCCGGAGCCTTTAATTACTCTCAACAAGTCCCTTTCACACTTGGAAAATCCTGTAGCAATTTCAGTTTGAATTGCTTTCTCTGAGGCTTTGGTTTAGATGAGTGCACCTGCTCTGGGGTTCCAGTGGTAATTGGACTGTAATAGTTATGATCCTTTAAATGCACTTAAGGTACCATGAGCTTTAAGAACTGATAATGATGCAATCTGGCATCTCAGCACCAGTATTGTCTTGTCTCTGAGCTGAGCATTTTGTTTTAAATCATATTGTTTTGCTATTTCTGAAGAGTACAAATATTCACAGGTTTTAGAACTTGGATGTATTTAATCAAATGCTGCCCTGTGCTCATGTACCCATCCCATAGATCTGGGTCCTGGGCTGCTCCTCATTTCCCACTCTGCCAAGCCCCTGCTGAGCTCAGTGGGAGTTTTGCCAGAACAAGGCCCTAAAAAAGAAGTATGACTCATTTGAGCAGTTGTGCTCATTTATGCACCAGTCTAGGCTCATGTTAAAAGGATATTAAACAAAAAATACTAAAGAACCTACTTGTCTTGTCCTTGCCTAGAGCAAACATTTATCCTGGGACTGGTCCAGCAGGTTAAAGATGGCTTTTCCTCTGGTTTGTGTGTTACTTAGGATTTTGTGGTGTGGATACTGTCAGAGCTGTTACAGTTCTCTGCTGCCTTAATTCCCCTCTAAGGAGGCAGAACAGGGAGAGGGACGAAGAAAAGAGAAAGACATCTCTCTCAGGCATGTACAGGAGCAAGAGGTGTGCAGCCTGTAGCCTGCTGCTGAATATAAAAACTCAGAATATAAAATTTCCAAAATTACCAGTTGTGAGTGTGATAATGAACTGAAAGTAAGTATGGTTCAGTTTGCTGTGAATCATTTTTGGAGGGTTTAATTGGACTTGGATGAGCTGGCATTGTTGCCGTGCAAGAATAGAGTTGTTTCAGAGTTAGACAGGCATATCTGCTTGGCAGTGCAGAGCTGCAGCATCCCAGTGGCACCGGGGAAAATTTGCCCTCCAGGAAGCTTCTCAGGATGGCTTGAGGAAGTTCTCTGGGTGGAGAAGGAGCCAACTGCTCCTACAAGCCCCAAGGGCCTGGGAATTCACCTACTGGTACCAAATGGTGTCTCCCCTTTTTGAATTGCCCTCAGATGAACACTTTGAGTTAAGGCAGTCACTGTGAGGTGGAAGATTTTCCATCACCAAAAAAGCCCTCTAAGCTCTCCTGGCATGGAAAAGGGGCCATGAAATTATAATAATGGTACCTGCTGTAATGAGATGTTACTGTAAACAAAAATAAGGATTTTTGTGCTCTTCCTTCCAGCAGGAATTTAAATTCCCAAAGCAGAACCACCTGCTCAGAATGGCTCAGACAATATTCTACATCCAGGCAAGGAAAATCCTTAGGAAAGTGATTGCAGTTTAGCTCCATGGGGGGTACAGGTGTGGGGTGATGCCCTAGCTTGGTGTTTGGCTGGTGTAGCTTGACTACCCTGCAACGTACAGAGAACTTGAAAATGGGAACTGCCCTGTCCTGTAGTGGGAGACACAGAAATTGCATCTCGCCCTCTCTAAAGCCGTGATCGTGATTATGGGATGAGGCAAAGAGATTTATATAAGCCATTCTCATTAGTGCCAGTGGGAATTACTCAGAGCTATACAAGTGCATCACAGTAAGCAATGTGCCTTGGCAGTTCACTATTAATATTTGAAGATAGTGCAAGCAAAGTCTCCTTCTCTGAGTCAAGTGGGCAAAAATTAGAGAGTTGGTGGGGGGGTGTGCAGGGAGGGGAAATTCTGTTATTTTAATCTTTGGAGAGGTTATAGAAAGGTGAACCATTCGTACATACAGATCCTCAGATACAAGGAGTTGCACATGTATGTGGCATGTTAACTGTTCCTATGATTATAACTGCAGGTATTTAGCTACTGTCTGCTGGTTATTGATGGGCAAGAACCCATCTCTCTTTTTAGGAGCTGCTTGACCCTCTTTGCTGACCCACTCAGTGCTGGTTCTCACTGTGGAGCAAGAAAGGCTGCTGTCATTCTGCTTGCAGTTACATGCTGTACTGAAACAGGATGGGGAGACTGTAGGCAGCAGAAGCAACACATAAGCAAAACCAGAATTTGTGATCTTAATCTAGTGAAATATCTCAAAGAGCTTGATTTGTTTGAAGTGGCCATTGAAGTAGGTAGAAAGGACTGTGTTTTTGTGTGAGCTACAGTGAAAGGCAGACATTGACCTCCACTTGATGTTTCTGAGTTAGTCATTATTCTCTGTTTGGTTTGTATTAGTAACAAGCTTTCAAGTTGGTTTCTTCATATTTTGACTTTTTTTTTCTTTTGGCTTGAGTTGGCCTATAGTTTCAGTCTTAAAATGTGAGTTCCAGTAGGAAGTGTTGTTGTATTTATGGGTCCTGTCCTGCTATTTACCCAGTACAGCCATGCAGCCATCTTCTCCAACCCACCCTCCTTCCTTGGATGGCAGAGCTGGGGCTGCAGCTGGTAGCACTGTGGTGCTGTGGTGCTTGTCCAGTCCCTGTAAGAACTGTGGCTAATTGCTGCCATGCTGTTCAAACTAATTTTCTTTATTATTCCTAGCATTATTTACATAATTTTTTATGGAAACCCAATCCACTCAAACAAGATAAAGTAAAATTTACTATTCCTGACAGATGTTGACAGCTTTGGAACAATGCAGGACACGCTGATTGCATCCGGGCAGTGCCGCTGGCTTGGAAGAAGGTTCACCAAAGCAGACGAATCCTGCCTCTCACCCTGTGGATGATAAATGCCAGAGGTAACCTTTTTATCAGCATGTTTCAGGTGACAGTCCAGCCTGAAGCCCAGGGTTCACTGCTGACAGGTTCTTGCTCATGGCTGCACAAGTTGAAATTCATCTGTTTTCACCTTCCCAGCAAATGAACCGGTGAGGTAGATGTTGGTGCTATGGATGGCTTGGTGCAAACCACCTTCAGGACTTTTAGTAAAAAAAAGTCCAGGGCCTTGGAGATCATCAGCTGCTGCACATAACACTGAGGATGGTTCTGTGTACCCTCAAGTTGAAAGCAGAGGATGAAACTAAAGGACAGCCACAGAGAGAGCACATTTCTCTCTTTCAGCTGAGCAGTGGCAAAATCCTGACCCAGTGTCTATACCTTTTGTGGCCCCTATATGGCAGGAACTCTGATAGGGTTTAGCAGCACAATGGTATGTGCTGTTTTGATACTTCAACAGAGATAACAGAATGCCTAAATAAATCCCGTTTGATGCTTAAATTAGGATTTCATCCTGCTATGTCTGTAGGCAGATACCGAACAGAGTTTATAATTCACTGTCCAAGAATTTGATCCTTTCTTTAATGTTTTTTTCATTCCAACTTGTAGTATTTTAACTAGGTAGTAATTATGGAAAGGAAATAAAGAACGTAGTCACATAATAGCCATATGGAATAAAGTTAGCAGATAATTAATTAGGTGTTGGAAACCGTGGACCTAAGAAGGTCCATTTACTTCCTTAATACTGATATTTAATTGGACATTAAAAAGTAGAAATTCTGGAATGTTCCCTGCTTTCCTATTATTAAAAAACAGGCCACGTGAGGGTGCATGTCTTCGGTGGTTTGCTGTGTGGCAACAGTTAGAGGGTAAAACTCCCCTAACCCCCTGCCACTGTTACCATGTCTGCTGCTTAACAACTGTTGGCACCAGCTGGGCCCAGCCAGGAGCACCACACTTCTAAGGCCAGAGCAGCTTTCAGACTACAGCTAAAACTTCTGCTGCTTTTGCTGTTCCTCCTCCTCTTAGTTTGAGTGACTGAAGCTGAACCTAGCTGCAGGATGGGTAAGACTGCAGGAGGCTGGCTGAAGTGTGGTTCCCTCCTGAGTGCAGGCATGGGCCAGTGGTGGGAGCTGGCCAGGTGGTGAGCACCAGGGAGAGAACCCAGGTGAGGGCAGCTGGGTTGTTGGAAAGGGAAAAAGATATTTTTATTCCGGCGGCTAAAACCCTTTTGTATTTTGGTTTCTCTTAGCAGCTGTTTATCCAAAACATTTGGGAGAAAAGCTGTCTCTTTATTAAATATTTAACACCCTTGCCTTCAGCTGTGGGCTGAGAAAGCTCCCAATCCACATGTGAGTCACCAAGAACTCCTCTGACAGAAGCAGAGGAATTCCAGACTGGAGATTGCTAGAGGAAAAAAATTTGCTGATTTGGAAGAAGTCCAAAATGGTTCACGTGTCTCGTATATCATAAAACTAGCACTGCAGTCAGTCTGATGAGTGTGTGGACAAGGAGTCCCAGAGTCACAGATCTGAAGTGGAGGAGCTCTCATAATGCTGGGGAGCATCACATCCTATAGAATACAGATGAGAAGTACACCCAGTAACTGGTCTTGTATTAAATGCTGTCTGCATTTGGATCCTGACATGTTGGAGGTGACAAGATGTAGATCACTGCTTCCTGTAGTGGTTTATCCCATTGGTGAATCAGTGCTAGTTTTAATCTGCTCAGCTTTCACCTCCAGCCATCCCTTAGCACGCATCTCTCAGCAAAGCCAGGAGATCCATGGTTTGGAGGTGCCCTGCTCTCTCAGGATGACAGTCTGGGATTCGTGTTCAGAGAGCAGGCGTGCAGGCTCCTGCAAAAAGAGCATGTGGTAACAAATGGTGCAATAAGAATGAGCTGTGATAACAAAAAAGGTCACAGCTATCCTAGCACTGCTGCTGGTGAGCACTGTGCTTACATGTGCTGTGCAGGCATGGAGTGTGTGATTGACTCTGCTTTTTATTTGTGTTAAAGTGACAGGAACTGAATGAATAAAATCAGATGAAACTTTTTTAGCATGTTTCTCCCTTTGGCCAAATTATTTTACCAACATCCTAAATAATTTTTCAGCTGCAATGTCAATCTCTGGCCCGTAGCCAATTACAGAGGCATCTCCAGCAGGGGTTTTACACTTCTTTCCACTGCAGACCACTTAAAAATTTTTACTAGTGATGAGTGTTCTTCATATAGCAAACTTATACCTCCTGACAAGAGGTTTACTCCTCCCATTACTATTTGTAGATACTTAAATGGGGTTCACAGAACATAACAATATTTTCACTGGTTGAAAACCATTGGCTTGTGACACAGGTAGCTTCTGTGCACTCTGAGATCACTCCTACAGGGAAGATATGGCCACTAAACATTTTTTTGGCCATGTGCTCTCAGTACTTTAAAGGAATTTCTTGTAGCTAATGTGCCTGATTCTGATTTCAAAGCAGTGTTCCTATATTGCCTTGTTTTTGAGCTTATTCCTGATTTAAGATTATGAAAGAAAGATTCATTTTCTTCTGGCTCTTGATCTTGGAAGTGCAAATCTTATAGCCTCACCACCTAGCCCTTCATGATGCCTGTTGGAAGGTGAGGGGTAATACCAGTAGCAAGTGTTAATAACACGTCCTCAGTTGGGCAGCACTGACTGGCAAACATATTCTGGTACAAGTCCCTTGGCTCCCTTGACAAGGACCTCTGCCGTGGGCAGGTGGGACCTGCACAGCTACCTTTTGTGTGTGAGCCTGCCTTTTGTGTAGAAAAGATTAACAAATATGACTCTTTCTAGCCTGTGCTGTGTTGCCTTGTCTGTGAGGAGGGAGTGAGGTTGTCAAAAGTCAGTTTGAATGTTAAAGACTGAAAGTGGTGAGATTTGATGGGCATTCTGCAAATAACTGGAGATGAGATGACCAGGAGATTGTTCGTACCAGCATTATAGAAAATGTTAAGACCCTTTTGAAAATTCAATGACCAGATGTTCTGCAATGTGTACCTGGATGAACATGTGTGGAAGGACTCCCTACCAGGAGGAGCTGGTGTGGCCATCCACCTGTGCCTGAGCTGGCCAACACAGCTGGCAACCCCATTCCCTACCCATTGCTCAGATGGTCCAACACTGCAATCACCAGCTCTTTGATGAAAGCTGGGTTCATGTATCAGATTGTTGAGCATTAGGGATAGGGGATTAGATTTGCAGTGTAATCTGTCTGTAACATGCCTCTTGATCCAGAGACTGTGCTTTATAAAAGAGCTCTTTTCTCTCTGACATGATGGAGGCCTGCAGAGGGACGACTCTCTTCTGCCTTCATTTGGAGATGGTAAGGCTGCTACTGACCTGATGTTCATGAAGGTCACAGCTGTACCAGGCGAAATTAGTTCTATGCAAGACAGTTAAGTAGATTGGATTTTCTCAGTTGTAGCTGATTTGCTTTCATCCGGGTTCCTCTTGCAAAACCATTTAAAGTCCATTCCCCTCTGCCCCCCACTGCCTATTTATGGGAAAAGACTGGGAAGGGGGATATTCCTGCCTGAGATCCAATTCTGCTTCAAGCGCTATTCTTCTCTTTCTGGGAAAGTGTCTGCAGAGGCTGGGGCAGGCTGTGTGATCACTCTAGAGCCTTGGGTTGTATTTCATCCCATCATGAATGTTGTAGGACCAGTCGGGGTGGTCTTCCCCTGTGCCAGCTGTCTGCAGCTTTACACTGTCTGCTTTGGATACAAAACCCTTCTGGGACCCTTCTGCAGATTCCTGGTAATATCGCTGCAGTTTTAACTGAGCCCCTTTCCAGTCCAGTCTTGTTTCTGGAGCCTGATGAAGCCACTTAATCTGGGTCAAAATGCATCAAAGCCCATGTCTTCTAATCAAGGAAAAAGACTTCTGATTTGAGTACCAGATTTGGCTAGTTATGTCTGGCCACTAGGAAGCCTGTCAGCTACCTGGCTGTGCTGGCAAAACATGACATATGGTTGTGCGTGGGAAGCCTGTTCCTTGTGAGCACGGTGAGGCACGAGGGGGAGAGTGATTTTCACCCGGCCACATTTTACTTCAGTGACTTTGCCAACGGGATATAATTATGGTGGATCTTTGCCTGCTGCCTCAGGTTGCAAAGCAACCATCGATGGAAAAGACCTCCTGTTTCTAGGCATCCCTCCTGTTTTCAATCCCTTTTATTTTAAGGTGTAGTGAAACCTGAAGTCTGCAGAAATTTTTGCCTGGTGCTTTGGGAAGAGATAACTGGAGTTTGTGGCAGGCAACTGACAGAGTGAGGGCTCTGTGACACTGGTGATAGATTGTGTGATCCCAGTTCTTCTCCATGGTTTGAATGGGGAAAATTCTTAGGTAGATTTTCTTGAGGGCCTGGCAAGGGCATGTGGTATGTGAAGTCACCTTCAGCCTATCAAAAATCTTTACTGCCTGGGACAGTATGGGAAAAGGGAGTATAGAGATAACTGAAGTAAAAGACAGCTATTCTATGTCCTGTTCCCACCTCCCCAAAACTGTAGCTGATCAGCATTTAAAGGAGATGAGCTTTAATTTCTCCCAGAGCTTCATGTCTCTCTGGATACCAGAACAGTGCTGGCAGTACTTCAGGGTCCTGAGCAGTAGGGTCCAGCCTGCCTGGAGGAAGCGAGAGGGCCACAGAGAGCAGGTTTGTCCCCCAGTCCACGTGATGCCAAGCAGGTCCTCTTGACCTGGTTGTTTTGATCTGCTGCATTAACACTGAGCCTGTGTAACTCTGGGACTGTGGCATTCTGCATACTGGCCTGGAAATGAAGCTGAGATATCCTGGTGTAGAAACTGTTGGAAAAGAAAAGCACTAAAACAAGATTTTTGTATTTCATTTTCTTTTCTAAAAGCTTTGCTAACTACCCTTGTCCTGTACTCTACTGAAAACATGCAATAATTCCCATTTGTCTTCAGCATTTTCTTTTGCTCTTTATTGGTATCTCCTCTGATGTTGTGACAGTATGTTCTGTGCTGGATTACAGGTATAAATACTGCTTTGGGGTTGGGCTTTTTAGTCAACATGCATTTGGAAAAGGTTTTAGCAGCTGTCAAGGGGACAATGCTCAGCCTGTGAAAGTGCAGTAGTTGGAAACATCAGCATCCTTTGTGTCTGTGTTTCAGAATAAGTCTGAGGCATGAGGATTTTAGGTTTTCTGTTCAGACAGTATTACATTAGGAATATGAAGTATTTGACAGTTCTCTTATATTTACTCTTTTAATGTCAAAATGTGTCACATCTGGTATTAATTGGTGGAAAATTATGGCTCTAATTTACCAATTTGATTGTCTGGGAAGACTGAAGAGAGTGTAACATAATAAATGAATGCCTATTAATCTTCACAATTTGTCTGTTTACTGCCTGCTAAAACGGCCTGTTAGGTGGTGCTGTAAACAGCTTTCCAGAAATACTGATGTTTGTGGAGAGGAATTGCTACCTGGGAGGGCCATGGCCGAAGTGTTTCAGAGTCACTGAGGGGAGGATGTGGCCTGCAGAAGTCCTGGGCTAGTGACGGCTTAGGCACCCACGTGAGGAAGGGTCTCCTCCAGGGAGGAATGAGGCTGCCAGTGTAGCCCTGTGGGGTGCAGGCACAGCACCCCCATTCCCATGTGCATGCCAGCCTGTTCCACACTGCCCTGGTGTTGGGCAGGGGGAGCAGCACATGGGCATGGCCTTTGCTCTTCTCTTTCCCTTCACCTGAGGCTGTTGCCTCACTGTGGGTTTCTTAGTCCAGGGCACAGGCTACTGCTTCATTGATGCCCACCATAAATAAACATATTTGTCCGCAGTAATTGTTTTAATCATTATTAATGAACATTAATTTCGAACCAGAGCTCTCCAAGTCCTGATTTTTTTCAAGCTTGCTGACATAGGAGCATAGGCAAAAGAAGTCGGTTGTTCTTGCTGGTGTTGCAAATGAAAGTTTGTCTCACCGACAGCGTGTGGATCAAACCCAGAGCACAGATACACTTTGGCAAGGCACTGTCACTCTGTCCTGACAGCCCCAGCTCTAACCAGACAGGCCTCCACTGCCTTTGCAACCCATGGGCAGGCAGAGCAGAGGCAGCTGGTGGCAGCACGCTGTTACTTGGGTACTGTGTGTGGATGGTGACAGGCTCAATAGCTTTTCTATCAAAAGACATCCGTGTGTTTGTGAAAATGCAGTTTTGGAGGATCAAATACCAGGTGCTTATTTTAGTAGCAGAAAGCCTTGGAACTCTGGAATAAGCTGATTCTGAAAGCTGACATATTCTGTATGATTACTCCAGTATACACCATCTGTCACTAACATGTCCAAATATTTATGTATTTTGATTATTATAACTGTTACGAGGGTACCGAAGCTCATAAATAATTTCATTTTCAGCAGTCAATTTATTACTCTTCTATGGTTTGATAATGACATTTTGCATGTACCTGTTCAGACTGTGACACAAGGAAGAGTCACAGCATGGCTATGCAAGTGACAGCCTTCTCACAAAAAGCCTGTGGCCGAGGGGAGGCCTGAGTCCGTGTCCTCCCTGAGTCTGTGCCAGTTCCCACTCCCTTCATCTCCTTGGGCTTCAGACTGCACTGTGCTCTCATTCAGCTCCATCCTGCCTTGTCAAGTGACTGCGCTTAGATTGGCAAATGATATAATATGACTAATTGTGTTTAATGCAGATAACGTCTCATAATCGAAATAAAGAGTGGAGTGCAAACAGATCCTTAAAGGGCACCAGGCGTAGCATTGACGCTGTATTTATTACCAATAACATCGCTGAAGTGCTAACAGCTGCTCAGCTCCAGCAAGTGCAGCCCCTTTGTGGAGTTTTCCAGAAGAAGGGCTAAGTGTATCAGAAGCACATTACTGCTGATAATAGTAATTAGTTCAGTAGAGCTCAAAATGTTTTGTAAAATATTATTATCTTGATTTTGCTACTCTGCAAACCGTGGCAGAGAAACAGCCTCCTTGGCTCAGAGGAGCCACTGCTGGCTGTGGGGATGGCCCTGGCTCTGGTGCAGGGCTGCTGCCCTTTCCTTGGACGATATTCCTGTCTCCAGCTGAGTCTAGAAATCCAAGGGATGTGCCTTCTCTATCTCTGCCTTCATTTTCACCAGCGTTAGCAAAGAGACTTCAGTAGATGGGGGAGTGCACTGATGTGGAAGTAGATTTGGGTGTTAGATTTTTGAAAAGCCATTGTTAAGCTGAAAAAGGAAACCACAAGCTGTAAAGGTTGACAGAGCTTCTCTGTAAGGGACTCTTATTTTGCTGTGTACGTTTGTTTTCTCTTGCTTATTAAAGGGATAAAGTGCAATCTAGGTTTCAGAGAGAGATTGCTGATTAATCTGTCTGTCAGGTACATATGGAAATAAATTAGCAAATGGTGCATCTGGGATTAGACTACAGCAGAGATGATAAATTATTGCCATCTTCCATGGCTGTATTACTGAAGCTTCACTGGGTTCCCAGTACTCAGTTACTTGCTATTCACATGGTATTACCATGGCTGTGGGATGGAAAGCCTCTGTATTTGATGCAATTTTCTGTGGTATGCTAGTTTGAGAACAGATCTGGCCAGACCCATAAGGATATGCTGTATACTTAGATTAAGTAATAGCAAAGAGATTTGATTTGGTTCTTCTGCTCTGCATGAAATTCTACTGGTTTCTGAGGTCAGGAGTGCTCAAGAAGCAGAAAGGCAAGGACCTGCAAGAGGTTTTTCCACTATCTGCAGTCACCCTCCACCCTTTGTCCCAAATAGCAGAGTTATTTATCTATGCTAAGATAAAGTTGTGAGGCCCTGGAAGAGAGCATTCTCTGGCCTAAACCTCTCCCCTGGCTTGACCCAGATGTAGTTCCAGATTGCACAACTCCAGCTTATCTATGAGATCAAGAGTGAAACACCACGGGGCCAGGTGGTATTTGCATTGAATGCTGATACAGACTTCTCAGCTGTGTCTCTGCTTCTGCTGCATTTTTCACTCCTGTTTAAACTGATGTATCACTGATGGGCTGGCAGCTGAGACATACCAGCAATGCCTACAACAGGACGTGCAAGTGGAGTAAATGTGACAGCAGACATGTGGTGTACTGCCATTCTGGAGGAAGAAAGGGTCGTGCAGAAGTTCTCATCAAGACTGTGGCACGTAACAGCTGTGATGCAGAGGTGCCAGATCCTGTGGCACACCAGGGGGCTGCAGGAGTGTTGCTGGAAAAGCTGCAGCTGGGCTTTTACAGGACTTTGCAGCCTGGCGTGGAGAGCTGGTGTCATGCGCCTTCCAGGTCTCTCAAAACCAGTGCTCGTGCTGGGAGCTCTGATGGGGACTGCTCCTGCAGGCTGACTCTGGGGCACAGGGTGGGGATGAGCAGGACAGGATTCTTGTAGAGCTGCTGGGTGCTGGATGTTGTTCAGCTCCCACCTGTGGCACTGGCGAGTGGAGGTGAGCCTGGCCCAGGGCACAGGCAGCCATAGGACTGGTCTGCTGCACCTTCAGGCTGGGCAAGCTGAAGTGCTGGGCTTGAGGGACAGTTACTGGGTGGCTGTGGCTGCTGGCTTTCTTCTCCAGTCACTCCTGGTGGTCTCTGAGTCAAGCACAATTAGGATGTGTGTGTTTGTAATTGAGTAGGGCTAACGAGGACGGTGCCTTTCGTTACAAGATGCATGGGTTGGTGCCGAGCTGTAAATCTGAGCTAGTGAGGACTCTGACAGCTCTGTTCAATTAATCCAAACACAGAAATATTTACTAGAAATAGATTTATTTTCCAGTGACTTTATTTGCAAATTTTGGTTAATATCAACAGTTTACTTCTAATATGATCATGTCAAGCAGCGAGACTTACTGTTGTTCCTGGCCTTTCCCACAAAGGCAGAATGCAGAGTGAGTCAAAGGAAGCACTGGCTGATGGATGAACAGATGGCAGCACAGCCATCTATTCTATTGCACACTTCCAGGGAAACCCCAGCAAATTAGATGTGCAGGTTTTAACTATACAGAGAAAATGAAAGAAATTACATTATGAATGAAAAATTAGGGGGAAATGTCTACTTTCGCATAAACAATTCAGGAATAACTCCCTCTAAAATATTCTGGTTTATGCACACATTTAATTTGTGCTCTGGGAGCAAAACAAAGCCGCTAAGATAAAACATTCTAATAATGATTTATGTAAATTTATTTGAACAAAGCAATGATGTAGTTGCCTATAGCAAATAGTTTGGAATGTGAAATGTTATTTACAAACTGCTTCTCTCTCTATGAGTACAATAGATGATAGGAGAAGTTGCATGAAGAAAATGTAATTTTACATTTAAAAGGGGTTCTGATGCCATGTCTAGTGAGCAGGACAGCCAGTTGAACAGATTGCTGAGTGTCTGATAAAATAATCTCTAGCTTGATTCTTCCTAGGCTATTTATAGCTGGTGTTTAATTTAAAATTTAGGTATGTGCTGCAGATGACCCTAACAATCATACCAGGGCAATGTATGATGATACGAATTGTTTGCCTCACGTGGCACATGTGCCAAAATCTCAAGTTGCTTTGCAAGCCGAAAATCAGGCTCTGTATCCTAAAAATATGGCTGAAAATAGGAAAACAATTGTAGTCCCCAGCTGCTACGGGCATATGGGGCCAAATTTATCCCATCTGTTGAAGGTTATGGAGTTCTGCCAGGGATGACTTTGATCCCTTATGTCTAGCAAAGTGGAACCAATATGTCAATATAAGACATCTTGCTACTTCTGATGTTCTCCCAATAAAACATCATCATTCAAAGTGGCATGGATTTCCCAAGTGCCCAAGTCACAAACACAGTCATGGGAGATATTTCAGAAGTGCTCTGATTCTTGCTGTGTTGATGTTAAAGCAGTGAACAACAAATTGGCTTTTTCCTCAATGAGGGCTTGAGCCTCAGAGCTGCTGGTATAAGTGAGTGTGTGTTGGCCCCAGGCACAGAAATCAAGGCCATTTGAAACATTTCAAGCAAAACACTGCAGAAGAGAAAGCTGTTTCTGCATTCAGGTATTGCAAAGCACGTTTCCCTTGAAAAGCTTTTTTGAAATCAGGAATAATAATGCCATATTGAAATAGTAGGGTTGTTTATTGTATTTGCTTTGGCATACCAGGGCATCTCTAGATAGCTGGCGATGGGCAGAGCCACAAAGTCTGCATTCAGCTTCAGCCTTTTACAGGTTTAAGAGACATTTGAATCCCTTGCTTTGAACAGGGCTAATTTCCTAGTCCTCAGCAGCTACCCTCTTGGGGACTAGAAGGATTTAAGTAAAATGGTGCTTGTCATCTGACTGGGTTTCTGATGACATTTTTTGCAGTTAAGTTCCTCCTGGTGTGTTCTAGACAAGTTCTAAGAGCCATGTGTAGGAAAGCTATGTCTTCTGCTCAGGACTTGGCTGGTGGCAACAGAATGGTCTTTTCATCACCAAGCTGGTGTATTAAAGGCAGTAATGAACAGAAAGTGACTCTCTTTGGTCTCATGCTTACAGTAAGGCTGTTCTTTTGGGCTCTTCATGCATATTTGAGCAAGACTGTGAAAATCATATAAGAAGCCTGCAAATTAGAATCTCTGACCAAGATGGTGTTTATTTTCAGCAATGCTACATTGAACTCTGTGAAAGGCAGATCTTGATAAACACTGTTCCTTAGCATGGCTGACAAAATTTTACATGACATTATCCTGGGAGATGATTGTAGAGTTTAAAATGTGACTGCGGACATTTAGAATCAAATTACTTTGCCCCCATTCAGTATATAATACCTTATAAAGAAGATTTTGAATGGCTGTGGACAGAGCCACTTCAGTCTCTGTTTAGAAAGCACATAGACACTGTTATCCTGGAGTGAAGAGGTATGAAAGTACAGTGGACTTGCCTCACAAGCAGCAAATGGAAGATGATCTATTTTGCTCTATTTATTCCTTTGTGATCACTCTCTTCTCCCTGGGGCTTTCTCATCTGCACACTCTGCATTACTTATGGACTGCCAAGCCAAATCTCCAAAGACATCTGAGGAAACCTGACAGGTTCATTTTTAAATTGTGATCAATGCTGTGTTTCCTTCCAAACCAGAATTAGCCCCTGGAAATTGGAGTGAAGGCATATGTGCCTTTTGTTTGGCTCTTTGGGAAGCCATTCCTTTGCCACAGCAGATCAAAACCAAGGCGATCCCCAGATCATTTGCTGAGATGGCACATCTTCCTCCTGAAATATGTGGTTAATTTTAATAGCTCAACTATTTAATGTGCTGGGTTATAGCTAACACTATCACTTGTAATGAGCTAAACTGGAACATCTCTGTCACTTGAGGGTGCTACAGCTGAAAGGAGGGTTTGATAAGAAGCTCTTGATCTGTCAGTAGCAGCCACAACTCCCACATCTTCAGCTGAGATAAAAGCACTGTTTGCTTAACAGGATTGAATTTTCCTCAAAGAAATAATTGAAACAATAGGAGAATCACCCAAACCTGTGCCGAGCATTAGCAGATAGGCTGGTTTAAAATCGATCCATTTGGAAAGGAAATAATGTGCAGATTGGTCAAGGTAATGATGGTATCGGATGATAAAATGGACACAGGGGTGGAGAAAGCTTGTGAGGGATACAGTGTCACCTAAAAGCTTTGCAGAAGTGCTTTTATTACCCTGAATCAGCTTGGTTTTGCAGCGACACTTAGCTGTTTGCAAAGAATTATACCTGCTTCTGAGATAAATACATCTGACAGTGAACTCTTAACCCCTCTTTTTCAAGCCCCTTCTGGGCAGTGGCTGTGGAGAACGAGATGCCTTCAATTTTTCCAAATCCAGAGTTAGAGAAAATGGGGTGCGAAACTATGGTACATAATTTACTAGTGAGCAGAACACTTCAGGAAAATTAGACTCATTATTGAATGTAATGAAACCTGACAAATTAGAGTTTCATAGGCCCTCCCTGAGATTAGTGTGATCCATTAAATGTGCTCTCTGACTGCTAAATGGCATTGTCCCATTTCCCCTTAAGAACTTGAGAAATTCTGAGGTAACTCTGGCTAACAGCTGATTGAAAGCACCCAATCAAGAGCTCCTTAAAGTAAGAGGAGAAATTATTCTGATTAACATTATTTCCAAGAAGGTAGTCTCCAAGTAGGCTGTAAATTGTGTTAGAAGCATTTGGGTATTGTAGGGAAGGCTGAATTTAACACTGAAGTGGCCACAAAGCAATGTACGAAGTGGAGCGATCGAGGGAAGAACATTTTGTTGATTGTGGTGGGAAAATTGAATTACTCTCAGTTGCATAGCTCTTCAGAATATGTACATTAAAGTGAGTGATACACAGTTTAAAAGAAGAGCAAGCAAATACAAAGAGCAGAAAAAGCCCCTTTCACAAATCCTTCTTGCCTCATTATTTATATCTTAAGATTGTTTTCACAGGGAATACTGTGGCATGCTGGTCATGGATACCTCATCCATTATGCTAAGACATCCCAGTGATGCAAACGAAATCAATACAGTAGTATTCCTTAAAATAATTGCTTTTTCCTTGACTGATTCTACATTAAAAGCAACCTTTAAATGGCAGCCATTAGCACCTGAGACCTGGTCACTGGTGCTGACTGAGCTGCATGAGATAAATGGTGAAGGGTCTGTGTGATAAAGTTGGTACTGAATTTCACAGTAAAGCCATCATACTGGGAGTCACTGAGAGAGGGCATAAGTTGCCAGTTTGGGATGGAGGGTCTTTATTTGTGGAAAAGAAAGCACATGGATGTTCTCTAGTGCCTGGTGCTTCAGGGACCATCTTAGCTTCCTTAAGAAGAGGAGGTGTTGTGGCTGTAGTTGAGCACAGTAACATTCTAGCAAAGATGAACGTCTCCATTGGTAGAATGTCTCAAAATTAAAATCCCACATCTAAAAATGCTGGACAGCATATATGTGCTGGAGTGATGAATCTGCAGTTTAGTTTTGCTTCTTCCACGTGTTGGTCAAACCCGTTACCCATCCCACGTCCCAGTTCGGGAGGTCCTGCAAACTGCCAGGCACAGTCCATAGTGTCTTTCAGAAGCTTCCAGTGCAATGATGCATGGCACCAAAATGCAATAAAAATTAAAACCTGGAATAATGGCAGGGCTTAGTAGATATTCCTGACATTTCTGTGCCAAAGATTTAAGTGAAATGCTAAATGGCAAGTTAAAAGAGCCACATGACTACAGTTTAATGCTAGGAGCTGTCTAGTATGATAATGTCATCTCATTTCATAAAATCATCAGAGCTGGCCAAAGCTGATCCAGAAGATTGATTTGTGGTATTTTTCCAGGATCACTTATTAAAAATGGCTCAGCTAGTGGTGCTTTGGGTGGTGTTTCAGCCAGAGCAATAGGTACTAGTACAGTGTTAAAGTGCTATCATGGCATGTAAAGAAGAATTGAAGGAAGAAGCTTTGAAAGGTTAGAATGGGAAACAATCACTTGAAATACAAATAAGATTCCAATAATCTTACCTCTGCCTAGAAGGAGTGTATCAGCATGGCTGGTGCGGTGCAGAACGAAACATGATGAATGTGAACAGAGTCCCTGAGAAGTTTATTCCCCCTAATTTAACTGCTTGTAGACATTTCTAGCACCCATCCCTGTCGTATCTGAGCTCTGTTTGACGCTTGTTCAGGGCTGGCAGCTCATGCCTGCTGTCAAGAGGAGATCTGTAAGGAAGATCTCAGTTGGTTATGGTGTAGCGTGGGTGTGGGGTGTCGGCACTCGGGCCCCACCGGCTCTGGGGGGCTCTGTAGCACGCCGAGTCCCAGCTGTGCGGAGCTGTTACATGGTTTGCCACCTGCTCAATGGCCAGCGCTCCCCTGCCGGCTCCCGGGTATCCACGGCTAGTCAGGGTGACCCAGGTAGGGGTGCAAGTCCTGGGGGGCTCCCTGGGAGAAGGCATCGTGGCGGGATATCCGCTCGGAACCGCGTGGTCGCGGAGGGGTCCCTTCCAGAGAGGCAGGGAGCTATCCCGCCTCCCATCCTTGGGGTCTGAGTCCCAATCCAAGCCACGTGTCAATCTAATCAGTTTTAATACGAGTTCACAGGGTTTTATGACTGCCATAGCAGAATAATCGTCGTTGGCGGCGCAGTGTATGGTAACACGACTGGTCCGAACCCACACCTTAAAATTCAAGGCTTTTTCTTTTGAAGTATCTAGTCCGTAATTTTTTGCTCATAAGAGGAGGTCTAACAGTCCCTTTCTATCATAGTCCACTCCAAATGCTTGAAATAGGGTTTCCCGTACCTGGATGGTTGATGGCTCTGGTCTAGAGAAGAATGCCCCCATTTTAACAAAATCTAAGGGTCTTTTTGTTCAGAAGGCAGTAAGATCACGTTGGGGTCACCAAGTGTGGGTGTAGGGTGTCTGGTAGGAGACTAAAGAACAACATGAGCCTCGTGGTGGAACAGCAGCAATTGAGCAATAACTCGCTTTATTGGGCCTGGGAGCTTTCTTATGTAGGGGGAATTTGAAATTCCCGCCTTGCTTTCTGATTGGCTCGGGTTATAGCCTGAACCATACCTTGATCAGTGATGTAAATTGTATTCCATTGATGTTTGACAGAGAGCTTAGGCTGGTACCAAGGCAAGCTGCATGCTGTAACAATGTAGCATATACATAAAAATATTTACGGTAGCTGCTTACATGTATCCTCTTCTAAAAGAGACAGCACTTGAGGGCAGGGTGAATGCCTGCCACCTTCTCATCTCCCTGATGTTCATTATAAACCGAGAAGACAAGTTTTTTAAAAGCTATTTAGCTGTTTTGTGCCGTAACTTTCTGTAGGAGATATATTCCTATTGATTGCAATGGAACGCACAAGAGTGGAAGAGAACAGATCAATTGAAAAGTAAAGTTAAGACAGCAAGCACACTTCTTTTCCACTTACCCTAATGGAGGCAGTTAGGGCTGGATCTATCCCAGGTGTAATGCTGCTGAAGTCAATGGAGTTGTACCAGCGATGAATTTGGCTCCCAGTGTTTTGTTTTGACCTTTTCAGAAGGTTGCTCTGCAGGATTAAAACTGCTAAATACAGCCAGCGATACCTTAAGTTGAAACACAGAAAAGGCAAAGCTAGTGTGCATAGCAACTTTTTCATTAAGGAAGAGGCCTGACTTCTTTAGAGTAAGGGCAAAAGAATTGATTCCAGATAAGTGCTGAAGTTAGTTTTAGGTTTCCCTGGTGAACAACAATCCCAAGTTGGCCTGAGACTTGAATATCTGTGCATTTGTGCATGGCTGCCTGGAAGGGGCTGCATTGTCTTTCTGTACACCTGTGCATAAGAGTGGGTTTGGGTTGGATATCAGAGCTTGCAGAGACACTTACTCATCTACTCACCAATGATCCAAGTAAACTTGCTGAACATACTCCTTCATTCAAGTTCAAAGGTCCTGAAATTGCCTGGCAGTGCTGTGTGTGACAGTCTTTATTAGCTGGTATGCTTGGATTTCAGTAAACACCACGGGTTCTTCACACACTGTAATCGTCTCAGGGAGGCAGGGACTAGCGCTGTGGCTTTGGAGTACTTTCAGTTTCAAACCATTGTTTTACATCTTTGGGTGCACTTACCCAGGTTAAGAGAGAGCAGCCTATTCTATGCCAGCTGACAAGCAGCAGTGCAACTGAGAATGAGCCCTCCTACTGCACTGCCCTCCACTGAAATTTCCAGTGATCTCTGAGAGCAGTAACAGTGAGCACTGTCCACAGGGACAGAGACTTTGCTAACAACGATGGAGACAGAAAAGCTCTGGTTCCTCCTCAGATTGCTGAATTAGCAAGGATGGCAGAAGTCCACAGAGGGTTATCAGAGGTGTGCTGCAGGAGGTCCCTTTGCCTGCAGTGGGATCAGGGACCCACAGTTGGAGCAAACACTGGTGCTGTTGCTGTGGAAGGGAGAGCTGTGGAAGGGGGTGCCCGGAGATGTGCCACACTGTCACACTGCCTTGGCCTGGAGGGGATGCTCGACAGGTGCACCTGGGGTGGCTGGCTGTGTGCTCCTACCCCACTTCTCATAGCTCCTTCTCTTTCTCATTTCTCATGTCCAGGCTTCCCCTGCCCTTTCCTTTTATGGCCCCTTTTCTCCTGTCCTGCCCAACAAAGCTCTTCCCCAGCTGAGCTTAAGGCTCTGCTGGCACTGAACTGACATGTGCAGCATGTCAGTCAGCTGACATCTGCAGCCCTAGCACGGGCTGTGGGCTTTCTGGGGGCAGGGTCTGATCCCACATTGACTGGCTCAAATGGACCAAGGCGTCCCCTTCCCCTTAGCTACTTGTACAGTAAATGCACTGATGTGCAACAAGGCCTGATTTTCCTGGTGGGAGGAGGAGTAAGGAGGTCTAAAGATTCCTCGAGCCACTTGGACCTACCCATCCTGCACGTGCATGTCAGGTGAAAGGATTTCAACACAGACAACTCTGAATAAGACCATTCATGTTGATAGAAAGTTTTTAGTCAAATGCAATCTCAGTATCTTCATTTGCCTTATTTCTTGCACCTTGTAATTCCTCTACTAGGTGAAGTTTGAGTCCCTGTCCCAGCAGAGGTTTCCAAGCAGGAGGTAGTCTCCTGCAGCAAGGGCTTTCTTACTTTTGTAGAGTCTACAGCACTATGTTTACTAGTTTCTTCTAAAGTGTTATCATAAATAATTAAAGCTAAACTGTGCTTGTTAAATAAATGAGGAATGCACATGTTCAGAGGCATGATCTATGTTTTAATTACACTTATTTGTTGATGCTGTTCTTGGGTAAGAAGACAGGAGCCTCCTGCCTGAATGAAGGCCTTGGGAGCTGCAGGATCTGGACTGAAGTACTCATTTGTTTGCCCAGGAATTTTGAAAATTAATGTAGTGGTGAACATCATCCAGTGCATAAGATGATGTTCCTGCAGAGAGGTGCCATCCTTCTACTATGGGCTTTAAAAGTGTGGAGAAACTAATTCCTGTGGTGAAATCTTTACAGAGGTGGTTTCTTACATTCAGGCTGTTGTTCAGGATGTGCAGGAGGCCCAGGTGAATCCCAGTGTCTGTCACGTTTGCAGCCAGGTATGTTCGTGCTGAGGACTTTGCAGTGGGCACTGCCCCCAAAGCCTGCCTAGGGCTGGGCTGCCCCCAGGGCTCCCTGAGGTGTTCCCTGTGCTGCTTCCTGCACTGGGGGCTCTCGTTGTCCTATTTCCCCCTATGATCTTCTCACATGCTGGTAGTCCTGCCGTGCCTGTGTGACAGGCACATGCTGGTGCCTGTGCTGCCTGACCCAGCAGGGCCCAGTCTGCACACACTGAGCCCTGCAGAGTTCACTCAGCTGTGGGCTGTAGCATCCCTCCGTTTCAGAAAGCCATCCAACTTCATCTCAGAACTGGTTTTAAAACTAATTGCTGCACAGAGTCTCACAGCTGTCCTGATTAGTGATTTGAAACTTCTGGACTCAGTAACTCCATCTTCATTAGGAAGATCTGTTTTTATAATAATTGTCTCTAAAGAGATGGCATTCATTATCAGTAAAAATACCATGAAGAAATTTCATAGACAAATGTTGATGTTCTGGATGATGTAAGTTTTCTTCCACAAGGAAACAATTTTATCTAAAAACCATAATTATCTTAATAATTATCTTGAAAACTAAATGGGATTTTGAGGCTTGGTCAGGGTTTTAAAGGTGGTTGACACCTGCAGTGCTAAGCAGCTGGGAAAGGTAAGGCCGGTTATTTGGGGAAAAAGCTTGAACCCAAACCAACAGAAAAAAGGGTGTGGAGGAAGAGTAATAGTAGTGTCATTGGTGAGGAAGGGCTATGGTTGAATCTGACATTTAGAAAGCAGGCTAGGTTGGAGAGGAATGAACTCAGGCTGCAGACACCAACTTTGGAGCTTGAGGGCTAAATGCTAATAGAATATGGCAGGTGGAGAACAAAGGAATTTTGTTTTATTTATTTATCTTTTATTTATTAAACCAGGAGGTTACAAGAGGGGCTAGTAGCTACAAGATCTGCTGGACAATGTGATGGATCAGCAACCAGCAAGAGGGCTTGCTGGTGGGAGGTGAAGGTGCAGTAAGGCTGCCCTGGGTTAGGAAGAGATGGACCGAGCAAGGTGATGAGCAAAAGGAGTGGGTTGCTTGCTGAATTTCTGGAGGTTTTTAACTACAGAAGGTAAAGTGAATATCAAAAGTGTTTGGTGCATATCAGAATCAAGAACAATACACTGATAAAAGGCAGCTGTAAGATCAGAGTCAGATGTCTGTATCTATGGTCATCGAAGGACTGTAGGTATCCTAAAGATACTTCCTGACAGCATCTGTACTGGTCTATCTAGAATAATCTTTTATTAAAAGACGTTTGTCTTTAGAGAGTACTAATTGAGCAAGAGGGAATGAATTGATTTGATCTTTTTTTCTGTACCTCAACTTTGCCTTCTTGTTGTTGTTGTTTTTTTGGTTATTGTAGCTTCTGAGGCATTTTTAATTAGTATTTCTTTCTTAAACAGAGTACCTGTGAAGGGTTCGGAATCTCATGTCCAAGGCTGCAGAAAATATTATTTTACTGAAAAGGAATGGTAAAGTGAATTTTCTCTGAGGAGGTAAGTTTTTGAATTATTGTTTGTATCTGCATCTAGAAGAAAGGAAGTGATTATTTCTTATGGCAGCTGAGAGATGGTCATGAGGAAAAGGAAGCCATTATTAATTAATCATCAATTATTATTTTAATATTTATGTAGCACTGTGTGACTGGTGCCCCACAGGGATGACAGATCATCTCTCTGCCTGAGGAGCCTACATTCTAAATTTAGCCATGGTGATGGCTGCTCATGGCAGATGATGTGTTTTCATCATTCCCTGCTCTGCCTCAGCTTTTCAGTTGAATCCCATTTTAATTCCCCATCCCCAATAGGGTGATTCCTGCACTAAGCAGGAATGGCGAGATCAGAGTCTAAAAGAGTACAATCAGTACAATCTAAAAGGGTACAGTCAGTAAACAGAGAGGCAGGATTAGAGGTCTGATCTCAGAGTTACATCCTGCAATCCTTACCCAGAATTGCAATACTGTAAATAAAATCTTTCCAAGAATAAAGAGTGCAGGATTTGGTGCCAATTTGGAAAGACCTGCTCTTCCTGGGCCCTCATACTGGTGTCCAAGTAAAGTTTTGGGGTTTTTTTTCAAAGGCCTTAAATTGACACACTTAATGGTGAGACCTGGCCTCTGTGAACTGGTGGCAGCCATACTGGGCTGTTTCTCTTACTGACCTTACCTCTTGCTGAAGTTCCACTCCTATTTCTGTGCTTTGAAGCAGGTGTTTCTGGATGCTGTGCCTGTGCCTGATACTGCACTCTGCTGGCAGGAGTCAGTAGGGTAATAAACTCTGATAGATGCACTCTGATAAAACCCATCTACTTAGATTCTAAGAATTAGATACACCCCAAGGGTTGTATCATATAAGGTGGCAGTTCCACAAAGGGTCAAATCAGACTCTCTGATTCAAAGAGTATGTTTATGTGGCAGCCACTTGAAGTGGAGTGGATTTGAAAAAGCAACTGAAAATATGTAGTACTGAGAGAAACCAGCATTTATGTAAAGTACCTATCATTGTCAAAGTGTGGTGTAGTGGCTAGAACAGAAAATGGGAGTCTTAACAGTCTAGGGTTTATTTTTGGCTCAAGCATATCTGTACTGAAATCAAATTAATTGGAGCTAAATACAAAAGTCTCTCCTTATATAGGATTTTTGATACACTTTCAGAACTCTGTTAGAGATATGTGGTGTTTTGTTTTTCTAGAGGATGATCTGAAAGCATTGAAGGAAGTTGCTACATTTTGTATTAATGTATGCAAGACTTTTTCCATAAGCATGTGAATTAGCATGAGATGTATGACTTCTATGCTGGGAGGAATAAATGTGTGGAAATATATAGCTATTGCCAGGTGCCAGTCTTAATCAGAAATCTGTTTGCTTCACAGAAATTTTACATAGATATTTTCCCTTGTCAGGTGACCTACTTAAATAGAATAAATACTTTATAACAGTCTTACAGACGTTTCTGGGCAGAGAGTCCCTGTTCTGCAGAGTAGAAGTCCAGGACAAAAAGACAAGTTTTCATTTATTGGTACATTTTCTTTCATTTAAATTAAAAAAAAATTAAATAAAGGAAGTTTAAATATTTTGAATGTGACTTTTGCTTGTTAAAAAAAAAGTCTTTAAAGAACCAAACCAAAACAATCTGATGTCTTCAGGGGAACGCTTGCATAGTGGTCTGCAAAAGGTATCCCAGTGAACTCCAGGCGAGTTCTCTCAAAGAAGTTCAGCCTCCTGGACAGTGAGTTTATCTTTGGGACATTGTTTACTGGATGTGTCATGGTTTGGCTGTCCCTATGCTGTACTGTGCAGGGGGTAGCAGATATATCCTTAGAGATTACCACACCAGAGTTTCTTGTGGTTCCCTTTTGTTTCAACTTGCTTCCAAGTTGAGAGGGTTGCTCAAATGTACTCCCAAGAGTGAGGCAAGAAACAGTCTAAGCATATGGGCAGTGGGTTCTGTAGAGACAGGATCTGACAGTAGTTTCATCTCTCTGGGCTGGCTCAGGCCTGTGTTGCACTGAGTGTGCTTTCTGTCTGCACAGAGCTGGCCACGCTCCCTTTGGGGATCAGTACCTCATGGGAGTAGGACCTAATCACCTAATCCAGTACTTGCAATGCACAGTCTCCTGAAATAATTCACAGAAGAAACTGTATAACATGGTGTGTTACCATCTTGTTCATCTGATTAGAAATTAAAAGCAGAGCTGTCAGAGAAGAGGGAGACATCAGTTTGGTTGCCTGTGTTGCCATCTCCTGCTGGCAACAGAGCAGGATGGGCAGAGGACTAAGAGCGGCCACAGCTGGTTTGGCCATTCTGGGTTTTTTTTGTAATGGCCAAGGGCCAGATACACCCAGGACCATGTTCATTTCTGTGCAGGACAGTGCCCTTAGGCAAGACAAGGACCTTGCAAGATGAACATTCTGCTGGAGCTGCCCTCCCTTCTCTCAAAGCATTGTGTCAGCGGGGAGAGAAGCAAACCTTCAAGCAGGGCTGTAAGATGGCACTTTTGAAAGTACCTGAAGGCTGAAGCAGTACTAACTTCACTGAAAGTCATTTAAAAGTCAGTAAGACTTGGGCTTTTAAATATTTCTAGTGCTTTTCTTACAAGTTACCATCAGTACTTGAAAATCTAATCTATTAGCTGTGCCTTCATTGCACCATCCATCTGAAGATCTCTAATCAAAGCTGTAAATATCTGTAAATCTGTAATACCTTATAAATTCTCTATATTGACTTGAATTTTGGGATGTTTACTGTATGAGTGTATTGATTTAGGTTAATAGGAAAAATAACCCAGTCAATAATGAAAGCTGATGGTAAGTCAGCCCAGTTCAGGTGGGTGACAGGCAAGGGTAGAGCGATCCTGCAGGCAAAGGCCAGCAAGTCAGCATGAGCAGCTTGTGTGCCCAGTCCATCTTTTCCTCCCTGGGCAAGGGAGAGTCCAAGGGAGATCTGCTGAGGGGAGAGCAGTGTCTCCTGATACATGATTCAGCTGTAATCATGTTACTGTCAGGTGACACAATGTACACCTGTCTGCCCTTCTTTAATTTGCTGTTAAGCAACACCTCAGATTTAAAGGCACTGACAGAAGTCCAGTGGAGTCCTCACAGTTTGTTAGGTAAATAGGGTTCATTTTCAGGGTCCTGCCTCTCATCCCGGGGCTGCCTCTTCTGGCAGGAGCAGCTGCAGGATTGTGCATGGGGAAAGAGAGTGATGCCTCACAGCCCAGGGAGGTGCAGTCAGAACAGCAGAGGTGTCACTCGCCAGAGAACACTTCTAGGGGAAAACAACCATTGGTGATCCAGTTCAACAGCTGATATGGACCTGTACCATTCTGCCTGAAGCCATTCTGTAGACTGCAGGGAAAAATATTGGTGATCTGTGCAGGAAAAGCCAGACTGCCTGACATGGGTGCAACGTTAGGCTTAGCTGCAAGGCCACAAGCAGTAGAATTTGTAACTCGAGTATCTTCTTTTCTGGTCGAGCTCCTTGGGATATTAACTCAGGTTGTTCTACCTCAGTCTTTTACCCTTGTGGGTTTATAAAGCAAAAGAGCTGTTAATTTCCCATATATTACTTTCTTGTTTTAAATAAAGCTCCTGCTCTATTTTTGAATAACACAATGAGTGAAAAATGACTTTATTCATCCTGGTGGCAGGACAGCAATTTGTTAACACTGCCAGCTAGAGGACCTGAATCAGAAACAAATTTGGGTTCCCAGGCTCTATGCCAGAAGAGCTGAGACATACTTTTGAGGTGATGTACTTGGATTCTAGGGGGAGATTGTTGACTGAACCGAGCTGCTTTCACAAACATCCTGGCAGCTGAGCCTTGGCATACTGCTGGTCTTTGCCTCAAATGGGCAGGTCCCCTGCCCTGCACTGTGCACTGCAGCTAGGAACTCCCAGGAGCTGGAAGCACAGGTGGGGAATTGAGGATACTTTCAGCGGAAATTAAGTTCATGTGTTTACGTTTATTTGTCACTTGTTATTCCATTGACCCAAGGATCATGTATAATGATGACTGTGAGTTGTTGGAGGGAGGGGAGTTGTTGCTCTTTTCACGTTGGGCCAGAGCTGAAACTTGAGCAGAAGATGACGCAAGGCCATTGCTTCCCACATGACCACCCTGGACTTGACCTACTTCCACATCACCCTTTGAAAGCACTCTCTCTCTTTCTCTCTCTCTCTCTGTGGATTCCCTGTAGCCCTTCCCACCATGTTCCATGGCCCTTCCTCATCTCCCAGACCATTTCCACCTTGGCCATGCTCCTGCTATCTTAGGCAGATGCAAGGTGGAAGCTGGAGGCACGGACTTATAATGGGGAAGCCCTGAGAAATTTGGTAGCTCTGAAGCTGCAGCTTTTTTAAAGGACTGAACCTCCATAGGGCCTGATCTGTTTCAGTTATTGTTTGTGTGAGGCAGCATCTTCCAGCTGCTGTTCTCTTCATAGATAGAGATACCATCAGCTGGAATGATCTGCTTCCACATTTTGTATAGACATATTAAGTGGTTGGAAAAGTTCCAGGTATTTCAAGTGAATCTGTAAGGGGAAAAGCTACAGGCTGAGACTGCAAGGGAGAGCTTGCTGTTAGGACCATTTTATTGAAAAATAACTCCCTTTTCTTTTATCTGGGTAGACACAATACTGATAATTGTGACTGTATGATTAGATGGTCATTGATAGGTATGTTTATTTATTATTTTCTGATGTTTATGTACACCTGTAGTTATTTCAGATGGTGAAATGCAGATTATTAGCAGCACTGTTGGAGCAGTAGGAAGGTACTATAAAATCAAGAGAATTCTGCATAGACCTGAGTCATGTGTCCTAGATACACAATAATTACCATAATACAGAAGAAATAAGGTTTTCAAGCAAAACTATGAGGTGACACTTTCAAAGCAAAGCAAGATTTTTTTTTTTACACAGTTCATAGTTAAAGCTTGCAACTTCTAGGCTGTTGTTAGTGCTGAAAACTTACAGGAACCTTTTTGAAAGTTGATAGAAAAAAATATCTTCGTGTTTACAGCATACCACAACATCTGATTGCATCTTTAGCTTCAGCTTTTAAGCAGCAGGTCTCTGGAAGAGAAGGAGAATGCTGCAGAGTATAACTGTGCAATTGCCCTGTTCTTGCTTAGGACATAGGTGGAACCAGGACGTGGGCAAGAGGAGTTTTGCTCTGACTGGCTTCTTCAAATCTTACAGTAAACATGAAATGGAGTTATGTGACAAGGAGGTAAGGAAGAAATAAAAGTAAAGGGTTGGATGCTGATTAGCAGTGGCATAAATCCAAGGATGCAATCAAATAGTGCACAGAGCACTGGGGTACCTGAGGACAGCCTCAGCCCAGCTCCCTAAGGACTCTGCAGGCGCCAGCATCACACTTCCCGTGCAGTAAGGCAAGCACAGGCATGAATTTCCACCTGATCAATTTCAAAATCTTATTCCATCTGCCTCACCTAGGAGAGAAGAAACTGCTCAAGTGGAGCCCATTAACTTCAGTAAGGGCCCCCTTTGGGTAGGTGATGACTAAAATCCTGGTCTTGAACAGCGTTGGGCACACTCTTGCTGTGGTGTGCATTAACACACACGGATCCATGTTATCACCAAGGGCCCAGCTGCAGACCCACTCTTCACACGAGAGTGCAGCATTGTCTCTGGCACCCTAAATCTGATGTGTCTGTGGGAGTTGTGAGTGAGCCCTGGCTATGTACACGAAGCATGGAAGACCAGAGCTGTAGCAGAACAGGTAGTAAGTTACTGATGGCAGTGCTTGTTTCAGCCCACTTGTTTTGCCATTATTGCAGAGGTTGTAACAATGGACAGAAATACATAAAACTAAGAGTGATGCATGTATTCTCTGGCCTCATCTGGTCAGCACTTACAGATTTTCTCACTCGGCAAAGTGAGTACTGGAGCCTATAAATCTTGGGTTTTTTTGGATTGGGACTAGTGCATGGTAGTGGATGAGCAGAGAGGCAATTTCTTTCATAAGGAAATGAGTATTATGCAATTCAAAGGGGCCACATTTTTTCCTATTTGTTAAATGTATATGTTTTTTGTTTGTGAACCTCTGAATTTTCTGACTTCTGGTAAGAAATACCTAGTTTGTTGTAATGATACGACCAAAGCACAGAGTAGCCCAGCGTTCCCCACTGATTGGCATACACTGGGGTATTGAGGGCTATGAGATTATGTTGTTTAGAGAGCCAAGAGGAATAGCAGGACCAGTTTTCCAGTAGAGGTAACAGCTGCAGAGTGGCTTTGGATTGAGCTGCATTTGCCCTGATACCCAGGACAATCCAGCTGCCTTTGCCTCAGCAGCATCAGCTGGCCCCAAAGTGGCCTCAGCATTGCCCAGTGCTGGCTCTGTGCCCTACTCATGGCATGGGAGTTTGCTGAGACTGGTCTCTCAGGAACCCTCCCAGGTGACCTCTTAGGTCAAAGCCATCCAGGGCACTCTCTGCAAGAGTAGTGGCATTGACCAGTCAAGAGATTCACTGGTACTTGTAGCCAAGTGTTGATTTTGTTGCACGCAGTTGAAAGCTGTCCCGCCGGTTTGTTTGCTGATTCTCCCCCAGATCTGGCAATCCTCTGATTATGTAGCCAGCTGCAGTTTGTTATTGTTTAGACCAAATCATGCCTTGGGCAAAACTGACATCACTGCTGGGCCTCTTTTAGGGAAACGAGGAGCAAGGTGTGGGGAGCCTTCTGCAGGAAGTGCCACTGTTTCCCACCACTGAACTGGGAAGCGGAGGCCCTTGCCTGGCAGGTTAGTGGGGTCTGTGGTTTCAGTGTAGCCCTTTGCCAACAACCTTATCAGTTACAGGAGGGGTAGGAGTCTCACTAGGTGGAGAGCTTTTGTCCTGATTTCAGCATGGATAGAGTTAATTTCTTCCTAGTAGCTGGTAGAGGTCTGTGTTTTGGATTTAATATAAAAGTAATACTCAGTGATAACACACTGAAATTTTAGGTGTTGCAGAGCAGTGCTTACCCTAAGTCAAGAACTTTTCAGTTTCTTGTGCTCTGACAGTGAGCAGGTCCAGAAATAAACTGGAAGGGAGCACAGCCAGGACGGGTGACCCAAACTGGCCCAAGGGATATTCCATGCCATCACACATCATGCTCAGTATGAGGGGAGATGGCTGGCAGGGACTCCTCACTGCAGGGGTACAGGCTGGGCATCAGTCAGCACGTGGTGTGCAGTTCCATTGTGCATCACTTGTTCATCTATTATTATTATTGTTGTTGTTATTATTATTACTATTACCTTTATTTCAGTCATTAAATTGTTCTTAACTCTTGAGCTTTACCTTTTCCCAGTTTTCCTTCCCATTCCAAGTGGGGCTGGGGGACAGTGAGCAAATGGCTATGTGGGACTTAGCTGCTGGATGGGTTTAAAACACAACAGCTTTTGAAAAGTCAGCATGTGTGCTGTGTGATGTAGGCTGCTGCATTGCTGTCTCGTGTTTGCTTTTTTCTAATCACCATTTTGAAGAGCAGTACTAACAGGGCAACGTGGTTTCTGTGCATCTCTGGTAATTTCAGAATCATGAATTTAAATAAATGAAGACTAATTACATAGTTGTTGGCAGGTGTTAAAGTCTTTCTCTTCAAGTAGTGCAGAATTTCTTAGTCTGCTTAGTTACGTTGACAGTTTGGAAGAAAGAGAGTGATTAGTGAAATTTGGAGTAATTATTTCATTTGCAAACTTCCTTTGCTAGCCCTTTTTCTTTTGTTGTGTTTAAATATCACCTTGATGTTGCCTTCTGTCTCCCATTACCTTACTTTATACTCTACTGGACTTTAGCTGTGTAATTCCTGGGTTTCCATTTTATCTAGTTGTTCCCGACCTTTGGATTTGATTGTGTAACCAGAGGTGCAAGTAATGTTTTCCCACTGAAGATCGGACACATCATATCAGACGTTGTCTTTAATGACACTCTGTAGTTCACTGTCTTGCTAGTTCAACCTGGAACAAGCTACTAAAGTTAACTTGTTAACTTTAATAAATGGTGTGAGTAATTTATCTTATGAAGAAAAGGACTGTTTGAAGAGAGTAAACGCCTGTTCCAGCCACCACAGCAGCAAACTCCACCACTCGTGCTGCTAACATCCAACCATTAACTTCCTCTTACTTCACAATAAACAGGATAACAAAAGCATTCTTACAAATGGACTGTTTTGAAACGTATCAGAAGCTTTTTTGGACCAGCACCTAAGAAATGAAACTGTTTTTTTAAAACCTCAGTTTTCATTTTGGCACAAATTATAGATGTTCACAGAAGTATCAGTAAGTGCAGGCTCTGGAGATGGGCTGCTTCACATGAAACATGCATGTGCTATTGTCTTCTTTCTTCTTTAGACCTTGTCTTCGTTTTGAGGTCAGACTTTAATTTCTGAAGAATGTAATATAAAGCTATATATAGTGCTTTGTGATTACCTGGAACTGCTAAAGAAAAAGACTTGGCAGTGGCAAAATAAATATGTAGGAGCTGTAGCTGCCTTAACTCTGCTAGAGGTAGTAAAAAAGGAGGTCTAAACATTTTTGTGGTTTTAACAAGGGGGCAGAAGCAAGTGAAGTGTCTGTTGCATTGCAAAAAGTTTTACAGGCAGAAGTGGACAACACAGGAGGCTCCTGCTCCCTGTATTTAAAGTTTACTTTGCCATTTGTCTTGAGTGGGTTCAGTGTTGTAGTGAATAATTTATAGGCAGTATGAATAAGCTCATTAGTCACCTTTTCAGAGCTTAAGTGAGTTTTGTGGTTGTCATTACATGGGTCTTCTGTTCTCAGGCAGGACAAAAGGATAGCTCAGTGGCTGCCTGGTTTGTGCTGGCACAGCCTCGGCCGGCCTGTCTGCTGCTGAAACCCTGGCTCTGCTGCCCTTCAGTGCTCCAATAACCTGCTGGGCTTTTTCCAGGGGTAGCTTATTTCTTTTCTCTTACATGTGGTGTTTGGTTTGATACTGTGTTGTTTTCATGTTGGGGCTTTTTTTGTTGTGAAAAAGAACATTGAAGATTGTGTTACAGGTGATGTGGAATATATGTAAAACCCTCTACTTGCATACAAGCAATAACAGTGACTTTTCTCCTCAAATGTTCTTAAAATTTTTGTTATAGCCTGTCTTGATTTTGGCTGTGATGGAGTTAATTTTCTTCCTAGTAGCTGATACGATGCTGTGGTTTGGATTTATTATGAGAATGACATTGGTAACATGCTGCTGGTTTAGTTGTTGCTGTGCATTGCTTACCCTAAGTCAAGGGCTTTTCAGTTTCCCCTGTTCTGCCAGCAAGCAGGTGCACAAGAAGTTGGGAGAGAGCACAGCCAGGACAGCTGACTGCAAGTGGCCAAAGGGATATTCCATATCAAAGAGCATCATGCCCAGCAGATAAACTGGGGGAGTTGGCTGTGAAGGGCTGATCACTGCAGGGGTATGTATGGGTTGGGCATTGCTCAGCAGGTAGTGAGCAATTGTATTGCCCATCATTTTTGTGTCCATCTTGGGATTTATTTCTCTCTCTCCCTCTCTCATATCTTCCTTTTCACTACTATCATTAATGTAATATTGTATCTTATTCCATTTATTAAGCTGTTCTTATCTCAACTCACAGGTGTTACCTTTTTGCAATTCTCCTTCCCATCCCATGGTGGGGGGCAGGGGAAGGAGTAAGCACATGCATGGAACTTAGTTGCTGGCTGGGATTAAACCACAACCTAGCCATAACATTGTTTTGTCCTTGAAATGCTTATGGAAGTGCTAAACTCTGCTGGAACTAGCTGAAACCTAAGAGTAAGGTTTAACTATCAGTGTTTACAAGACTGCAGATTAAAAGAGAAAAACATTCCCAAGATTATTTCACAGTGCTTCAGCAGCTGAGGCCCACCCCATCCTTGTGGCATGCCTGTGAGAAACGAGTGCAATGTGAAATTTGCCTGCAAGAAGTCTGTGAGGTGCCAGATGCACCATACCTCCCAGATCACTACAGCTGCTCACTGAAGTTACCTGTTGCCAGAAAGACTGGGGCAGTGCCAAAAAGCCTGGCAGGAATTAATGTCCCAGAGAATAAGTCAGTCCATAATAACAACGCACATCTTTCACCATAGAGAGGCCAAAAGCTGCTTGCAGGGAAACCCATCTCACAGAACATGAATGTGGCAGCCAGGGGGCTGGTTCTCTGGCCACAGAAGTTGCTGCTGGGATGTGGGTACTTCAGCTGTGCTTTTTTTTCTGTGCCACCTTTCCTCCTTCCTCCCAAAATCTTGCCTACCTGCTCTGCCTGATGGCTGCTCTCTGGTTCAGCCTTGGAGGCCACCTCACTGGTGGCTCTGGAGGGGAGCACAGGACAACACAGAATCTTTCTGCAGATGGTACTGACTCTTTTTAGTCCTTCCACTGCAGTTTTTCATTACTTTCCATTCCTTGCTTCCTGGCACTTTTGGTGGGCTGGTCTGTAGCACTAAAAACACACCAAGGACAGAAGTCTGCTTATTTGTTTTATGGCACTTTCTGTGTTTCCCACAACCTGCACGCTCCAAGCATCTCTTTGCAGACACAGCTGTAGGTCAGCACAGCCGTGCTTGTGCTTCATCCCTGCACCACCTCATACAGGCTCTCATAGTTCTCTCTGCATTGTTGCAGTCTGGGAATCTGCATTTCACAGGATTTCCTCTGGGAACAGTGTTCCAGAAACGTACAGGAAGAGTAGAGCCAAGTAGTGAGTAGAGAAAAGGACGCTGGAATATCCTGTGCTACAAAGAGCTGGAAATCAAGCTGGGACTCACACAAATACAGTTGTGGCTAGGAAATGCACCTGGCACAAGCAAATGGTCAGAGGAGAATAGTTGCTTTCTGGCTCACAGCAACAGTGATGGTAAACTATGTTTCGTGTCAGTTGCTGAGAACTTCAGTTGATGAGATGTGAAGACAAACTTCACTGCCTGTGAGATCCTGTTGCAACTTAATTTTGCATGCATAGATACACAAATAAAGGATGAATTCATGAAATAATTGATGAAGTGAACAGTTTGTATTCAGGAAAGATGAGGCAGAATTTGAGATGTTGACTTGAAATAATTTCGTCTTAGTTTTAGAAATTCCACTTGGCAATGCAACTTGGGAGCTTTTTAAAAAGAACATGGTTCTACCCTCTGATCTTTACTTGTCTCCAGTGTTGGCTGCTGCTTTTCCTCCACAGTGCTTTTGAGAACAAAATACAGTTGATTTCTGGTTCTGCTGATTACTTGTAAGTTTGACTTCAGCTGCCAAGTGGTTAGTACTGATGCTGAGATAACGCCAGGCCACATCTTGTGGTATTACACCTTTGCAACAGATAGTGGAGTCTGAATACCAAACTCCACAAAACAGTTCTTTCATTTTTCAGCCTCTTTAAACACTGCAACTGTACCAGAAGTACTGGTTTGTATTACAGTTAATGTACCAACTGAGTTAGGTGAGTTCAGACCAGCAGCACCTTTATAGCAGAAGACTCCAGTAAAGATATGTTTATCCCAGCAACATTTTGCTTTCCACTGACTAGGCTACTAAAATAAGCTGCACTGACAGAAGCTTTCTTTTCCCAGTATAAGCTAGGTTTGTGCTCGGGGTCCTTGTATGTTGGGCAATTACACTGTGAAAGCATCTCTCATATAGACCCATTTTAACAAATATATGCAGGACAAATGAGCATGCATGATGCTCTCCTCCCACCAGACTCATGTGCAGAAGCACAATTGCTGGTAACTTCCCAGCTGTATATAATTTTAGCACTAAGCATACTCATTTTCCTAGAAGCTGCAAGCATTACTACTACTATCGTAAATGTGCATAAATTAATTTATAAAGAAGCTATTTAATAAAAACTGTGGACTTTATTGGAAGTAATTAATTTTATTTTAGCCCATGAAACAGAAATGCTGTAGATAGTTTTGTTTGCTCACACTTCTGACAAAGTTTTGTGTTGATACTCCTTTTCTCACAGATTCAGTTTTGTTTCTGTTGGGTTTCACCTGCTGGGAAAAATGAGAACTTGAAGAGTAATTAAATACAAGGTTGGGAAAGTTCTTTGTAAATCTGATTCCATGTTCTCGACTGAATGAACAAAAGATAGATCTGTTGGTGAGCTGGAGTGAGCTGGGCCTTCACTGCATGTGCAGCTTATAGCTTAGTGCTTGCTGTGGGTGAAGAAAGGGGAGGGCATGCTTGCAAAAGCCATGGGATGGGCAAGCAGGGTACAACTGCACTCAGAGCCAGAGCTGCTCTCTTTCAGGGCAGCAGGGCACTGTTAGTCAGCCCATTAGGTGTGTTACCTCTGTACAGGGCAGAGACTGGCTGTTCTCATACTGTTCCAGGCATTCACACATGGCTTTTTCTCTGCCCCAAAAGCAGGCATAATGCAAAAAACAAAACCAGGCTGGTCTGCTGTTGTTAAAAATAAAGAAGTGTTGATACTGCAGGAGAAGAATGCTGAGAAAAGGAGTTGTGAAAGAGGAAATGAATAAACACTTACTGTATTCATGATTCAGTTTTTATAAGTTGTTGAAGGTGTCCAGTGTGCTTGTGCTCTGTACAAGATTAAATCCATTGCCTCAGAGAAAACAGAAGATTAGAAATATCAAGACTGATGAGGACACACCAGTCATTCTGCATGGGGCAAGAACTGACACAAAACAAGATGGTCAGTGTACAGGTATCAGGGCCTGAGCTGTGTCCCACACTGAGGGTCTCATCACAAGAGTCAGCAGCCGTGTCCACATCACTCTTTGAAAAGTACATCAGGACCCTTAAGAATTAGGAGGGGTTTTTGTACAGCTGCGTGTGAAATTCTAAATCCTAATGAGCAAGCTTTGCTGGCAAACCTGGAGCAGACTTCAGGGAAGAAATCTGACTCTTACGTAGAGAGAATAAACATTGACAAGGACGCCAGTTAATAAAGAAATGGTAATTGGAGACCAAGTTAGGAAGAGGGGCTTAAAGGTGACGATAAATAGTGCAGGACTGTTGAAGTGTGGCAGGTGAGGTCAGAAGGCAGAAAGTAGAAGTATTTAGCAAGGGCATGTGACCTGGTGTTCTGCTTTTGACTGGGACAGTGGTGTTGTATTTTTGGATTAAGTATGAGAATTATGTTGATATCACACTGATGTTTTAGTTGTTGCTGTGCAGTGCTTGCCCTAAGTCAGGGGCTTTTCAGTGTCCTGTGCTCTGACAGTGAGCAGGTGCACAAGAAGCTGGGAAGGGAGCATGGCCAGGAGAGGGGATCTGAACTGGCCAAAGGAATTTCCCATACCATACAGCATCATGCCCAGTATATAAACTGTGGGGGAATTGGCCAGGAGGGGCCAATTACTTCTTAGGGATGAACAGGGAATCAGTCAGCAGGTTGTGAGCAAATGTATTGTGCATTATTTGTTACTCTTGGGTGTTATTCCTCTTTCTGTATCGTAATATTACTATCATCATATTCATCATCATCTTTTATTTTGTTTGAATTATGAAACTATTCCTATCTCAAGCTGTGAGATAGGAATAGTTTAACTCAGTCAATGAGTTAAGGGTTTTTTTGGGCTTTTAAAATTCTGATTCCTCTCCTCACTGTGTGTGTGTGTGGCGAGGGGAGCGAGTGGCTGTATGGTATTTAGTTACTGTCTGGGGTTAAACCACGACACATGGTCATAATACTAGCAAAGAAAGATGTTCCCAGCTGAGACAGATTGAGGGCGGAAGATGAGCCCATGACCCTTGCTGTGCTTGTGTGCTTTATGGCTTGTGGGAAATTTTCAGGGATTCCAATCTAGAGGAGGATAAGAGATAAAGGAGTATAGGGAGATGGCTGGAAATTCTCATTAAATAAGATACTGCAACATCTGCAGTTGGTATTCTGAAATCTGAGTGGAAAGATTAGGCTGTTGTATATTAGCCCACAAGGCTAAAGTGTAGCTCTGCAGTGTTGGAACTTCTAATCAGCCTTCGGTATGGCAAGTACTTTGGTCTTGATGTACAAACAGTTTCATCTGTCAGTGTTGCAAATCTTTTGCTAAATGAATTAGTATTATTGCTGTCTCAGAAATTGGGAAATCAACACCCTAATAAATTCGGTGGATTGCCTGAGATTACAGTGAATATTTAGTTACTTGATTACAACATCAGTTGTTCTGGTGCTGTAGTCTCTAAGCCAGCAGTTAATGTTCTTTCAAGGGAGCTGTGTGAGACTGTGTGCTCCTTTCTTAAATTAGTTGTATTAGGTATTCCAGCAAAGTCAGAAGTTGGGGAACAGTCTTCCCGAGAGGCAAGATAGTAGTGTTTACCTTGTTGCTGGTATTTTATTGCTCTGCAAGTCAGCAGCTCCAGTTGCTGTCGAGCTCAGGGGTAAGTGGGAGGCAGCGAGAGGCTGCCCTGCACGGCTGCCCCTCGTGGGACTCGTGAAAGGGAAGCGCCTGCCAGCCCTCCCACCCAGCGGGCAGTGTGTCCCCTGCCCTCCCAGCCTTCTCTTAACCTGCTGCTGGCCCCTGTGCTTGATCTGTCAGCACAGCAAATGTCTCACAGTGGCCCTTCAAAGCAGTCTCTAGTGTGCACTCCGGGAAAATTCCCACCTGCCATGGAAAAAGCAGAAAACTCTGAAACTGATCATATTCCACCAAAATTCATGGGGAATTTGGCCACTGGTTTTGAGCAGAACTGAGCTGAATAGGATGCATACATAATGTATTCAGGGTATAATTTTCTGTGCATCTCATGAGGTTTCCCCCTTCTCACTTCAGAAATACTTCTCATTAGCTGGATTCTTCTTGGTGGTCTTTCAAGACACTTGACTTTTACAAGTGATAATAAATGCAATAAATCTCCTTGCTTGCCAATAAAGAGGCATGTTGATTCACTCAGGAAAATGTCTGAAGCATTTGGAGTAAATTCAGGTGGGTGGAGTTATGACTTGATAATTTAGTTTGGGTTTGAAACGAAACGGCCAGGAGATAAGAACTGTGTAAACTCATGGTCTTGCTGACTGTTGGAGTGTTAGGGCTGGTGGAGTCACAGGGCAGGACTGCCAGTGGGTAATGATGATACTCTGCTGCCTGATAGGTATTCTTCCCATTCTGTAACTCAGCTGCTGGTGTGCCTTCTTGAAAATATGCAAGAATGTGAAATAGCAGTTCACTGGGTAGGGGAGGGAAAGCTATCGGCAAAAGAAGTCTTAGCTAGTTATGACAGGAATTTCTAGTTCTGGAGAATCAATGAAATGCTTCTTATCTCTGCACTTTGAGAATGAGGTGCTTGCCACTCCTATCTAAAACTGTGAATTTTGTGAGTGTTAAAGAGATTAAAGGAGGTAACCCATCCATTGGGAAATAATGCAGAATTCCCAAAAGGTCTTGAGGCAGCTGTTCTAACTTTTCTAAATAAAACAGCTAAGATCTTTTCCTTCCTGGCTTAGTGACAATTTCTGTGTCCAGGAAGGACTGCACTGGGAAGGATACCTGTATTTCTGACTTAAATGGCATTGTTTATACATTTCTGCAGCAGCCATTTTCTATAGCGAAAGGAAAATTTATTTTGAAGTATGCTAAATCTGCAAGCGTTGCTTACCCAGAGTGGAAAATGTTTGATTTTCGTGGACCAGCTATGAAACAATTCCATGTACTTGTTTTCTGGGTAGACAGCCATACTTTAATTCTGTGCTGCAAATCAGTGAATCTACTTGAGATCTGGCATGTAACATATAGGAGACTGTACGTTCAGCTAGTGCTGTCTAGACGGGACAACTTTATTTTTAAATCAAGTTAGTTCCCTTCAATTAATTCAACTGATGGCAAGAGTTTTTTACTCAAGTTGATACTAGTTACATCAGGGTATGATAGCAGAGGAGAAAATGCACCATTTTTTCCTTATTAAGTCAAGTCTTTAAAGCAGATTTCCTTCAGGAAATATTTCCCCCCGCCCCGTCGGCAGTTCCTGCAGATTTCTGCAGCACGGTTCTTTACTGTACACCGCACACTACAGCAGTGGCCGTAGTTTCACGATGCCTGGAGCCGGCAGCAGAGCCGCCGTGCGGGATCCCGCGCCTGTCGCTGCCCGCACAGTCCCGCAGGGGCTCACACAGCGGGGCAGGTGCGCCGCCGGGCCGGCAGGTCCGCCCGTCCCGGGCAGGAATTACCTGCCCGCTGGGAGGGTGTTGAAAGATGCCTCCCCCGCTCCTCTTGCGGGAGGGGTAGAAGTGGGGCTCCTGGGGCTCCTGGGTGCCTCCTGTGTGCACCGCGGTTCAGCCAGGGTCGGCCCGCCCGGGCGGGGGGTGGGGGGGAAGGAGACTCGCACAAGTGGGAGCGGCGCGGCTGCCGGTTCCCTGCGCATCAGGACTTCCGAGCGCCTCCCGTCCGACTTCGG